>CM056996.1:52620985-53218485 GCA_029891345.1 Dryococelus australis
ACTGGTTGTGGTCAAATAGGTCAGGTTAAGGGTGAGTGGCATTAACAGTCATCGTACATGTCTATTACTCAACAACGGATTTGAAGGCCAACAAATAATGATTAAAAATGCAATATTTAAAGGCGTTAATTTAATAAGACTGGTCAGTTATTGCGCTGTTAAAAGTGGGATGGGCCCCCGAATTTTTTGTAAAATAGTTATTTGCGCGAATACGCGTATCTTGGTAAATAAATGTTCTGCAAAAACGACTTTTTGTCAGAAAAGATGAAAAATAATTATCTGTGCTTTTTTTTTTTTTTTTTTTTTTGTTACTTATATTCAGTATATTCTTGGAGAAAAAATTCGTGAAAATGGCCAAAGATCGCATTTTTAAAGCCTGCCTTTGCAGTTTCTTTAAGCGGCAAGAGAAAAGTACAAAGACACGGGCGTAATTTAATCTGTGGCTTTTCACTGCGTGTAATAAAACCCCACTGTTACAGATCTGTTTTGCACAGTACAGCATCACGATGGAAACACTGCACGCCTTGCGCGTAGGAGCGATGAGGCACTAGGCGTGCGTATTAGTGTCGCCCGTATATCGCTCCCACACTTCTTGACCTTGGACGCGGGGGTCCATCATACTCAGACGCGGTCAAAAACCACTTATGCAACTAAAATAAAAATTGGAAAGGAATGTGCATAAGTTAACATTAGTCGAACAGAAATGCTCTGCACGGTCGACTACAGCTGTTGTAATTCCGAACATTTCTTGTACGGACTGTCTGGTGCACTTAAGTCGCATGGCCTCTACTTCGCACCAATTTTTTTATTTTATGACCAAGTGTTATTCTTCGTTTCACGTAACTTAAGTAAATTTTGACAGTTCTCGAAAAGAAGTGCGGTTACGATGTATCCCTCTGCCACAGCTGTTCTGTCGGTGAAGAAAACGATCTTCGTAAACAAACTACGAATACAATGGCAGGTATTGAAAGACTGACATCCTCAGTGCAGAATTTATATTCTACTACAGCTGGTTGCCCCCCGTTTAATTTTTGTTATGGCAACGTAATAATGTACTAGTTAGGGTTCCGTTTATTTTATTGGTGGAGTGGGGAACTAATTTATCGTCTTTCGTGAAACGTGATTGTTTTGCAGTTCTTCCTGTGAGAGGCAATTTGAGGTTACAATGATGAAGTGGAAAAATTTGTTCGTACGGAAATAACATTCCAATTACTATAACACTAAAGTTGTAACTTCATCGAAAAAACCAAATGCGATAAATGTATCGCTGTTCGTACCGATGCTAATACCTATGTGAGAAATTCACAATGTAAACATGTTTAGCAAATTTCAAAGTAAAAACCGTAAAATAAATTAGGGGAAACAAAATTTTTTTTTGGAGAAAAAAAAAACCTTAAATTCCTAAACACGTGGCGATACCTTGGATGATTACGTCAATAAAATCACTTTTGTTGGTCACTGTAATGAAATAATTTATTTCGTGACTTATTCATATAACAATACGCTTGAACTGTTTCCAGAAACCAACCAATTTAGTTTTCAACGTAAATAATTTGTCACTTGCGCTTCGCTTCATGGTCAAGGAAAATGGTGAACCAAAGTACACAACAAACACTTTTACAAAGTGGCAGACACGCGTCGGTATTTCATTTCACAGAAGAGACTGTTTAAAAAGGCACCTACGGCGAACCCAATTTAATTACATACGCTAACACAAAAATAATTAACTGCGTACATAATATTACGAAACTACCAGAAAGGAATTCTCGCATATATGGATAAATTATAACGGAAGAGAGCTAATTGGCAATAGCATTCCCCAACGGGCGCGTGGAGACGTTTCACATAACCGTAATGTTCGCATGCTCCAACATAATATTTCTAAATGTTTTAAAGTCCCTTCTATATAACATCGAAAAATTAAAGTATTCCAACTGCATTGTTTATACTATAAGTGTTGTAATTATCACTAAATTATTAGATTATCATTTTTAATGCCAAGTACTATTTTCTTCATTAATCACCACAGAGATCGCAAATATAACACGCATCCTACAAACAATCATCAGCTGATAAAGTACTACTTTACTAATGGGGAACTTTACTGTTTACGTGGTGTGTAGGTTGGTCACAATGCCACAATTTACTGAAGTTACATGAAACTGAGAATAGTGACTCTTGCAACATCTGCCATAACGACGTAAATTGATCTAAATGTCTTCCACTACGAACGGTGCCTCGAGTATGCTTACTGTACTTCCTCCCAGGGGAAATACTACACTATGAAACACACTTTCTTATTTAACTTTTGTAAAAAACTGCGGTCCAATATTTTTTTAAAGATGATTCAATAATGGAAGCTGTATTTTAATTTTTTTAATCCATTAGTTCTTGCAACGCAACGTTTAATCTTGAAGTCTAATTTTGTCAATTTTGCATTCACGTTTCCCGACCTTCTACGGCAGAATGTCTAATAAACGATTCAGTTACAATGAAAGGAACTGAATTTCATTTGTGTGGAATAATCATTTACATATGTACCTCCAGTAATGGCAATTCTACAAAAGCAGAGCATACACTGTAAAAAAATTTCTAGTTAACTTCCTAAACTATAATGGAAGTTTTTAACCCATACAGTGTATGGTAATAGTACTATCTATCAGGCTGAAAATATGGGGATGTTTAGCAACGCTACCATACAAAGTTGGCAACTTCCCTACGCATTTGACTCTTTCCCGAGCATCTGTAGGAACGTTACCATGGATTTATATTAGGAGAATATTTTATCATTCTCACTTTGTCACTGTACATATACAGTGAAATGGTAAAGTTACAAATAATATCTTAGAGTGTAGTTTCAGAGTCTGCTACACGTCACCAGCATTAGTCTAATTTATATTACAGAAAATAACCAAGAACCATAATTTATATAACTACTGCGGACAAATGGCCAACTGACGATTGGCCACGTAGGATGGCCAGTCCACTATCATTCTGCAACCGATCCCGCCACAACCATTAGCTGCGGCCTCTTAAATTACCTGACATCGACCTGGGGCTTTCAACACGAAAGACGCTAGTCTTGAAATACACGCACGCACAGTCTCGTCTCTCCTTCACAGACTTCCCCCTCCGCGTTTTAAATTAGATAACAAACAGGTCAAGCTTTCGTAAAATTTCATTCTTTCATAATATTTACTCCTACAGTTACATTGAGTGACACAACCTTTGTATAGGCCGTTCACGGTAAAATTAGCATTTCTGAAAGCCCTGCTTAAGATTTACTTTTATGCACGTTGAGTATTTTTCCGCCTTATCTAAAATTAACATTGCCATGGACCTCATGACCTTATTCATGTGTTGGTAAGGAGAAACTGTGAAATTATTGGAAAAGAAAATATTCTTCAAATTTGGAAATTTTTATACTTCGATACTTTAAGAAAAGCAGACAGGGAAATACATTATTTAAGTTATCGCAAATGGTTACCTAGCACATTCAATTCGACATTAACATAGGGAACTAATTTCCATTCATCGTTACCAACTTTACTGGGCACATGTCACTCATTGCGCCCGTTAAAATATTGGCGTTAGGAACAGTGACTTTTTTCAAAGGTTGAATTCTAAAGTGCTCACTTTATCGTGAACAGCCTTTATGTTCACATCTTATTAAATAGTGTGCCCAAAATATTACGTGACCGACAAGGAGAACAGCCGCACGTTTTGTTTTGTATAGAAATATGCAGCGAGCAATTCTTTTTAAATGTTGCAATTCAGCATTCGCAGGTGTACAATGCATCGCCAATATATCTGTAGTACTTTTGATTAAACACACGATAAACGTCCAGTTAGAATTTGCTGCAATCGCCAAATTCATTAAAAATCAACTCCTCCCGTCGCAAATGAAAGTAACTACATTATGAACGCATACACGAAGAGCTGAGTTACCAAAAACTACGCAATTGGTTAAATACATGATGTAGTGTAAAGTGTGGTGAGATCATTAGTGTTGAAGAAGGAACTTTTGAGTATGGGCGATAATTATTCATGCATAGAAATCTTGAAGTCTGGTGTTGCGAAACAGCCCAAACAGAGTATCTGTTGTTATAGTGGACACGTCAATACGGGCTTCCCGAGTATAAATATCACATCTACTGAAATAACTACATAAATTTCAACCAGATAATAAAAGGGAGTCTGGGGTTTCTCCACCATTCCAAATCAGAAAAATCGTGGAATTTCCACTTCCAAAATATTGCTGTTTATCATGTTAATTTTAACTTCACATTTTGTAAACAATATAATAGTTAAATTACGCTTTTACGAAATAATTTTGCATGGTGCTCCCTAAATTTGGGGGGGGGGGGGGGGGGGGTAGGGAGGGAGGGAGGGAGGGAGAGGGAGAGCAGCGGTGCGCACTTACGTGGAGGTCGAATGAAACACTGTCATGTCCCTATGTCCACAGATGATGTTTTATGTAGTAATATCCAAATTACAAATGTGTAAAATACATCAACGTATTCCATGGCAAGCAATCAAAAATGGAGAGGTATTGAGAGATTTTGACGGCTCTTAACTAGTTTTCCCACGGAACTATTAAACGTGAGTCAAACTATTGAGTGATTTCAATACGTCACACACATTAGAAACGTCCTTTAAAAGCACTACAACATATCTAAAGACGGTTTTTTTCCCCTTCAAATCGCTATATCTCAAAATATACGCGTCAGAGACATACGAAACTACTCTAGGGTCCTGCACTCAACCGTCCTACAGAATTTCCAGCAATAAAATAACAGGGTTACCGCTGAAAGTCCCATAGTAAGGCACACACAGTGCGAGGAGACCTCTGCACGGTAGTTGAGAGCCTTGCGCTTAGAGGAGACTGCGCACTTCTATGTGCGTGGCAGTGTCGTCCTTACTGCTGCCGCACTTCTCGTACTCAAGCGTATAAAAAAAGCTCCAGGTAGACGGGGGGGGGGGGGCCTAACATCGACGTCTTGAGAGCAGAAGTGGGTGAAGCGAGGTCAGAATGGAACAGCACCGAAATGCAAGGGCGGGGGACACAGGAGATCCCCGAGAAAACCCTAATCCGGCACGATTCACACGTGCAAAAATCCTGGAGCGATCCCACCGGTAATCGAACCCGGTTTGCCTTGGTGAGAGTCGTGAGCTACCGCGGCCCCTACCAAATGGCTGGAGGACACTTACAAAATGCTACACAATTAGTTATAATTTACAATGAAAATTACATGCAATATTTCGTGCTGTATTAAATACGAAAGCTTCACTTAATTCCTGTAGTATTAAAGTGTGATGTTTGGTAAATTCTGTAGAAAAAGAAGTACTACATGTAATACGAATTAGAGGATAATAACAATTTTATTAGTCCACACTGAGTATAGAAGTATAATGCAAATCAGGTGAGAAAGTAACACTTTGTCTTGATGGCCACGTCAATCTGAAAAGGGTTTTTTTACCCGAATACTTTTTTATATAATAGGGACACAGGTACTCAAAACAAAAATATATCGTCACATTTACGCGCAAGGCACGGAACGCATAACTTTAATGAGGTAATCCAAAAATGTAAAGCTTCCCAATAAATGACAACTTATTTTCGCCATTTGACATAAGTATATCAAATCAAAAATATTATCATTATAAAGGGCAGCTCAAATCGATATTAGTTAGCTCGACTAATCGTTCTCCTTCTCCTAGCAATTAAAACTGACTTGTTTATTCTTCAAATATACTCAGTCCAACCCGCAACAAGGCAGACTGTTTCTTATTAACTGCCGCGATATCAGGAACAACTAAGTTTACGTATTAACATAGTATGTTTTTAAGATTTTCGTAGTCTGCTATACAGCGTGTATAGCAAACATGTGTACAAACTTGGGGACGTGATTCGTAACCGGAAAAGAGGAAGATTGACATAGGGCACCCATGGTCCATCTAAAATGATAAGGGCTGTACAGCCCCTAAAGGCGGCAAGGACATTACGTGAGATATTAGGCAAAGTACTTGCGTTAGACCAACATAAATTGATATATGGAGCAAGTAAACCAAGATCTTGGATACACGGTAGGTATGGTCTGTCATACACACCCCCATAATGTAAATAATAGTAGTTGGCACCCTTTGATTGCATGCAATACTTACACCGTAAGGTTAAATTGATCGTGGATACCATGGTATGAAGCAGGACGATGTAAGTAGCAAATAAGTCCCCGTGTTGCAACTCTCTAGACCACACACCGTTTCCGGTTAAATCGCAAACGAAGGATACTACAGCGGTAGCAATAGCACGGCCTAGTGAGTAGGCAACCCTCTAGCACCCGGAGGAATTCAGCGGGAAGTCTCCGCCGATTGCGTGAAGAGCGTGTGGCGGCACGTAACAGTGAGTTCTTGAGAACCGATGAGGGTGATTGAGGTGAGCATGGAGCCTCGCCGGAATGAAAGGGCGGGGCAAACGGGAGAACCCCGAGGCGAACCGGGTTCAATTCCCGGCTGGGTCACCCCCGTATGTTCGTATGTGGACATCGTGCCGGACGATGCCGCTGGTAGGCGGACTTTCTCGGGGATCTCCCGTTCCCCCGCCCCTTACTTCCGGCGCTGCTCCATACTCACCTCACTTCATCATCATCAGCTCTCAAAACGTCGATGTTAAAGAGCCGCACAAATCTCTCCGCTCACTCCAGTAGGGTAATTCACCAACACAAGCCTGCGACAGAGATATAATCCACCCAGTCTACCAAAACCAAGCTCCGCCATCACGTGCTGAATATGAAAGGTGTGTGATGAATGCGAACGACACACATTTTCCTTAAGAAACCACGGCTGCGAAGCACGGAGGAAAATAGTGTACATTCCACAGCGCGAGTTCGAGAGGCTTCTGCATATAACCTGAGGAGAACATCCGTAGTGCACGTAAGCGTGATACATTTAACGCCATGTTATGCTAATTTCAGCCAGCAAACCTGAATGTTCGCATTTTAAGAAATATGTAATTGTAGTCTCCGAAATAAAGGTCTATTGTGTCAAAGTGTCTACACAATCTTCCGCCGTGCTCAGCTAACGAGTCAAGTAAAGGATGCATAAAGTATGCAAGATTTTTATTCATACACAACCTAGGCCATTATAAATTAGTCTATTTTACCATTATGTTACTGAAATTGTATGCAAATTGTGTAATTACAGATAAGAGCAAAATGTATAAACCTAGTGTACACGAACTCCCGAGAAGAGAAGGAAATGCTATACGTAACCCCAAACGAAAGTTACTGTTATCCACACACATAGTGCCCGTGTAATACACTATCTACGAAAAAATAATCAGACACCCGTGAAGATAGGTAATTCAGTACGTCAGTTGACTTGAGTTTCACGGCCTTCGGCGTAGGACCGCTGATGTTTGTCCGTGGTAGCATGAACACAAATGCCTATTGTAACATTCTGGACAATGAAATGCTTCCAACATTGTGGCGTTTTTGCGGAATGGACCCGTGTTACTTCCCGGACGACAACGCCAGGTGCCATGTTTCAAGGGCTACTATGCAGTCAGTAGTACGCCGACAACAATGTTCGCCGATTGGACTGGCCCGACCAGAGCCCCGACCTCAACCCTATAGAACATCTTTGCGACGAATTGGATCGCCGGGTGAGGGCTCGTCAGGCGCGGCCAAAATCCATTGCTCAACTCATGGAATGGTTGCAAGAGGAATGGCGACGAACCCCCGTGGATGTCCTGCAAACACTCGTATAGAGCATACCAGACAGGGTGGCTGCTGTTATAGCCGCAAGAGGTGGCCCTACAAGATTCTAATGGGGTGACAACCATCGAGTAAACATAGTGGACAAGTGCCCAATTACTTTTTGGTAGCTAGTGTAGTTTGATGGTCTTGAGTGGTCGCGTAAACAGCTGTGGTGATAGGTGTGCGTATAGTTCCGTGTTCCTGTTTCGCACAAAAACAGCAGTCGTCTCAAGAAAATTTGTAATGGTACGGAACTCTGTTCCGAGGTGAAAGAAACGATTGTAAATATAGCGCTTAAAGGATTCTCCTTAAGAAAAATATGACAAATCGTGAATAAGAGTCACGCAACATTTCAGTACGTTGCGAATAACTTTACATAAATATTGAAGATCAGTTACGAACATACGAAGACAACCTAAAGAGAAACGTCTGAGTCGCCAGGCAAAAACGAATTGTTGTGCGGCGAATAAAATCCACTCCCCGTACAGGATAAAAAATCCTAGTAAACTTCCTAAACTGAGATAGAAGATTTTTAACCTACACATTGTACGGAAATAATACTACTTATCAGGCTGGAAATATGGGGATGTTTATCATTACTACTATAAAGAGTTGGGAACTTCTCTACGCATTTGACTTTTTCCTGAGTAACTGTAAAAACGTTACCATGGATAAAAGGGAAAATAATTTACCGTTCGCGCTGCCACTATACGTATACACTGATAAAGGCTGTTCACGATAAAGTCAGCACTTTAGAAATAAACCTTAGAAAAAGTCACTGACCCAGCATTCATGTATTTTAATGGGCGCACTGAGTGACATTCGTCCAGTGAAGTTGGTAACGATGGATATAAAGTAGTTCCATATCTTAACGACAAATAAAAAGTGTTAGGTAACCATTTGTGATAACTTAACATTCCCTTTTTCTCTTTCTGTTTTTTTAATGCACCGAAGTGTAAAAATTAGCATATTTGTAAAGTATTTAGTTTCTTAATAATTCCACATTTTCATTTGACCGACGCATCAATAAACTGATGAGCCCTATGGCAATGTTAATTTTACGTAGGGCGGAGTAGTACACAAAGGGTTTACAAGTAGATCTTAAGCAGGGCTTTCAAAAGTGCTTATTTTATTGTAAACAGCCTATATGGTAACATTACAACAAATTTCTTATTGTGTACCAGCGCTCCTAAACTACGCGCTGAAATAGAAGCTGCTACCGGTAATAAAATACGTTCCAAGATGCGTTACATAGGCACGACTATAATGGCAGGGTACCAATGAAGAGGTTCTACCTTAGTAAGAAGAACCGTTCTGCAAAATTGCTCTTCACTAAAGAGGGCCCACAGTTAGTAAAACAAAAGTATTTGGACACGTCCAACCGATTGAGAAACATGCCTTTACCATATGTAAGCTGTGTTCCCTGTAGGAACCTTTACGTGTTGATATACTCTTCATGTACCCTCTTTGTGATTTCCTTTCATTACAGATTAGGTTTAAATATAGTTAAACAAAATGTTAACGGAGGCTGAGCACAAAATAGTATTTGGACAGCCCTCTTCGAAGCTCTTAACGGACTCAATAGGTTGTCCTGTGCTTACTACAGTCGCTAAAGGCAGTCCACGCAATGTAATGAATTAGTACACATCGTTTTAACCCATGGAAAGGAATTGGGAATAAAAGTAGAGAGACTACGTTTAAAGAAAAAAAAAAGTAATCTTTAAAAATTGCATAATTAAGGTAAGGGTCACCGAGAAATTAGCAGCATTGTCAGAAAGGCGCCTTATGCAGCCAGTTACATAATAAAGAAAAATACAACACAAAATTTACTCCGAAATAAAACATAATCTAGCCAACCAAGGTAGCTGTCTGCTTGCGATAAGAGCTACATTCATTCTTTGATTTCAGAATAAATGCTAAGGAGTTGGCTACTTCACTCACTCAGGCCATACAGTTGTCACACCTTAAATTGTCCGAAATACAACTGGACTCCAGAAACGTACAGCTAGAATAATGCCACATACCTGAAGTAAACGGGAAGAAACTGCTACTGCTTGCAAAAAAAAAAAAGGTACCAAAATAAATCCTTGAAATTCAGGCAATATACTATTTCCCCCTATTTAAGACCAAGATATGCGTGTATGAGAGTGGTGGGTATCAGCATGTGTGACGAAAGAAAAATAAAGTTTTCAAAAACACAACATTGTTCCAACTGCGAAACATGGAAGAATGAATCTCAATTATGGTTTGGGGTTGTGTGAATACTTGTGGGGTAGGTAACATTGATGTTATCGATGGCATTATGGACTGGAAGAAGTACTGAACTATACTAGAGACTAATCTTGAAGGCAAGCCCATAGAAACTTGGATTGGAGAACAGGTGTTTCAACAAGTTATCTATCCCAAACAAAGAGCATTACACAGTGGATCCTCTATGAATCATCTCACTACCTTGAAAATATACCTCAACGCCAGGATTTAAATCCGGTAGAGAACCCATAGCGTGAGTTAAAATTTAAAAAAAGTGTTATGACTGCGTGCGTTCAAGATGAGTGGGCAAAATGGGTTTGCATTTGACGTAACTACAAAATTCGATGCCAAAACGCCTTCAAGCAGTGATGTGGCCAAAGGCTGTCGAGACCAAGTACCTATTGAAATACACATACGTTTTGTGGATGTTTATTTATGTTTTACTTGATGTGTCCAAATACTTATGTTGTTGCAATGAGATTACTTGTTCAGCATATTTTTATTTTATTATGGATATACTATATTATTGTTAACACGTGTGTATACAAATGAAAGGCACGTTATGTACCTAGCTAACTGCGGAATGTATAATATGAAATCGTTGTACTTTGTTTTGGTACTGTATAGGTCTACATATATTAGTCATATATTAGTCATATATATACTAGTCATATATTAGTCATATATATACTAGTCATATATATTATTCATATGTATAAAATTCATATATATTAGTCATATATATAAAATTCATATATATTAGTCATATATATAAAATTCATATATATTAGTCATATATATAAAATTCATATATATTAGTCATATATGTATGTATATATTAGTCATATATATTAGTTATATATATTAGTCATATATATATTAGTCAGTTATATTATAAGCATTTATATTTCTGTTAGATACGTACTAATACTTTCTTTATATTCTCTGTAATGACAACCAGGAGTTTTGGAACAATGTCTTCTGGTTAGATGATATTAAAATGAACCTTTTTGGCTCGGTTAGTGTCCACATGTCCACACCTAAGGGTTTATAGAAATCTCTTAAGGCCGATGATAACAATACACTCTCACAGTTAAAAGATAAGGGGGGTGCAGGTTTAGTTATGGTTTGGGAGTGTGTCAGCGCAAGGGGTTGGGATTATTCAATTTGTTGATAGTATAAAGGAAAAGTTTTTGTACATTGTCCTTCTAAAGAAAAATATCAAGCAAAGTGGAGAAACAGAGGAATGTTACTTTTTTTTTTTTTTTTTTATATAGGATGTTTGTGAATCCAATATATTAATTTTAGCATTTCATCACGTAATTGCAAAACACTAACACAACAATCCACACACCCATGCACAAAAACACTCTCTCACACAACTCATTTGCACATACCATAGCAGGCAATTGCAAAACCCCATACCTTGATCAAACTTTATAAGCAAAACTAAATACTTGAAAACTATATTAACATATCATACAACTCTAATGAACAACGCATACAAAAACAGTCACGATCAGAATATGGAACCACTTCTAACTATATTACTATCAACATAACACCCATTTTCAAAACCCCTAACATCAATAATCACAAGCACAACTAAATACTTGACAAATATATCAACATATCATACAACACAAATGATAAAATATCCATCATCTGTCTTCCACTACACATTACCACACATATTTATCCTAAAGTATAATGAATGATATACAAAAAGAAAAAAAAACCTCACCAAGATTCCGTTTTTCTCATCTACTATATATAACATTATTTAAAACCAAATTAAGATCCAAATTTACCACTCATCACACTCAAATCATGCTATTCTATACTACACACAGCAATCAAAACTTGTTTATTACATAAAAACCCCTTAATGAAGAATTTTCTTAAGATGCGCTCTTTTTAATACTTGATTCAATCCTTCTAGGATTAAACTTTTTTCATCACACAAGAAGCTTAAGTGTCGTTTAAATGTAACTATATTTATCTAATTCTAAAAGCGTCAAAATTAAAACATACGTACTGATTAAGTCAAAACTTCAACCTAAACGCAGGCATGGGCACTTGTACTAACATATTCTTTATTTTAATTCCCAAAGAGGTAAATACACATATATGAATTACTGTACGCAATATTCGTTTCAACCCACTCATCTTAAACATTAAATATTAAATAATCCTTTAAAATTATCGTTCTTTTTATCCATCTTAAGACATGCTAATTTAATATCGTGTAATAACACAAATGCTAAGTACTCATTATGCAACAAACATCAATTTTACATAGTGCAATTCGATGCATTACCTTACGTACCCTCATATAACAAAACACGTTTTAATATTTTTAATTATTGTATGAAGACTTTCTGAAAGGCTGGAAATGCTTGCAAACTTCTGAAGAACACCATGTTTAATTGCTATCTATACAGCTCAACATTTTGAGAAACTCTAAATATTGTACCGGGCATCTTAGGTTAGGCTTTCATTGCGAGAGTTGATCACACACACTGCATTCCTCTCCACTATTCTCGACCTTCGACAGTTGACATTGAACGTATAACACTTTGGTTGATCAGTATACATCGATCAGGTAATATATTAGACAGCGATCTTAAGTGAATGCGTAATTATTCATTCCCCAGAATTGTTTAAACTAATAAGTGAGTCCCCTGGGAATCGATCTCGGTAATCCAAAAATATCATTACATTAATTACTGTAAGCAGGAATATAAAACAAAACTAAGTCTTTTTTAAATTCGGGTATAAAATAATATTAGGTATTCTGACCGAGACTCGAACTCGCTAATCCCAAATAAGAATTACATTAAGTAAGCCTAGCACCTACACAACACATAAATAAAATTTGGTTAAAATCGGAAATGAAATAATATTACTTGCCCTGACGAAGGATCGAACCCCAAATCCAATATTAACATTACATTAATCACCCCTAGCATCTAGCCAAGTCACAAATAAAATTATGTTGAAATTGGAAATGAAATTATATTATGTTGGTAAATATGTCCTTGAGTAAGTATGTTTATAAAAAGGGCTTAAATACATAATTGACCTTCTTAGACATGTCTTAGGGCTTAAAAGACCTTAGCATCTTGATGGATATAGGATACGATGCCTATGTGAGGAATTTGACTACTACATATTCAGTGGTTCGGAAATTATGAGTACATTTATAATAAGGGCTTAACTCGAAACTGATCTTGTCAGAAATGCCTTAGGGCTTAAATGATTTCACTATTGTGATGGATATCGGATACGGTGTCTATGTTATGAATTTGATCCTTATAGCATCAACTGTTCAGAAATTATGAGTACATTTATAAAAAGGCTTAACTCAAATTAAGCTTTTGTCAGAAAGGGTTTAGGGCCTAAATGACCATACCATCATGTTGTATGTCGGGTATTATATCTTCGTTATGAATTTGATGACCATAGCGTAATTGGATCGGAAATTATGACTATGTTTATAAAAGGGCTTAACTCAAAATTGTCCTTGTCAGAAAGAGTTTAGGACTTAAATGCTGTGTTGCATTTGATGTTCGGAATGGTTACATAATTATAAAAAAAAATCCTCTATACTTACTTAAATTCAATATGGCGATGGTTATAGTTACATAATCACTTTTTCCATCGAAATATTCTTAAGTGACTAATAAATATGCATATTTTGATATGTGACTCGGTTATAATTGTTTTGGTAAAAAAAAATATGAAATAGATTTTTAATTGACAACTTTTTTTATAAAAAATACATTTTTAATATTTGGCTGTCGTGTCTCTAAACCAAATCTCCTTTAAAATACAAGTTCCTGAATATATCGCTTCGTATATGTATGTTTGAAAATTTTACAATTTAATATACATAATATAAATTCCGAAGTGTTTTAAAATTACGATTTATTACTTTATTACAACTCCGCTTTGAATTCGCGAGTTAGTCTGCGTGATTCTTTTTTTTTTTTTTTTTTGTAAATACAACATTAAAAATTCTATTGGGATCGAAGTTCTTGTGGTCAAGACGACAAAGGTGTTGTGTAAAGGACCTGGGGTTCCCTGCCCAAAACCATCTAAAAGCAGTTTTTTTTTTAAAATATGTACTAATGCATTACATATATGATGGACAGAATTGTCTTAAGCTTCCAGCTGATCTCAGAGTTCATAACAACATTTAATAGCATTACCAAGATTGGCTCTTGGAGCGCGAGCTACTCGCCCGCTCTTTGGCAGGCATTGTGAGAACTTGTGCACTACCTACCAGCCGATGACGGCATCAAGAGACATCAGCGCTCCTGGTGATCAACTCTACGACTAATATGGCGGCCTATCTTTCAAGTTTCGAACTGAAGACATTCTACCTCGCAGGGAAGGAGTGTATTGGGAGGGTGTTAACCATATCTGAGGAGAGGAGGATGATGAGTGGAGGGGGTGTAGGTTATGGAGAGGGGTGATAGTGTATCAGGTATTCAGAACAAATAACAGGAGGAGAAAAGAGCCTAGAATCTCGCAGCAGGAACCCAATTAATTCCAGAAGTAATCACAGCACAGCTCAGGTGGGGGAGGAGGAGATTGAGGTGCTATGAGTGGACCAATCACAGCACAGGATTAGCTCCACAATTGAGGAGGAGGAGGAGGAGGAGGAGGAAATATGAAGTGAAAAATCCTCCCCGACTCTTATCGACATTGGGTGTATGTGATTAACCTGGGAAGGGGCAGGGTGGGAGTCCTAGCAAAATTTCATATACTGAGCGAAACCTCCCGGGTTATTTACATATACCCGATGTCGATAAGGCCGACAAAGCAAAATTCGTAGCAAAATTTCCTATACTGAGCGAAACCTCTCCCAGATTATTTACATATACCCGATGTCGATAAGGGCGAAAATGGGGTAGGATCGGCACGCCCCGACTATTCCCACCTGTCGCATTAATTGCGTTTCAAAATGTAGGGCAATGGCGTTTATTCCATAGACGCAAGGTAAGCAAGGCTTACCCTATACATAATGGAAATGTTCGACCCTTTCTAGTTTTCGCCTTAACTTTAAATTTAAACACGTTTCATTCCGAGTTTCCAGTTTCCTATTCAAGAAACAGATTTTTGTAACACTCGTACTGTACACGCATAGTGCTGCTATCTAGTACTTATTTCCACAAACGCGAGCAACTACCAATGAATTTAACTCGTAAGCGAGTTACCCTGCCGCGTTCCTTCGGGAGGGTAAGCAGTCTTTCTGTTTGCATACTCCAGTCCTCATTTTTCTTCGGAAAGTGGATGAAAGTGTTCGGGAAAACAGGAGTTTTCTTACAATCTGTAATATGCTCTCTAAATAATATTCAGTTTTAATTATTATTACATTCATTTCGCTTTTATAACTAATCCTATTATAAAACGGTACATAAATGTTGAGGGTAAGCAAAGTTGGAAGTTGCGTTTGTTAGCAGAAACTGAAAACGGAACCACAGCCCGGCAATAGCAAATATTAACTAAAATACTCAAATATGTGCGGCTATTACATTGCTTACTATGTAAAAAAAAAAAACTCACTATACGCCACTGAGGGCGGCTTATGCTAAAGCGACAAAGTATATGATACATCTAGCTCGTTAGTCACCATTGCCGCTTAGTTCATACTATAGCTACAAAGTTTCAACTACAAACAATCCAACGGAATACTATCACGTGTACCGCTGTATAACTGCTTACTTTCCTACCGTCCTGTTTGTGAAACACCCTCGGCCGCACCAAAACTAACTAATATATTGCGTTAGAATATAAAGTGCCTACCAATAATCAAGTTTACGAAATATTTGCTTACCAAGACTTGTGTGTTATGTTCGACAGCTCTTTTCAGATTCTCTTCCGGTAGGGTTTGAATACTGTCAATACTGCAGTAAACATGTTTTTACTTACGTTCAATCACACTGTGCCATTACCTAATAGGTAGTGTGAAGGTGAGGGTGGTTTGTATGAACGAACCGCGTAAGTGTTGCAACAGATGCCACCCCTACCCTCCCTTTTTCCCCGAGCAACCGACGGACTCGAACCCACGACCTTATGAATGCGAGCTATACTAACCAAATATGCTTTGTTCCACAACAAAAAAAGTTAAATCACAGAAAATATTGTTTTTTTCCGGTGCCGTAACTGACAATGCCTTCTAATACTGGAAGTTTAAAATTATACTATATAAATTTTAGGTCGTGTGGCATAAAATTATCATATATATTCGGTTATTTCATCCATTCGATTTCGGATGACAAAGTAGGTGTAAGGGACCGCTGTTAAAGATACACACTATTATAAAAAAAAAAACGATAAACGATCTTGCAGCTGAATCCCGACGTTTGTCAACAGTGTCCTTAAATGACAAGGTAGACTTATTGAAACTCCTGAGCTGAGCTTCAAACGAAAACTATCAAATTTATAGTTATATTAAAATATATTTTTAAAATGTGTTCCACTGATAAATTTAATCGTCGTACACAAAACCCCACACCGAGAGTTAAAATCATAGTGAAACACGAAATTGGATTCCCCGAATGCGGCATCATACAGACGTGCCTATTATCAATACAAAAATCGGTACTAAACACGCGAGCGGAACTAAGTATCTTCACACAGGTGACAATTATTTACACAAGCTGGAAGCTCATTTGAGCAAAAGAAGAACATACGTTGGCAGCAACAAACCCTTTAGGCGTCAAAAAACAGGTCAGAAGTTGCGAATTAAGTCGTGAATCGTACGCGGAACTTTCTCGACGACTCCGTGACTCGGTTTCTCAACAGCGAGGCACGTATAATAAGGTTCGCTCAGGGTCCAAACACGTAGGCAACTGCAATTCGGCTGTCGATGGTTCTATACTACCGGGACAGAAAGCGATGCCAAAGAATTGGCATTCCCGTGTGGAGTTAGGTAGGGTGTTACGTAAGCCACGCCGCAGCTCATGTATTATTCATGCAAGCCCAAAGCAGTGTCGTGTTTTAAACACCCTCAAAATTGCAGCGTAATACGCGACAATTTGTTGTAAACCAGCGTAGACCATTATTTGCAAATGGAAACAAACGGTCCTATTAGATGTATTGCAACGTTGGAGGTATTGGCATAAGTGGAAGTGAGATTAGCAAAAGGGCATACCACAACGCTTATTAACAGTTCATCCCCTGCTGAAACCGGGACCAGACGTTCTTACATGGGGAAACATACACAACAAATTACCGCTGGCCGGCGGGTTTTCTGGTGGTACTGCCGTTATTGCCACCACAGCACTTCGTTGCTTTGTTAGTAGGTTCTCATTTAATACTATGCTGGGAAGAACGAACCCCACCACCAACGAGCTCCTTTGGTGCACCCTTGGTTATCATTAGCCCATACTCTCCTAGTGTTAAAGACAGCACACACCAAAACGAAAAATTATGGCGTTTCATACTTTTTGATTCACGCCGTATCAGCGCTGCGTGAAGATTCACTATGTAGAGTCTGTGTGTACCATATGGAACACAAGGAATTTTAGTTTGATTTTTAGTAACATAAATTTCTTCGTTATACGTACCATTTTATACATCCACACATGTAATGTTGCTTGTTTAGTGTTCGTAATTGCATGTAGATTGTTACCTAATGAAGATAGGAAGAGAAATGTGGTTTAATTTTAATGCTGAAAATACACTGAAGAAAATTATGCAATGCATGTTGTGTAACTTCTGGCATTATACAAACAACAAGCTTTCTGTCCGCGGCATCGTCTGCGTATACTACACGAATCGGCTACTAAAGGCTGTTCACGATAAAGTGAGCACTTTCGAAATCAACCTTAGAAAAAAGTCACTGCTCCTATCTGCATATATTTTAACGGGCGCCCTGAGTGACATGCACCCAGTTCAGTTGGTAACGATGGATGGGAAAGTAGTTCCGAACCTTAACGTCGAATAAAAAGTGTTAACGTAACAATTTCTGTCGACTTAAATTATTTATTTCGCTTTCTGTTTTTTTAATGCATCGAAGTGCAAACATTTGAAAAATTTGAAAAATATTTACTTTTCTAATAATTTAACAGCTTCACTTGACCGACGGATGAATAAAGTGATGACGCTCGTGACAATGTTAATCTTACAAAAGGCGAAATAATACACAACGCGCATACAAGTAGATCTCGCGCACGGCTTTATCTTAAGCAAGGCTTTCAAAAGTGCTCATCCGGTCGTGAATAGTATATAATTCCCTTTACCAAAGACGTCTTCGTACACCACATTGGTGGTTGTGCCCTCAGGTGGTACAATTATTAAGTTGGTAGATGACCTTACACTGGAGCCGGCTATGTACAGCTGCCCGACAGAAGCTCTCCTCCCTCATGCCTGTCCTTGTCAAGAAAGAGCGGCGACTTCTGTTCACACAATCATGCGAGCTCCGTGGCTGACGTTAACCAAAGCGTGACGTTCTAGATCTCTAGGTTCTGGGTTCGAATCCCTAAAAGCGAGTCGCACTTTACACGAATCTCGGTTAGTTTATAGGCTGTGTCTAAATTAGTTCCCCGGCATAGAACGGGTACCCTTAAAAAAAAAAAAATGTATACGTTACGTTTTGTCACTCCTCCAATTGGCAAATACTCCGTTCACGGTTTTTAAGGCCGAAGTAACGCAGCTGCCTATGGAGCACTGCACCTGAATATATGACGTGAAGAACTCGTAAAAAAAGTAGTACAGACACCATGAAAATTGTCAGAAAAGTGCGATTTATGCTGTATATGAATGAAGAATGTATACGTTTTGCAACATTATAAAATATTTTACTAAAACATATTTTTTTAATGTAAAATATTATTCGATTAAAAGAGTCCGCATTTTTTTAAATACCGTAATTAAGCGTTTTGGATGCTTCGGAAAGCAGAATTTACAAGAAAATCTTCTTCGAGAAGTATAGTCATAATCTTAACTATGATAATATGTAATAAAATCATAGTAATAATAATGTATCATATGAATTTTATAATCAACTTTATTTAAGTTGGTTTTAGCCATACATGTTTGTGACAAATGGGCGCATATAAAATCAATCATAAAAATTATTTCCTACATTATTATTACAATTTTCTTACACACAAGAAGAGTAAACTTTGTGGCGATATTCCATGACGAAGATTTTCTTGTAAATTCTGCTTTCCGAAGCATCCAAAACGGAAATGCGCTTAAATTTGGTTAAAATAACCAATATTCTAATCGATTATTTGTTTACTTTTAAAAAGTACATTTTACTAAAATATTTTATAACATTGCAAAATGTCTACATTCTTCTTTCATATACAGCATAAATCGCACTTTTCTGAAAATCTTCATGGGGTCTGTACTACTTTTTTTGTAAGTTCTTCATGTTGTACAGTCGGGTGCAGTACTCCATAGGCAGCTGCTTTACTTCAACCTTAAAATTTGCTCACCACGTGTTTCGCCACGCAAGATAAAATCAACAATACATAGGATCTCTGGATAGACTTGGATGCAGGAAATTATTCGCCCTGATGCGCACAGTCTGCAATGTTGGCATTTGCACGAACATTCAGCGATCACTATATTAAAAACACTCGTGACTGGCTCCCCAGTATCGGCATGCGGTGGTTTTGCAGAGTCTAAATTGGCACAAAGGGCGATGGGCCCTTTCAGCCACGTGTAGAATGAGCAGTGAAGACTTCACGGTTAAATTCGGCCGGAGCAATAGACAGCTAATTCCGTATCCTTCAAGTGTAGGCACTGTTTTCACTCCTGGCAAAGCCGATCGTCTGTAATTTATCCAGTCGCTACGCGTCAGTACACGTACGTGATGTAATACAACCAGCAGAGAACAATCACAAAAGAAAAAATAAACACTTGGAAAACAAAAAAAAAAAAAAAAAAAAAAACAGTATTTCGTCTACCTTGAAACCGGTTATTTCATACACTGCAGTTGTTTTAAAGGCTTAAAAATAAGCTTCTGGAGAGGAAGTTTATTCTTGTGCATCGAAAAGCACAAATATTGCAAAAAGAAGAGTTACCACAGTCTTGCATTCAGGATGTGAATTAACGTAATATACGTACAATGTACAAAGGCATTTGTGTTGAAAAGTAAATCACAC
The DNA here is from genome assembly GCA_029891345.1 of Dryococelus australis. Lineage (NCBI taxonomy): Eukaryota > Metazoa > Arthropoda > Insecta > Phasmatodea > Phasmatidae > Dryococelus > Dryococelus australis. The sequence continues at coordinate 52,641,123 of CM056996.1, forward strand.
CTACATCGCACTCCCATGAATTCGTAATATTGTACAAAAAGCAGAATTCATCTTATACTTGGAAATATATATAGCTGGGAACAGTAATGACACTTGGTTGTTTTAGTTAGCATAGCAAAAAAAGTAACAGCGGTCCTCCTGTATTGGGCATTTTCACACTTTTGTTTCAGCTCATTTTGTTTTCCATTGCCGGTGTTTAATTCAAGCAAATTTTTATCACAAGAAGTGCTGTTCTGAAAGCTGGAATGGTGTACATATATCTCACTGTAATTACTAGACAGTGGAATACATTATAAATAAAAAGTCAACAGATGCCTGAAGCGCCACTAGTACAGTAAAGAGCGCGTGGAGAATAAATGTTTGTATGAAAACCTGGTAAAGGCTGTTCGTGATAAAATTGGCACTTTGGAAAGCCCTGCTTAAGATCTACATGTATGCACGTTGTGTATTCTTCCACCTTACGTACGATAAACATTGTCATGGGCGTCATCACTTTATTCGTGCGTCGGTCAAGTGAAACAGTGAAATTATTAGAAAAGATAATATTTTACAAATCTGCTATTTTTACACTTCGATGAGTCATAGAAAAACAGAAAGCGGAAGAAACAATTTAAATTAACAGAAATGGTTACCTAAAACTTTTTATTCGACGTTAAAATACGGAACTACATTAAAAATTTTGTGATAAATTTTCATGTGGAGACTTGAATATTTATTTAACGCAATTTATTGAAATGTAAATGAAGTGGTTTTTTGGTTCAATAAGTTGAATTCAATAAATATTTGACCGTGTAAAAGGGCCTTAAGAGAAAGATGGACCCCCGCGTTTATTTTTTATTTTTAGAAATAGTATTTTGCGCGAATACGCGTATATTGGTAAATTAATGTTCTGCAAATATACTTTTTGCCTTACCAGGTAAAAATCAATTATCTATGATCCCTATTGTTTATTTTTTTTTTTTTTTCACTTTTGTCGTATTAAGTGTATTCTTGGAGCAAATTCCTGAAATTGGTCAAATATTACATTTTTAAAGCCTGTTCATGCAGTTATCTTAAGCGGTAAGAGAAAAGTACAAACATGCGGGGGTAGTTTAATCTGTGCACTTTCATTGCGTCTAATAAAACCCCACTGTTACAGATCTAATTTACACAGTACAGCGGCACGGCGGAAACACTGCATGCTTTGCGCGTAGGAGCGAAGAGGAACTAGGCGTGCGTGTTATTGTCGCCCGTATCGCTCACTCGCTTATTGACATTGGACGCGGGGTCCATCCCACTCTTAAGCTTGCAGGAAATATATTTAAACTACAGGGCGTTGATTTCGCGGCACTACCTGGACATAACATGCGTATAAGAACTGATTATCCACAGGATCGTAGGGCAGGTATGTCGTCACTGAAAATAACTTTAAAATGTTAGGGGGATGTAGGGCAGGCCGGAGTTGGTGGATGAGCACAATGGCAGCTGCGCTTGTGGCGCCGCATCTGCCCGCGCAGAAGCTCCAGGAAGCTGCGAGGCTGGACCGCGTCCCCCCTGGAACCTGTCTCCATGAATCATTGTTTTGTTTGTGGCGTGATGGCTCTCCCTTCTCTCGTCCTAGTGGGAGTGGACGGGCCCGCAGCAGGTTCAACGCTCCCCTGCCCCAGTCCTTGAGACGTGCAGCGGGCAGCGACTAAAAAGAAGCGGCCAGAGTGGTTGGGTTGTTGCCGCTTGTTGCCGCCTGCCTTCGGCTTCCGAGCCAGGGAAATACAAGCTGGCTAAGTAACAGTCACCTTTCACTACCGCAAAGACTGTTCACTGCTCCTACCTGCATATAGGCCTATTTTAACGGGTGCCCTGAGTGACTTGCGTCCAGTAAAGTTGGTACCGATGGATGGGAAGTAGTTCCGCATCTTAACGTCGAATTAAAAGTGTAAGGCAACCATTTCTGATAAATTATTTATTTCACTTTCCGTGCTTTTAATGCATCGGCGTGCGTAAAAATAGCAGATTTGTAAAATACTTACTTTCCTAATAATTTCGCAGTTTAACTTGACCGGCGCATAAACAAAGTGACGAGGCCCACGACGATGTTAATCTTACATAAGGCGGAAGAATACACAACGTGCATACAAGTAGATCTCAAGTAGGGGTTTCAAATGTGCTCATTTTACCGTGAATAGCCTATAGTATAAAAACTACATACTTAATAGACCTGCAGGAAAGTTAGTTACGGGAGTCTTAATAGTTTTTCTTAGGCCTACAATGAGTTCGTAGTTGGTGACAGTTGTGGAAGTCGCAGCGGTATTCTCAGTGCAATACGAAAAGCTATTTACAATGTCTCGTTCGTAACACTTTGTAAGAACCAATCAGAAATCACCAAAGAATATGATTCATGGGAGTGTTTCAAATTAATAGGAAAATGGTGTCACAGATTTGTAAACATAAAACCAGTACGTAGTTAAACAACTGTTGTAATTGATACAAGAGTTGATATATGTTAAGTCTGTTATAAAATAGGCGAGTTTTTACGGTTTAATCGATAGCAAACAGCAAACTCGGTTGTTTGGCACTCGTGGTTACCCTGATGTTCACAAACTCTCGTAATAGTTTGCAGTGTTTGTCATATTTGGTTACCGTAGTCAGGAGGTGGGTAACACGGTTAGGTAAAGTCAAAGTTTTTTTTTTTGTTGTCGTGCTCATGTTTCTTTGCGTACGACTGAATATTGTAACAATTTTTATGGTCTTTTGGCTGGGCAGATCATATATTTAAATAGTGTGTATTTTCGCGCCAGCTTTTGAATGCAAACATGTTGTACACGCTTGTGTAACCAATTCATTCGCGAAAACTTTCCTTTTGTTCACTACAGAATTTATTCATTGCACTATTTGTATTTCTAGCATTCTGTTCGTTGGAAACAATATAATTTGATAAATTACGCTAGGCCTCCCGTAAACCAAACTTTCTCCACAAGTGCTTGTAACGAGCTACGGTAGCGCTCCTAGCGGCGCAGTTAGGCAATAATGTATTTTTGTTATCGCTATCTACTGTTTGGCCATTGTTTAAAATTATATTTCGCTGCGCATAAATCTGCTATTACCCCACGCAACACCATCAATTTCTGTCACTGTCACCAATAAAGCAAGGCTAACCTTTGTATTTTAAAATGTTTTTGTAGACTACTACCATCGTCCCTCTTATGTACGGTCTCGTCCATGTTGCCTGGTTAGCCGTAGTCTAAGAACTTGGATAAAATCTATCCAAGTTGTAAGACTATCTCTCTACGACTCTGCGAACCGCCCTGCGACTCGTATTACGACTTTACGACTTGCGTCTACATGACGACGCTTTATGGTGCAATACAAATATCCTAACCTCTCAAAGTTATATACGTCTAGGCCTTGTCCGAGAGCAGAAATGCAACTTCACGCATTAAAATATAATTGTTTGAGTAGTAATTAATTCAAAACTATAAGGTTATACGCATCAATCGCAAAGACGAAGGTGAATTCTATTATTATTATTATTATTATTACATTTGTTTCAAGTCGCACAATTGGCTAGAGCTAACCGAGCACGTTTGAAATTGCTTGAACAAATAAACCATGCCCCTAACTGCATAAATTATAATTTGCATGTTCCCATAAGTAATGTTGGCAGCAGTGATCAAGTTGTTCGTATTGAAAGTTATGCTTACGTGTGGACACTAGACACATTAAATTTAGTTTTATTTTATACACATGTAAGTAGGCCTATGTACATCTGAGTAAAATTTATCTTCCAAAACATTTCACATTCGCACTTGACCGGCGCGAGCGCAAAGCGATTGGGTCCATGAAAATATTAACTGTACGTATGTTGGGGTGAGGGATGGGAATCCTCCTCCTGTGCCCAAAATCACATGCTACACGACATGTGCCCTTCCTTGAGCACTTCATTTGTCTTCGATTCTTTACTGGTTTGAGTGTTTTATTTATGATGTAGGCTAGGTGTTTCACAACTTCGCAGGGCCGTGGAAAACACTTGTTGCCATCACAAAGCCAAATGAAACTCGCAAAAGAGTAGAATGCGACAGGACATTTAACAGTCCGGATTAACGAACGTACACTTTGACAGAAAGGGAACGAGAGGGTCATCACACATCAAGTGGTAATAAATTTGCACGCAGCCTATGACCTTAACGCAAAGAGCTCAACTAACGACTAGCATTCCATAATAACCCCACGTTAGCTCAAAGCCGTAAAGATATACTGTACTAAGGAATACCGGCGTTTGGTTTCTAGAACGGGGATGATAAGGTGAAGGGAAAACATCAGGCAGATCTGCTCCCAGTCGCTAAGGAAGTCACGAAGCTCGTGAATGCAAGTCACGTAAAGTACGTCAACTGCGAGACACCTTGCAAAGTTGCTAACATCCATTTAATACTTCTAAAAATGTTTGAGGTTTGTATGCATAGACTAAAGATGAGGTAGACCGCTTGTTCGTCTTCTGCGCATGTACCCAACACTGACCTACCACAATAGAACACAACTCTCAAAGTCACGTGGTCATCAGTGTTGAAAGTGTTTGTTTATATATTAATTTTCGATCGGCACGCTCTATTATATAAGTACTATACCAATTTGAATTTAATCAAATAGCATTACAAACTGGTCAGAGGAAGTAGGCCCTATACATACGTCTCAAAGCGTTTGTTTACAAATCAGTTTTCTAACCTAAAATCCAAACAATACCGTTTTCGCTAGACGTGTTGGCAGAAAAGCAGTTCAATGTCGGGACACTGAGAATGGTTGTGCGCAGCAAGCGAGATCGGTCTACTTCATCTTTAGTCTATGTTTGTATAAACTATTCACGGTAAAGTGAGCACCTTTTAAGGCCCTTCCATAAGGCAATAATTCCTAATGAGTATATTTTCGTGCAGTCTAGACTTTAAACTTTTGAGAGTGATGAAACGTATACACTGTGTTTATTAGTCATATTGCAATGTTTACATTAAAAAGTGGCGGAAAGGTAGAAATTGAAAGGAAAATTTTATCAGGGCCTTAAAAAGTGCTCACTTTACCGTGAATGGCCTATATGTGTCATGCACACGCGTTACTGGCAACTCCTCCTAGGAAGTTTTACCCGTCGGCAGAAAAAGTGACGCCAACTTCACAGTTTCTCAACTGTAACTTAGTTAGGAATGAATTAAATACATTAAAACGTACACTAAGCGGCTAAGCAAACAGAAAAATAAAAATGTCTAATTCTATTATTTTTATTACTAATTTAACGAAACTTCTTTTTCGTCAGATTTCTACGCTGCGATGAGTTAAGTAAAGTTTCGTATCGCGATGCGTAAGCTATGCGAAATGGCCAAGTAAGATGAAATTATAGCTTGCTGCTTCCCCCATCGTGTTCTCTTCTTGTAGTTTTAATTTCGTGTTTGCAAGAGGTGTATGAACTGGCCAAGTCTTAGTTTTGCAAGTTGCGATTTCGTCAAATTTTACTTCAGACTCCCGACATACCGATACGATCGAACTAAAATATTCCTATAAAAAATTATGAATAATCAAAATTCAAAATAAAATATTTGTAATTCTACACGCCTGAGACAAACCTGAGATGCTACTGCATTACGTAGGTATTCATTATTTCCTAAAATAATCACTACCTACAGTTACAAATATTTCTGTGGCAATTTCCCGCAGACAGTTATTATTCCAATATAGGCAAATTATACATTAATATATAGATCTTCAACCTACTCTAAAACCTAAACTTTTATTTACGCTTTCTTGTACTTGGGAAATACATTTTTTTTTCGAGATTTGGTACTGCGAAATACGAAATACTAAACTTTAAAATACCTACGTAATCTTTTCTATCCCAAAAGGTAGGTATCACGTTGTCTTTTAGTCAAACATTGGCAGTTCCACCAAAGCCACTGCAAATGTATCACCCGCACCAGTTAAATTACGCTGTTATAGTACACGCTACATAGCTCGGACAAAGTTTTCGTGCCTACTTTTTACGAGTGTACTGCAATATTTATGCGCGGATAAAAAAAACCACGTGATCTGAAGGAAAAAAAAAAAACGAACAAGGTAAGTCAATCTTGAGTTGGTTTGATTGCATGTACAAGCGAGAACAAGTACTTCTAGAATATTGTCTCTTCTCTTGCAGGTTATTAAGTTATTGCGATTTGTTTCCGTGACGAATTCTATATCTGGAGAACTGTATTCATACAAACAAATTAAGATGGGCAATGGCACAAAAGAAAAATCAGTTAACTACTTATATGCCGTGGACTCATGGTTACTTTTGTGAGATATTGGTTAACTCTCGCTTCTATCGCTTTAAAATAGAAATAAAACCTTTAAGAGTCCAGAATACCATTAGTTAGTACAAAATTTCAGGTCATAAGATTTTGTTTGTCTTATGGCTGTTTTTAAACGAATATCTCGGCATGAAATTGACGTAACCGTGTTATGATTTAGTAGAGATCGACATTGTGTTTGTTGGAACTTTGTTCATCTTGTTGACAAACTTCTTCCCTTGCCTTAAAGACAAATAATGTTTCTGCCGTAGCAACATCGGATCATCTTGTAACTGTACAATCTTTCCCGTAAAAAAAAAAAAGGAAATAAATAAAGGTAAACAAACGATCACACAAAACCAACTCAATTTGCTTTAGAAATAACAATTATTTTAACAATGACCATGTAGGATTATATTTAGCCAATGTTTACCGGAAGCGGCTATAACCGCGTTTTCTCATACAAACAATATGGGTAACCATGAACCAAGCATTTACAATTAAAATGAGCGAGCTTAAGCCACTGCGTTGTTACCGCATCGACTTCCCAGGCAGTTACAAAGAGTGAAAGCAGATGTGATAAGGGTGAGTACTTTACGGGAATATTATTTGATATTACAACTACTGCAAATTTCACCGAAAGCACCCGATTTCACTACACACATGAATTTGTCTTTTATAACTTTGATTTCCTGCAAATCACTATTATACTGCGCGTAATATTCACTTATTATTAAATGGATTGCCACCAGTTAAAATACTTTTACTGCTAATAGTCGACGAATATCTACACACAATTGTTCATTTCCTTTCTTGTGCTCTAATTAGGCGGTGCTGCGTACATTATGGAAATGTTTAAATATTTACTTGCGGTACATTTCACACGTGTGTGTGTGTTTCCTACAGAAAAATGAAAATAAGTATCTAGCTAACAACCAAAAGAAACTAGGTACCACACAAATTATTTCCACTTTTTGGCAGATTTAACAAACTAAGTACCTACCACAGAAATTATCTACACTTTGTCAGATTTAATATAAATTTCGGATAGATCTAGAGCCTTCCACGCACCGACCTGTATTTATTCCTCGCATATTAGGTCATGGAACTACTGTTACGCCATAATGTGTGCACAACGAGATTACAATTTTTTTTTATTTTTTTTGACATTTAGCCCTAGTTGTTATGAAATAGTATAGCCCTGAAGTAAAAATTCTCGAATTAACAGCATTAATACTCAAAATACTTCATTACAACTTCAGAGAAGCAAATTGAACACAACACATGATATGCCAAAACTTTCAACATTCGGTTATAAACCCTCAAAACATTTTGCAGGAAGAACGAAAGCAGGTAAGTATAAAATTAATTTTGCTGTACGTGGCCACTTTTAACATTCAAAACTGTCAAAATGAGTTAATGAGTTACCTGAGCCCCACAGAATCTAAGCATATCTCAAACGCAACCGTTAAAGTTTCATTAAATCTCACGTACACGACAAAAAAAAAAAAAAAAAAAAAAAAAAAAGCTTATATCGATTGCCATTTTGAATCAATAGTTGCGCAGAACATCTGAAACTCATCTACGCTCTTATTAGCATATATATATATATATATATAAATTCAAAACAGTTTATTACATACGCTGCCGACACCCGACAAACGCAATTTGAATAATTAAAACTGAACGTAAGAAAAATACACGCTACTAGCAATGGCCTTGGACGAAATGGAACATTTCCACAGCAGCTCCACGTTTAAAATGTGGCATGGCAGTACGTAATATAGGAGCTACGTCAAAATGCGAAACCATCCGAGCTTCACGAATGACATCTCATCTCAGCTGTTCAGCCGCCATTACGCATGACGATACCGCACAGCTGATCACACCACAACAAAGCGAATGTCTCTCGCTACAGTTGCGCGCTCAAACGCCAAGAATGGTTTTTATTACACACGAGGTCTAGTTTAACGATACCAAAATTAATGTTTACACCGGACATCAATAAAATACCATGAATACAAACACGGGAGAGTTTTCGAGACAATGCGGAAGTATAGTTTTTCTGCCTGTCATAACTCAACTTACTTCACGACAGGGACAAATAACATCCAAACACCCCGTCAATGGCATTAGTTTCTCAACCCAATCAAACACACGACAGAATATAGGCGAAACGTTTATGTAAACAGGCAAGATGGCCGAGCCCGTGTTGTCAAACACAAAGACGCGACGACGGCGTTAAAAACAGCTCTCACTCACCTCCATACAACGCTTCCCAGCCTTCAGCTGAACACTGCGACCTTCGACTGCATTAAAACCGACGTCTAGAAGTAAAAACACCTTAAAATTGCAGCAGCGAACACGGGTATATCGTCACCACCGGCCGACAACGCAATTCACTTTGGCAGCCGTCTGCTTCGATTTATTTCGCATCGTCTGCAGGCCTGCTCCCGCGACTCGTGCGCAGCTGTAGTGCGCATTGACTCTGGCAGAGCCGTCGCGAGGGAGAAAGGATCTACCGAGCGTGCGGGGCAAGGATCTAGGCTCCACCGGTTTCTACCGCCAACCAACCAAAGAGCAGCAGTGGGAAGTAACCCAAGTGTCCTAGTACCTATGGGCTGTTCACGGTAAAGTAAGCATTTTTTAAGGCCCTTATAAATTTTTCCTTTCATCCAATTTCTATCTTCCTGCTGCTTTTGAATATTAACATCACCATGTTACCAATAAACACAGTGTATACATTTTACCGCCCTCAAAATTTAATGCCTGAGGCTGCAATAAGATATATTTATTATTGGTTAATGCCTGTTGGGAGGGCCTTAAAAGTGCTCACTTTACCGGGAACGGCATATACAGAAGCGTGTGGCACGTAACAACGTTCTGAGAAGAAATTATTGCAACTAAATAATTGATTCCTTTTCCTACCATCACACTTGACTTAGCAAACTACAGATGTAATTAACTTTCTATCCAACCCGTTTTTAATTACAAATACACACCTCCTAATGCATTCTCATTGTCAACATGGGGAAATAATCAATTGCCATTCTTTTCTGCCTCTAACAAAGTTATAAACCCATCCTATTAGATACGAAGAATAATTAGAAAATAAACGTTTGCATATAACATTTATTTAATTTGAATTATTTTTAATACATTTGCTGACATAAAATTGTAGGCAAATGACTTGAAATATTCTTTCCAGTTCTGGGCTCTGGTGAGGCCAGTAAATTCATATACAATTTTTTTTTTTCGTGCAGATATTAGGCTAAACTGGAAAACTCGTATTGAACGTTTTTGCAAACTTCTGTTTTGCTTATTTTGCGCTGTGCAGCAGAGAATACGTAATTGATTCTCATGCCTTGCATAATTTTAGTGTAATGCGCGTCTCTGCCCTCGTTATCCATTTTCTTTAGATTTTGGTATTGTGATCTTGGCCTATGGTAAGTATAAACCCTTTTCACGTTATCAAATTATTGCTTTATGATATACGTGACATTACAATTTGAAGAAAATTGTTCGATGGAACAAGGCCATCAAATTGTTATTTTAAGCAAAGGTGGTAAAATAATTTCGAAAATGTTTGAGAATAGGACTTATAGTTATTTTTTGTGCATATGACCTTTTATTTTATTTACACGTTTTTTTATGGCTTTCTAATGCGCACCACTCTGACTGGCTGAACCAATGAAACATCAAAACAATTTTGGAAATGGTCCTATATAGGAAAGTACGATGAAAACTGAAGTATGGAACAAGCAGTATCCAGCTTCTTCAGGCAAACATGGCGGTGCTAATAACTTTTCAGTCACGTTAAGGCCTTCCAGATCGCTTTAACCAACTTTGTTGAAGTTTATCGGAAAAAATCTGACAGTGCGATAAGAGCTTAACGTATCTGAAGAATGAAATCTCAATACAACTGCCACAGTCACGTGATTGCTATCATATTAAAATCTGCAGGCCTGCTCTTTTACATGAATAAAATACTTTGACTATAATCCATCCATGGTTATTTCAGCCTTTTCTGAAGCCCTGCTAAGGTTCTATTTCCAGCATATTCCTCCGTCTCGTACAAACTAGGCTTAACTAATTCTGGAAAATTACACCAAAGGAAAACGCACGGCATTCGTATGCACTAAGTGTAACAGTATTTTGTATAAAGACTATTTCTCACTAGGCGCTACGAACATACCTATTTTCTCCCTGTTTTATTCTAATTATTTATGAATGAAGCATTATAATTTATAGATAAAATATGAATAACAATTTAACAGGAAAAGAAGTAACTTTTATGAGTACAAGTGTAAAATGCTTGTGCTACAGGGCGTATTTAGAAAATAACTTAACACGTCATACATGAGCAGATTTTCCAAAGGATTGATTCAAAAAGGCCGAATAAACGGCGAATGGACTATAACTTGCATTTTTTTTTGCGGTATTGAAACATCGAAATATTGAAACATTAAAAGTGGGTTTACATGGAGAGCGGCCACTGCTCAGCTCACATGAGCACTCTACCCGTTTTTCCTGTAGGCTTCGTCCACACCTCTTTATGCGAAGCATATATTTGACAAAGAAACCAAAACAGACTTCAGAATTCTTACACGCCAACAAAAGCGTATTCAGCATTCAGTGAATTTCTGGAAGGTTGTGGCATTTTACGTACAACCGTAAACACTGTTTTGTGGCATTTTGTCCTTACCGAGAATCAATAACAAGTTGATTGTGCACGATTGCCATAACTGTACTAGGAACCTTTCATCATTGATCTTGATCATGGCCGTAGAAAACAGACCTGGACAACCGTCTATCTAACATCAGTGAGTTTACGCCCTTAGTGATGCATTTAGTTCATCAAGTGGCCACAAAAGCCCTGTACCAAACTAGCGCTGTTAGCATTGCTGATATAGGGATAACACAAAAGATATATGAACGTCATTTTCCCATTAAAAAAAAAAATTGTAATTCCCCTCCCTTTGCATGCCATGTCAAACCCAACCACAGAGCGCTGCTGCCGAAGTAGTGATTACTTCGGCAGCAGCGCTCTGTGGTTGGGTTCATAAACTAAATGGGTCAACAAGGGCGTCAACTTTTCAAGCTAGTGTTCATAGATGGGTGATTACATGTCATTTGTTGTGAAACGCATCAATGGTGGGTTAAAGTAAGCATTCCACGGCTATTGTTCTTTCATGGTCCGCCATGAAAGAACAATAGCCATTACATTGGTATAAACCGCGCATGCACAGACTGAAGTCCAGGAAGAGTTTCCAACTGAAAAAAAAAAAACAGATTACAAATGTGGAAAGTTAAAGCCCCCCTCCCCTCTGGTTGGAAAAGAGTGTCTGAGACTTTACCATCTGGCCATGACAAGGGACGGCTGACATGGAAGTCTCTGAATAGGCTGAGATCAGGAGTGGGCAGATCCAAGGTTAATCTGGCAAGATGGGGCTACGCTAAGGACGACAACATCAAGCGTGACTGTGGAGAAGATCAGGCTGTTCAACACATGGTCCAGTGTCGACTTTGTCCAGTATCCTGCACGGATGATGACCTATACCAGGCCTCGGAAAATGCATTAGAAGTGGCCAAGTTTTGGTCCAATATTATTTTATTTTTGTTACTGTGTAAATATGTATGTCTCTGCCACGAGAATAATAATGGATATTGTTGACTGTAGATGGTTATAACCAATTTTGCAGCTCTTGTTCACAGTCATCAAAGCATTGCTGGAATGGTTTATGCAAAATACGACATAGCTTTGTTTATTTTTAATTATTCTACTAAAACAAGTTGTATACGATACGCCTATGACAACGTAAGCAACCGACCACGAAATGCAACAAAACCGCAGTCTTGTCATTATCATAATATGGACCAGGAAGTAGTTCGAAACACTCATATATGATTACATTGCATCTGTGACTAAGTTCCGGCGAACGGCCCTGCATCAGCTGATTGACACCTTGGTTTCATGGCACAGCTCATTGGAAATCGAAGGCCGCTCCAGGCTCATATTGTACGTTCGAAGTCGGAAAAGGTGAGACTAGTGTCCAGAACTCACTGTATTGTAGGGTGGAGAGTTTGAAGCTACAAAAACAATATTTATAGCTATTCTGCCAAGCAGTATGTTGTAAACGTAACGTGGTTCTGGTGATAAAAAAAAGTTTCCACAGTGATCGGAGAACTATGGAAAAGAAAATCCTCTTACAAAAGTCTTTAATATGAGATTAGGAAGCTAATTTACTAAAACCCCCGAGTATTACAAACACCAGTTTGTACAAACGCAGCTAACAACTGCAATCCCTATTTTGCATACTGCCTTGTATTTTCACAGTCTTGATTTTATGTTGAATGCTTTATTTAGTTTAATTGTTCCTGTAAAACTATCGAATTGAACTTATTGGCCTTTTAATATTTTGATACAATTAGTTTGCTATTACTTTTTGCGTGATAAACGTTGATCGAAAAATTATGTGGCCAAAACTGATGTTCACGTACTGTATGCTCAGGAGTTGCAAAGTAAGTTTTTGCTTCGGATTTTGCGATCAAGCTCGGCTTGAGGACAGCATTTTTATTAAATATTGTACCAGTTCTGTTTGATTGTGTCAAGGAAACTTTATAAATGGTACCCTTTATTCAAAATTGGCATCAGTCGATTTGAAATTTTCCTCCAAACGTGGTAAATGTATTTTAGGTTGGATTCTGTTACTCTTAGTTGGTACAGAAATGTTTGTGTTACAATCGAAATAATAATAATAATGATTTAAAATGCATTTTGTTATTTTAAAAAATACCATGGCTAACGTTTACTGTTACTTCCAACTTATCTAATAAAGTTCTATTTCTAGGATATTCCTCAGCCTCATGCAAACAAGGCTTAACCGAGTCTAGAAAATATCACGAAAGGGACACCGCATCGCATTCGTGCGCACTCAATATAATAGTGTTTTGCATGAGAATTATTTCTTTCTCGGCATTACCAAAACACCTATTTTCTCACTGGTTTGAATCATAATTGAAATATTATAATGTATAATTCGAACATAAATGAAATTTCAATTTGATTAAAAATAAGATACTATTGTGTTCTTTTAAGTTAAAACAAGTATAGAATACTTGTGATACATAACATGATTAAGAGACAAATCGACACGTTATACATGGGGTGATTTTTCAAATGTTTGATTCAGAAAGGTGCGACGAAACCGCGAATAGACTATGCACAACAAATGTCTGCATCTCGAGAGCTATATCTACTGAAATCAGTCATCTGTAATGCTTTTTCAATGTTAAATAATAAAATCCTTATGTCCAAAAACTACCAGTATAAACATTTAAAACGAATATTAAAACAATGTCACAAGAGAAAAAAATACAGTAATATGCATACGTTCTATGAGTAAATTATGCTGTTAACCCGGTGATACTACTATAGCCAAAGTTCTGAGGGAGTCCTGCGCCCAATAGTTTACCAGATTTACCGAATATTGGTTTACCAGAGCTTCTGAAATGGATAGCGGTTACATCCTGGTGAAAATATTACGGTTAATATTTGCGTTATGTGAAGTTTGGTAACATTTCGCGTCTCGTTTCAGCAGCTGTTAAACTTCATTTGCATAAAAAACTGATGCTCCAGTGAAGTTGTTATGTAGACTTTAATATGCCTATTATTTAAGCAGAATTTTATTTTTAAAATGTACCGTAATATTGTGATTGAATTGCATTCCCAACTCAACTGGATTTATTTTACCTCCAGGAAACAAATAAAACTAAACGAAAAATAAATACGCATGGGGGAAAATAATTAACATAATAAAATTATTAACATAATAAAAAGGCTTGAAATAAAACGCTTTATTTAATACAGATATTAAAAAAGAAACAATTTAGAGTTGATAAACCATTATTTATTTTTAAATATTTATGGTATTAATTTAATATGGTGTTATTGGTTGCTAAGCTGGTCAACTCTCGTTATGTTAATTAGATATTTCACTAAGACACAATCTATCTTCCATATGGTTTAAAGCGTACGATTGTATGAACGTCCCCAAGGCTAGTTTTGTTCTCTCGAGCACTCGGAATCCAATGCAAAGTGCAAAATGTTGTTTGAACTTTGGAAAAATCCTAAGAATCATTTTTTTTTTCTCAAAGATATTTACACGAATCCTCAAAGCATCTCGAACTTTAAAGGATTCGTATTAACACGTAACTATCAGAGACTCATCATTTAAGGATCAGGTAAAAATGTAATTCGATCGGATTTGACTTTTACGATTTTGCTGAGTTTACAAAATAAATCCAACTCATTCGTAATAACGTTATTCACAGCTTTAATTCACTTGAAGGACAGACGGAAAATAGTTAATGTCATCACGTATTGACTTTGATTTTGGACGTTAAATCACTACTTATAATTTTAACAGGTAAATAACATCCATTTGGTAAATGACTGACATTCTATCTTAAAGCATCTTGAAAAACTTTGGGAAATGTCACTAATTACTTGCTTGTTTTTTAAACGGTTACCTATAACATCCAGTGAATTAAATGACGTAATCACAGTTTCGATCTTAAAGCGTGAAAAAAGTGTAGGCACCATTTCTATCAGCTGGAAAAACTCATACGTTGTCTAAGACAAAATTTACAGGTAGTAATAAAATATTTTTAATATATTTCAACTTGCCACGCTGAATAAATATAGCTCTGGCATTATTGCATAGGGAACAAGTGACGAAGTTTACAAAGCTAAAAATGTTATTACTCTCATATTTCCGCTATTCTTGCTGCAAATTAATAAGTTTGTACCATTGACTTAATATCTCTATTATCCATGCAAGCAGTTCTACGATCACTACATATCGCTGCAAGCAAATAAATAATATAGTTTAGCTGCAATTGTATTTTACTAGCTCTCGAAAATTACAACAGGAGAAGTTTCTACTCATATTTTATCTATGTGGTCATCAGTTAAATAGTTGAAATTTTATCTGAATATTTAATGGTTCTTAAAAGTAGCGCGGCCAGTACAAAGTAATACCAGCATTAATTTTAATTGTTTTTTTTTCTTGAAAATGCTATTAGGTCGTGAAGAGGTATCTCCTGTGATTTAAGAGCGCTGACAGCTTTATATGAAAGAGAGGCTTACTCTTGACAGAAACAAGACAGACGCAGAATAAAATGATAAAAAAAAAAAATTCTGTTGTTATCGTTGCTTGACATCAAGTGGGCTGGTGGGTTTACACATTACGAAGTCCTACGTCTAATCAAAATTACTGTTGACGCATACCGTGGCACAACGGATATATATAACAATTACTGATGAGAGTATTCAGGTACGTGGTCAGGATTTTGAGATTGCTCGCGCAAAATGGTGTGGGGGGGGGGGGCAGGAGGACGAAGGCCAATGTAATGACATTTTAAAGATAGCTGAAATATTTTTAGAACCCAATTTGCAAAGTAATTTCTCTCAGTGTTTTAATCTGAAGTAGTAAATGTCCCAACCTTATTGAAATGCCATCAATTACACATATAAAATAAAATATAAAATATTTTCTTATTAAAACTTAAAATTTAATATCTTAGTAATAATATTTATTTTGCCATTTTTAATGGATAACTTTTGAAATAGTTTTAATTTGACAAGTATTTAGGTCACAAAATATTTTGATATATTATTATATTTAAAAATTTGTAGGACAGTACAAGCAATAAAAATATTTTCAGCAACAGATTCCATTCTATTTTTACGCTATAACATTAAACACGTCATAGTTAAGTACATTAACATAAGTCACAAAAATGTATGTTATTTAATAATATGTAACATTAATTTCAAATTAGAAAAATCAAATAAATGCACGATAATTAGAGCAACAGCCTTCTTTACTGTTTCCTTACCATGACATCTAACAAAACTGTGAAAATTACTGGATAATGAATAGAAAGTGCTAAGCCACTTAATCGTTCATTTGTAATTTCGTTCCATAAATATGATTTGAATCTTTTGAATGCTGGCAATGACCTCTCAGCTTTACAAGTAGAGACTGGTTGGGTTGATGAAACACACAATAAATGTCGGATTTTAGGGTAGAAGTTCTTGTCACAAGCATCTACAAATATTATTCCAGACGGCAAAAAATCTCGCGTCATGGAATTCAATTTCCGGCACAGCAAGATTAACTCTGCTTCAAATGCTGTCTGAGAAATTCTGTTTTTGTAGAAAACATTCAGTTTTTTTTAAATTTTTTTATTTACTTGGTTTGCTTTACAATTATTTGATAATCGTTTCTGGATGGTAGACAGAAAGTCTTATTTTGGCTGGAACTCTGTTCGATATTCAGAATGAAACCATCGACAAATGGAATTAGGATTGATTGTCTGTAGTACAGCACCCCTTAATAACGTCGTATAGATCGCTGTCTTTCTTTTTGCTTGCCTTGGAACATCAATCTGAGTTTCGAAAACTGTTCCAGCAGTACCAACAGATTTCTGTACGAACTTATGAAACTCACTTTATTCTTTGTCACCACAAAAAAAATCTTTTAGGGTCTCGAGAATGTTTTCGCTGAACTTAACAGTCAAACCCAGTTAATATAGAGGATTTAGGAGATATTCTGCAAGTAACAATGTGAGGCTGAAAAAGTATTCACTACTGGCACAGTGAATTTTCCTTCCTCCACAGCAGCTAGAAGTGTTGAAGCAGTGCTTGAAAATGATCGGTCCATTTCTGACAGTGCTAGCTGACTTGGAACTACTGCAGGAAGAAACTAGACATAAGGCATTTACATAGGCCTGGCGCTAAATATATATTGTTTCACAGATATTTAACAATCTTAATCGCCTTGACTCTGGTCGAATCTTGGCTATGTTCTCTTTTAAAGGTTTTCCGCTTGAGCTTTGTGTCTAAAGAACTGAATCAGTTCTTTCAAAACTCCAGTACTGTTCGAGATGAATGTCACATTAAGAGATTCTGTGAGAACTAAATTTAGACGATGACTTGAGTAATGAATATTCATTGTTTTTGGATAATGTTGGAGAATTCTTGCCTTTACCCTAGTTTTACAGCCACTCAGTGTGGGAGCTCCTTCATATCCTTGACCAGTTAGTTTGTCTAGGTCAAGGCTTAAGTCACAAATCACTGCGTATATATAAATTTTTCCAACCACATTCTCAGCAGATAAATTTGTTAAAGAGAAGAACGTTACAAAAACTTCCCTCAAGAAGGGCGGTTATCACTTGTAAAATACATAATACATAATGAGAACTGCTTCTGGCCAGATGAACCTAGGATTTCATCTTCAATAGTGGCTAAACATTCCGAGTTGTTGTGGTTCTTGGCTAACTTAACGTGAATCAATTCCCCTGAAATGCCCATAAATTCGTTCTGAATTTCTGGGTTGAATTAGGTTGCACTTCTGGAGCCATGTAGTATATAATTCTTTAGTTTCTTGTCTATACTTGCTCGATACCTTACAATAGCTCTGAACTTTCCATCTTTTTATCAGGTTTTTCGAGAGTGATAGAACAACTGTTGTTTCCTTCTCCGGAAAGGAAGGTCATTCTCGCCACAAAATATTACTGATTCTATGATAGGTAGTATAGCATCCCTATTTTCTTCGTGTTACTTAATCCACTTCTCCAAAATTGTAGCTACGTCCGCAGTTATATCTGGCATCACATTTGAATAGTCATTAGTAGAAACTACTGCTGAACTACGGTAATTTCTTTTTGAGTGGTCCTTAAACTTATCCACTTGTTATGAATATAACTCTATTATTATACCGACACAATAAAGT
Source organism: Dryococelus australis (assembly GCA_029891345.1). Taxonomy (NCBI): domain Eukaryota; kingdom Metazoa; phylum Arthropoda; class Insecta; order Phasmatodea; family Phasmatidae; genus Dryococelus; species Dryococelus australis. Next base: position 52,659,202 of record CM056996.1, read on the forward strand.
GTTAGGTGTGTATCTGAATAAGAGACGACATGGTAGAGAACTATTGTGAACTATTGGGTTTATTAGACAAGGTGAACACACAATAACATATCACATTAATATTAATTAATCAGAAGTAGAACACGTGGGGCGGTTCTGGATTAAGAAGCGAGGGACAATGTCCTGGACAAGCTTGCAACGATAACCCCAAATCAATAGTAGTCCCATATGATTAACCTGGGAAGGGTTTTATCTCAATTAGAAACCTGCAACCTGCATCACATTCTCCACAGGTAGCTCCGCAGTTAGCTTCGCACGCTCCGCAATCGCTCCACAATCGCTCCATAGCTCCATATAGCACTATGGAGCTATGGGGCGATTGTGGAGCGATTGCGGAACTAACTGCGGAGCTACCTGTGGAGCATGTGTGCGTGCTGCAGAGCTAAATGGGTTTCTAATTGACATGAAACCCTTCCCAGGTTAATCATATGGGACTACGATCGATTTGGGGTTATCGTTTCAAGATTGTCCAGGACATCGTCCCTCATTTCTTAATCCAGAACCGCCTCAAGTGTTCTATCAGAGGAGCTTATATTGAATTCAATATACAATTAACCTGTTAAGAAATAGTTACCATAGTCACTACTATGACAAACTAACTGGAATGTCCCCACCTTAATCATGGTTCCGGTAGCTGTTCTGGTAAGCGGCTATCGGCGATCGGACACACCCATCTCTGCCGTGATCTTCTCTCGTTACTGGCCTGGTGAGAAAAGACGATGCGCCCAGCGTGGGGCTTGCCTATACCGGCGAGTTGTTTAGACATACTCGCCCTGACTGCTGGCCATTGAAGGGTGTTTCTGCAGCTGGCTTTTTCGCAATAAGTTGTTGCAACTCCGCTCGCATCCTGGTTTAATATGTGAAGGTGTGATAAGGTAGGTATGTTACTTAAGGCCTGATCACATCGTAACATTCTGTACATTTCCACTTTCGAAATGGCTGGCGTACCAATAAAGCACTCTGTACCGAGAGGTTATACTTACATTAAGCCCCATACTTAATCTTTGAATAAGCAAGACAATCCCCTCTTCGGTGCCAACTATGCTGGAATAAAATTTTTCTTCTGAAATTGAGTTGAAGGTAAAATTTACGAAGTTTTTTGCCCAACACGTTCATTTAGTACATTGCGTACATTCTATGTAGTTTTGGCAGGTACAAATGGCTGAAAAGTACGTTCAGAATAGGATCGTATGTCAACATTAAACATTACTTGCATAAATGTGGTTGTGTTTTTGTTAGTATCTTCGTTTTGTTCAAGAGGTCTGTGGGAAATGAACTGCAATGGTATGGCTGATGTGTTTTTCCTTGCATAATGTATCACTGATCAGGTTACCCGAGTTTCATGGTATAAAAATTATTGACTGAGATGGCAGCTGGTAATACTCTTGAGTTCTTTCTTCATCTTCTGAAGTCTGAAACAGGAGAGTAAAAATAATTCAATTCATACATTTTTAATTCATGTAGCATCGTCCTTTTTCACGTCGTTGTAATCACATGTTAAATTTATGCCCTTGTTGTCATTTCTGTAACATAATACTTTCATGTACGGAATTGTTACTAATTTGCATATATGTTCACTTTTATTTTATTTTTATTTTTTTCTGATGGTATGAAATTTAAAATTAGCTGTTCGGATGGTAATAATTAATGTTTAAATGGGATAGTAGTTAGATTTTTTTTTTGTGTCTACATAAATTAACATTTATTTAATTTTTAGTCTCACCTTTTTGTGAATGATTCAGGGTTTTTCTTGTATTGTATCTCCGTTTCGAGACCATAAACTCTATGCTATTTTCAAGTTAGGCAATTGGTGTGGATCATTTGCACGTAGTTTGAATAGGAAGCCTTCCGGTTGGCTGACAGGTTTGAATCCTGCATCGCTATTGGTTGGTGAGCTTAGCATAGGGTAGTCTGGTCCAGCCAGCTAGGCAGTTCCCTCTCTCTCTCTCTCTCTCTCTCTCTCTCTCTCTACCGTTACCATCCAAGAAGAGCAGATATAGGACAGGACTCTCGTCCGAAGTGGACATTGTGAAGGTTTTTAATTTAGATTGTTAGGGTGTTTTTATATCGCTCCAGCTAACATTAGGAACTGCAAGTTTGTTTTCGCCGAAATGTGTGTGCTGGATCAGCCCCTTTTCGAGTTTTGTAGCTGTAGGATCTAGACAGGCTAGACGACGTACTTCCGTTGGCAGTGATCCACGTCAGCGAGCTACTATACATAAAGAAAGAAAACTGCAATCGTCGGAGGCATCCACCTTTTTCCTGCTCTTCATCAAATAAAGAATTTCCTACGGGAGCAACTTTGCTTTATAACAGAACCTGGTATTTTACGTCTTTCATCACTATGGTATTGCCTTAATGGAAAACCTTCCAGAACATTTGAACCGGCGCCATTTTGGATATGCGTCGCCAGTATAATTTCTAGCCTTATTTGACACGAATCCCCGTTTAAAGAGTTCTTGTGTATCACCGTTTAAAAGACAGCTAGCCAAGCAAGTTTTTAAAGGATATTAATAATATGCTTTGTTTATTTTGGAACAGAACTATTTTAATTGAGTTTTGACAGCCAGATCATTTTTAATATTTTGCACACTCTAACGCTTAAGGGTATTATGGTTTTGTTTGCAACGACTACTGACTAACTGCAGTTATAGTTTTATTCAGTGTCTCCTTGCATATTGTCATCCAGTATTTTTCACTTAACTCTAGTTTCAGAGCAAATTAAGTTAATTATTGGTAAAAGAAATAAAATGAAAAGTGAAAATAAAATTTCAAAGGCTGAAACATACATGCAGTGCGTTACGTTCTTGGTAATAGTAGAACCCCAACCTTCCTTGACTAATTACATCGCAAATATATTTTTCTTGCTTACAAAGTGCTGAGTAGCAAAATAATTTTCACCTATAAGGTATTCTACTAGACGAGTGTCCTTCGGCGTCGAGATCAAATGTCTTGCGCCTGAGTGTAATCAGGCTACCTTGTGTTCGAGAGTATGGGACAAAACAACTACTACTTCATGTTTGTTATTTTCTAAAAATATTTTTATTTATTTTTGTTCCTACACCTCTATTTTCATCCGTAGTGCTATGTGTGAAAATGTAACTGTGTCACACCATACCAAAGCCTACAGAGTAACATCTGAATACTAAATGGTTGTGTCATTCACATTGAATAACCAGTACACGACACTTAAATATTTTGTTTCTCTGAACACGTACACAGCTATATGGGTTATGTGAAACACGGTACATGCTATACATTGATGTCACGGCCCTGCAGACCGGTACTTCTGTTCATATATTTTGCACTCATTTACTATTTATTTATGTTGTGTATACACTCAAGGACGAGAGTATCTCATACATCACTTTCATTAAATTGTTATTTAAGACTTGAATATCCATAACATTATATCAAGCCATATTTTTCAGTGATTTAGAGAAAATATTTGATTTTTTTATATGTACTGGAGTATTAATATATCACTACTAGGGAGGTGGTATAAGAATTAATTGCTTCTGCAGCTAGTGATTGTTGGATGTGACGTGGGAATATATATATACAAGTGCTGTTTTTATGGGTTATTTACACAGTGTTAAAAAGTAAAAAAAAAATAGTTAAAATGTGCATATTATAATAACTTGTCTTCACTTGTATGTACTTCACCTAGTCGCGTTTGTTTATTCATTGAAATTCGTTTTAAACACAATATTGCCGATGACTACGTAATGCATCAGGCATGGTACATGATCAAACAATTTTCGGTCTAAGCGACTCTTCTCCTTCACTACTTCAGGGATATTGATACACTTTCGGTAGCATACGCCTCATTATAGCATGTGCTGGGAATGTTACCGAGTATAATGTTGATACTAATCGTTGTTCGGTATTATGATTAAGCCAGCAAGACCATACTGCGAAAGCCTAATTTATTGTACAGAGTGAGTCTTTTAAAAGAGGCCCCGTGGGACATGTGTGTAACGGGGCGAGGGAATGAGGAAATATACACCAATGAGACGACAATATAATAGAGTAAGATGCTGGAAGTGTCCGCCAAGTGACCTTGAGGCATATTGCTCCGGAGGTGTTGCAGGATGGATACGAATTCTTTTCCGATGAAGCATGGTTTCATCTCTCAGGGTACGTAAACTCCCAGAACATGCGTCATTGGTCAGGTGACAATCCACACGTGTCGACGGAAGCTCCACCGCATCCTCGTAAACTCGGTGTCTGGTGTGCCGTTTCATCACGTTGCATCATTCTCGCGTTCTTCCATGAGACTGTGAACTCGACTCGTTACATCGAACACATTTTCAATGTCTCTGCGGAACAACTGATGTAGGATGAGCGCAACGATGCTTACTTTCAGCAGGATGGAGCCACGGCGAATACTGCACGTGCAACGATCACGCTCATTGAGTCGGTGTTCCAGTCTGAACGTGTCATCAGCCGCGGAACAAACCAACCTACACCACCCCGTTCTCCAGATTTACCCGTCTGTGGTTCCTCCTTGCGGGGCAACAACCCGCACACACTCGAAGAACTCCAAGCCAACATTACCACAGCTATCGATGCCATCCCGCAGCATGTCCTCGCCCGTGCCTTCCACAACTTTTGGTGTCGTCTGCACACCTGCCTCGAGGTCAATGGCAGCCACTTCCAGCACCTACTCTAGGTATTTTGTTGTCACGCTGGACTGTATTTTCTCATTCCCTCGCTCCGTTACGCACGTCCCACGGGGCCTCTTTTAAACGACTTATCCTTTATATAAGGTTTAATTGTAATAGTAGTCAACGATTTTGAAAGTTGGTGAAGCGTCGTGATACAGGTTGTAAAAAATTAAGAAAATTGAGTAATAAAAAGAAATTGCTTTCTAGGATCATATACCTTACGTGGTCGGAAACTATAAGACTGAAAAGATTATTGAGACATATTTCTTGAAATAGTGGGTGTAACTAAAAGAAAATAAATTTTTACAACGCCATTAATTTGCAGGAATCAGCAAACTGATCTTTATACTCCATTTCTGTATATATACAGTCGGGTACACACACATAAATAAAATTGAAGCTATCGAGGGTACTTTCCGTTAACAGAAACATCACGCGACCCGAATGTCTTATTTAAAATTAACGGAATAATGATTAATTATGTTATTTGTATTTAATTTTTTTGGCAGTGAAGCCGAAAAATTTGCTGTAACAAACGACTAACTTAAGATTCTTTTTAGAAATGATTAATTTTTTTCCTCTTTAACTTACATAAGCAGATCGTTTATTTGCTTTTTCTGTTAATATTTTCTTCAATTTTATTTAGTTTATGATTGCGGCGATATATGGAAAACAATCTAGAGATGGAAGAAAAATGGATATCTGCTGTAGAAATTCAATTTGAAAATTTATTATCAGAGGAGACCTATCGTAGCCCACATTGTAATTTTGATTTGATATTTACCGGCCGTCAAACATGTGAAGTCTTTATTCGGTGTAGTTGCCAATTGTCTCTAGACCACCGAGGTTTTTCTGTAAGATATTTATTCCATAAATAAAATGTGCTATCACGTCACGACAGGAAATTTCTTATGCTAACCCACGGACAGTCAGGCTATATTAGTTTCTTGGTGTATCTTACAATAATGTTGCTATTAGGTATATCCTTATGTCTTTTCGGCTGGCGGGAAAATGATTATAAAATGATTAAACAGTATGCCTGAATAAATGTTCTACATCTCGTACAGGTATCATCTTATTCAATGACAGTAATAAACATTATTTTGAAGTAAATGTCAAACAGTTGAACTCGGCATGTTAAATTCCTTTAGGTACTGTTACAAGTCAGTGCGTAAGCGATGGATGTCTTAAAAATACCAACAAAAATATTTTTTTAAATGTATCTGTAATGCAATAAATATACACACAACTGTTGTTTACAACACTGACAATCCTATCTCTACTATTAATACTTATTATTCTCATTGAAAGTATTGTTTAATGCCAGTATCAATAATGATTAAAATCCTTATCCTTGTCTTTATATTTGCTACAGTCGCTTAATCCGCACTTATTATTTAAAGACTGTTCGCAGTAAACTGAGCACTTTTGAAAGCCCTGCTTAAGATCTACTGCATGCACGTTGTGTATTTTTCCACCACATTGACAATTAACATTGCCGTGGACCTCATCACTTTATTCATGCGTCGATCAAGTGCAAATGTGAAATTATGAGAAAATCAAATACCTTATATATTTGCTATTTCTTACACTTTTATGCATTAAAATAACAGAAAGCGAAATGCATAATTTCATAAATCACAAATTTTTATCTAACACATTTGATTCAACGTTAAAACACGGAACTACTTTCCCTCGGTCGTTACCAACTTAACTGGGCGCGTACCAGTCGGTGTGCCTGTTAAAATATTTGCAGATATGGGCAGTGACATTTCTGAAAGTTGATTTAAAAAGTGCTCAGTTTACCGCGAACAGCCTATACACGTTTTCAATCAAACTGTCTATCTCCATTATTCCAAATGTATGTCACGCAGTTGCGCAGTCCCGCCGGTCGGTCTCACCCTTCACTGTAACGATGCTCGCAGACTTCATTCTCGCTGATCATTGTCATAGCCGCTCGTCACTTCGCTGGTTCTGCACACCTGGTCCTTAAGGCCGCGGCACGCGTTACAATGGAGCGGCGCCTCCTGGTGATTCTCAGTGCGCATTTCCGGTTACCAGTGATGTCACCGCACGCCCTTGAAAAACTGCGCATCGTGTGTCAAGGGAAAGGACGTGGTGTGACTACACATAACAGTATATTGTGGTCTTCGTTTACATTAACATTACTTTAATACGAATAAAAATAACTTTGATGTATAAATTAAGAGTGTATAGTAGCAATACACATCAAAAATAACTCTCTACATCTACACTACATAAGTTTATATTTTGCTTCTAATTATGTAATTCGCGCCTTACAGAAGGCGATGTTTAATTAAGTATAGACTGTTAACGGTAAAGCGAACACTTTTCAAAGCCCTCTAATTTGGAATAATAGTCAGTAGATATATTTTATTGTAGCCTCAGACGTCAACATTCGAGTCCGGTGAAATATATACACTGTGTTTATTACCTAGATGGCAATATTTGTTTTAAAAAGTGGTGGAAGCATAAAAAATGGCTGACAGGAAAAAAAGTAACTAGGCCCTCAAAAGTGCTCACTTTATAGTGAACAGCCTATATTAACAGTTGCCAACTTAGATTCTAATCTATCAAAATATACTATCGTTAAACTCTTAAGTGTAAAATGTGTGCTAAGCATTTTCAAAATCTAACTTAATCAACAAATTTTGTTTATCGCAAAAGAAATAAGAGCAATGGACCACTTTAAAGGAAAAGTTGAAGCAAAATTCGTAGGGAAGAATTAATATCATTTTGTCGCATGTATTGTTTTGTTAGGATGCACATTTCGCTGTTTCTGAACATCTAATAGCTTGTGGCATATGACGAAAATTCATATGCCTGACTAAAGATGTAACAGGAACTCTCAGATAACGGATTTCAGAAAACTCTGTTCACAGCGAGCAGAGATTTCAGATCAGGCATAAACCAGGGACACGCGTACCCGTCTCTCTCACACGCGACATACTGAAGCTCCTCACAAACAAACTCTCAAAATGAAGGGAGTTTTGTTAGGCCATACTTCCAAGGAATAAGGCTAAAAACGCTATGATGTTATGCAGGGACGTAGTATGTACCTAGATTTAGGCAAAAAAAAAAAAAAAAAAAAAAAAACCCTGAAATTACATTAGAATGTTACGGCGAGCAGTATCTTTTAAATTCTGATTTCGTGCAATTTATTTAGTTTCAGGAAAAGTGAAGAGATGTGTTGATACTTGTGCAGCGAGATAATTATGAGTATAATCCACACGATAAAACAATAAAAAATAACCAGCCTTCAAAAGTTTGCGAATCTTCGGTTTCTTCTTATGATTGGTGTTGCAAGTGATACAGAGCATTGATGCACATAAGCTGAGAACCACTACAGTATGTTAAAAAATAACATAATGGTGATCACCTGAGCTAAATGATAACATATTAAAAATAGTTTGCTTATCCGAAGTTCGCCATATCCTGTTACTTTTCTCCAAATATTTCCCGTTCTTTTTTCTGCAAAAGAATGTAATGAGTATGCAACAGATAATTTGCTTATAGCGCAGTGAAATATCTTAATACTCAGGGGGGGGGGGGAAAGATTATTTAGGATTTGTTTTTTTTTTTAAGGGGGTGGGGAGGTAGTTGGGGGGAGGGAAGTATGGTATATTCTTATCTCTCACTAAAGACAGTTTTCTGAAGCACTAAAAATAGTAAAAACAAAGATTCGAGTTTTTTTACTAGTTACAACTTTTAGTTGTATTTTAACTAGAAATGACAGCATTATTTCATTTACAAAATAATGATAAGGGTTAATGTGAACTTTTTTTTTCATGAAAATGTTCGTACTTCTTGTTATGATTTTTTCCCCACAGTAATTGTTGTGAATTTATAACTATGCTCCATGTAGATTGAACATGTTATAAAAAAAAACCCAAAAAATTTCTTTGTCTACTTTCTACCAATCCTCGTGTGGGAAATAATTCTTATTTGCACTCTAGTTACTCAGGAAAAGTAGAGATTTCATAAGCTTTCCTGAAAAACAAACAGATAACATATGTCATGCTAATTTGGTCGATTTTCCTTATTAAAAGGATTAAACAAACAGATACAGATACATAACGCATCTATTTTGCACGTATTGTTTTATATTTTGTTAACATTTATATATACACACACACACCTTGCAAAAAGGGCAGCATAGTTATTGAACAACAAACATTGCAGTTCGAACAGCTGCTAATTAAGTCTAAAATCAGGCTGCTATTTATAAAAATTTGTTATCATACCTTAAAAATAAAACGTTAACAATTCCTGATTTAAGAAAAGAGATATATATTTTAATGGATGTACATTTTAATGATGCTTGCATATTGGCTGTTCTGTTTCATGAGTAACAACGGTTGTATTCGAATTCCCCTACCAAGGGCGCTGAAAGTCTGTTCACGATTAAGTGAGCACTTTTTAAATCAACCTTAGAAAAAAGTTACTGCCCCTGCCTGCATATATTTTAACGGTCGCACTGAGTGGAATGTGCCCAATAAAGTTGGTAGCGATGGATGGAAAATAGTTCCACATATTAACGTCGAATAAAAAGTGTTAAGGTAACCATTTGTGATAGCTCAATAATTTTTTTTGCTTTCTGTTTTATTAATGTATTGAAGTGTAAAAGTGAGCTAGACCGATGCACGAATAAAGTGATAGGGCCCAGGGTAATTCTACTTTTAAATAAGGCGGAAAAAATACACAACGTGCACACAGTTAGATCTTAAACAGGGCTTTCGAAAGTGCTCATTTTACCGTGAAAAACCTATACATGTCTTCGCGCCCTAGAAAATAGTACAGCATGGCTGTGACGTCACATTGTCGCTGTCCGAAATCGCGGAAAAGGGCACCAATTCACCGTTGAATGTCGTATTCAGCCGAGGGCACGAGTGACGTCCCTTTCACACGCTCTACACTGGAAGTTTTATTTTTCAGTTTTTTTTTTTTTTTTTTTTTTTTTTTTTTTTTTTTTTTTTTTTTTTTGCAACTTCTTCCTGCCATTTCAGGGACGCTGTTGTTCGTAAACGAACTGAGGATATATAAGAAAAAGCGTTTAATTAACTGATTTCTGTCGCATATGCGTTACAAATTTCGAAACGAAGACGGGTGTTCTAAATTAGACCCACTTCGTCACATTAACATTAACATTTGCACATGCATACACTGCGAAGATATATATTGCAGTAGGCTCCAGGGGCTCGCACGCGACGAGCTAAACTTGGATGGGATATAGATTTCTGAGCGAGTCCCCTGTTTTATCAACAAGCCTGGCAGACCCACTCCAGCCAGGTTATATAAGATCTGAACGAGTACCCCCTCCCCCAGGCTGTCGTCAGAGTGTGAAGTGTCAATTGTCAGTGTCAGAGCGACACGGAAGAACACGAGGATCCGGGGAGTCTGGCCCATCTGCAAGCTTTCAATGTCTTCATTGGTGAGCATAGTTCCGGCCAGGCGATAGGGCGGTATTCGCGATATCGAGGTCCCAACTTAAAGAAGTAATAATCATGTGGCAAGGATAGAGTCTCTGTTTATCCATAGTCTCCCTATTCTTATAATTAACTTATCATTCCATGGATACCTGCATTCCCTTTTGTCTGTATAATTAGCTTACCATGTAAAGTAAAGTAATTTTATTGAGAACCTTATTGTAGTATTGTGTTAAAGTATTGTCCTATTATTTTAAAAATATTGTAATAAATGAGTGTAGTTGAATTCCCATCATTCATTGAATAGCCATTAGTATTAGCTACCTACATGTAAGCCGCTATCTAACATGAGTGTAGCAGGAATGAGGTGAGAAGAGTTGTGAGTAGTTGGAGTATTAGGTGGAGGCATAGGTGTTAGGTGGGCAGGTTGTTACACTGGTGGAGGTGCGGTCTTTCCTTCCCTCTTGTTGCCAAGCAGTAGACTCCATCAGGTGCATAAATTAATTAGCTAAAATAGACATTCGCAGTGAAAAACACATGGCAGCGCTTCACACTAACCATGCTCTAAATGTAACTCAAAAAGTTATCACCCAGGTAGAACACCAAATCACTAACAAAGTAAACACATTATCACAGAGTATAAATGACATGTCCAACATTATATGCCAGCAACAAACATAAATCAACGCGTACACTAACTTTGAAAATCAATTTGCATTCTTATACACACAATTCTTGCAACTGCAAAAAAAAAAAAATTATTATTGAACAGGTAGTTCAAATATATGTGCAGTTATGCCAACTCAACCAATTGCCCCTTAGCGTGGCCAACAAGACCCGATTAACAAATTACTTACACAATTTGAAACTCAATTAAATAAATTGGGTCTCACACCTGCCATCTCCACCAAAGACTTACTCAAATATTACAGAAGTAAATTGGCTAAATGCAGTTTTTCCACCACTCAAATGATTATTAAAATACAAATACCTGTAGTATGTGCAAACGCCAACTGGCAAATTTTCAATATCATACCCATACCATATCGCTTTCAGAACCACACCTGCATAATCCATGTACCATCCATCGTTGTGGCGATTGACCCCGACAAGGGCATCGTCAAGGCAATAACCCCTTTCGTCAGACATCTCCCCGGATGTCCTAGCCATCCCAAAGCAGTCCCTCACCTGCCAAAATGCACTGCGTGTCAAACAAACCATCCTCCTATCCGATCCAACCGAATTGTTTTCCCAATGTAAGTTTCAATGTTCCCCCAACAATTCGTTCTCCATTCACCCCATCTTGCCCCACCAATACACTCTCACGAACCCCCCAGAATGCACCATGTTAAGATGCCTCAATAGATCATTGAATACTGACATTCACAATCATAAGCTGGGCACCATTAAAATACACATCCCATGCGGCTGCTATGTCGCCACTCGCACTCAAACTACCATTTATGCAACACACTTATATGATGTACGGGCTCCCATAGTCCCTCTACAGCAAACTGTGGTCCCTGCACATTGGATACACCAACATTCATTCCACCTACAGCAACTACATCTTACAACAGGTATCCACTTTTCAATCCTCACAATGGCAATTAACACACATTGGAAAATCAACCACACCACACTGCTAGTAACACAATATATACCCTCCCACCCCAAATATGGCAAGTTTCAAAGCAACCACATATTTAATATTATAGACCCACTTCATTATGATTATGCCACCATGATATTCCTTGGCCTGTTGTTATTCTGCACTATTACTATGTACCTTAAGCTACTTAAACTGACGATTACCCTTGAATGCATGAATCCAGGTAACTAAGCAATAAGCCTTCAACACAGCCTACAGCCAGTATATCATTAAGTGCCATATACTCCTAACCATCCTACAACAGGCAAAGGGCTGCACAACAAGGTGATGTCCACAAATTAATGAATATTTTCCATAAGGGTATTATACTGATGATGTAAATTGTGAGTCGTTTAATGTACAGCCAACATTCTCTCTCAGAAGGCAAACAAAAACTAAAACCATTCAGAATACTGATTCTTCGAAATGAGTTATGAAAGTAAACTTATCACAGTATTGCAAATGACTGCTACAATACTCACAGATACTGCAGAAGTTCTCAAAACCTCAGCCTATATAGATATTACTGTTCAATTAATACATAAGCTATTAAATAGCTAACTATACAGAATGATACAGTATACAAGTATAATAAGTCAAAGTGTAGTTTTAGGATAATATAATTTTGTGTAAATATGGGCAAAGAAATAACCTAAATGGCAGTCGGAGTAAGGCAGTACATGCCACAAATTTAACTTATTCCCTTCTGGAATTGTCACTGCACAATCAGTACAAATGAGGCTAAATCCATCAATATTTCTTAAGGGGCATCCACTAGCAGATTGATGAAATATGTATTTACTAAAGTTAAACCAATCAAGGATTGTGGGTATAACACAATATAATTCAATTTTACCACTTCAAGTGAACTGTAATCAAAGATTATGCTATTTCAAACTGTAACAATTGTTACTACCCAGGTGTAGTTGGTGAATTTTAAATATTTCATTTTTATAACAAGTAAGGACTAGGCCTATGAGGATCAAGGAGTAGGATAATTTTATTAAACATATCTCAAACTTGGAAATATTTTTCAATACAGAAAATCAGGTGAATGAAGTACATGTTATGCCATTCACATTTCTATCAAAAAATGCTAGTAAATCAAGGTGTCCATGATAAAACGAGCACCGACTCAGTGCATTCATCAATACTTAAGCATGCAATACTGCATGGTGTCATCAATTCCTTATTCCTTATATATATATTGTGTATGTGTCAACTAATTTCCCTATTCCCTAGTTATATAAGATTGTATTAAAAGTTCACATATAATAAAGTGATAACTCAATTGCAGAGAAAATTAATTTCTCGTTGTTTTAAATATATGTATATATTGTCGATGAAATAAAGCTGGTTAGGTTAAGTCATGTCTTAGATATAAGTGAAATGTTTCAATATATGTCTTTAAATGGTATTTTCGCTAAACATTACCTTGCACAGTAAAGGACATATGTGATGTTGCTAAGTGATGCCGTCTAACACTAAGGAGAAAAGTATAAGGGTGTACTTGAAATAAGGACACCCCATCTGTGAGGAGTGCCTAGTAATAAAATCCACGCCAAACAAAATAAACTGTGAATTCTACGCAATAGCACAAAAACAATCTCTAAAACTCAGTGCGACGTGAACTGAACTAACATTTTATGACGGCTTTACAATGTGCCAAGACATTCCAACGTAAAAACGCCAACCATGTAATATTAGCAACCAACACATTTCATCAATTCTGATCTGTGTAAGTGAAGTATAATATTGTACTACTGCATCATAAATGTATTATTCAACTATGTTTTCATGTAAAAATTTTTAAGTTCCTTTTGGCGTCAAATTTAAAAGATGTTATCAGTGCTAATGTACGTAGGTTAAAAGTTCCATATGGAACATACAAAACTCAAATATCACATTATCTGTTAAGTGTAATATAATGTCTCAAATATTAGTAATGTCCCTATGTAATACTTAGCTGTGCAATTAACATGTAATCCAAAATAGTGAGTAAGTAAATAAAAAATCACAAGCCAACTTACGGTAAAAGGCCAGCCATTTCAATAGCGCTACGTCTAACAATGCACACTTTCAACATGCAGTATAGCCTACTACGTCATATAAAAATTTCATTTCGCACAGGAAAACATTAATGGGTACAAACTTACTACCTTTACATCAAACTATTTTTGTTCATCTTTGTTTAAATGTAATGCAACCTCCTAACTTAAGACAACAGGCATCATTGATAAAATAACTAAGAGTCTTAACGTATTATTTCGAATTAACTTCCTAGCATGTGGTGGGTGAAAATCCCTCATCTGCACGAAAATTACCCACTCCCGCTTACCCACATCCACCGCCTAGTATTTCAGGGCGCTTTTAAATCTTAAATGTGGCGATGGACATACCTCCCTCCAATATGTGGGTTCACTACATCGCGTGCATAGGTATTGGCCATTATTTAAAACTGTGTAAAAACTTTTAACTGCAATATTGATTAACTTTTCTGTCTTGCTACCAAAATTTTAAAGTTCACTCATTATTCCATGTTCAGTTTAAATGCCACGGGGCCTCGAAGGGGGTACTCCACCCCCGATACTGCCTTATTGTAAAACTCGCAAATGCCACCACTCGTCTTCAAGATTGTCGTACCCTACAACCCAATCAAGACTTGTCCCAGCTCCCAGACCCCAACATTGCAAACATAACCTCAAGCTGTGGAAGTTTAGGAACAGCTACCCTATAGCAGCCGGGACGGACTGCTTGTTCGACCTGGGGGGTAGTGTAGCGGGCTCCATGGGACCCACACACGACGAGCTAAACTTGGATGGGATATAGATTCCTGAGCGAGCCCCTTGTTTTATCAACAAGCCTGGCTTACCCACTCCAGTCAGGCTATATAAGATCTGAACGAGTACCCCCTCCCCCAGGCTGTCGGCAGAGTGTGAAGCGTCACCGTCAGTGTCCGAGCGACACGGAAGAATACGAGGATCCGGGGAGCTCCTGCCCATCTGCAAGATTTCAATGTCTTCATTGGTGAGCATAATTCCGGCCAGGTGGTAGGGCGACATTCCCGATATCGAGGTCCCGTCTTAAATGACTAATAATCACGTGGCAAGGCTAGGGTCTCTGTATATCCGTATTCTCCTTATTCTTATAATTAACTTATCATTCCGTGCATACCTGTATTCCCTTATGTCTGTATAATCAAATCACCTTTCTACAGTAATGTAAAGTAATTGCATTGAGAAAATTATTGTAGTATTGTGTTAAAGTATTGTCCTATTATATTTAAAGTATTGTAATATGGGTGTTGTTGAATTCCCAGCTTTCATTGCATAGCCGTTAGTATTAACTACCCCTACGTAACTACCCCTACGTAATCCCCTACCTAACTGGATCATAGTAGGAATGAGGCGAGAAGAGCAGTGAATAGTTGGAGTATTAGCTGGAGGCATAGGTGTTAGTTAAGCAGGTCGTTACAATATGAAGCATAAATGTAAGTTGAATCCATATTACACAGGATATCGATGAAATACGTGTCAAGGTGTCTTCACTCGTACAGATAGCTTAAAATTACATATGAAAAAGTGTAAAGACCTTGTTCCTGCTAAGAAACAACCCTCTGACGTATCAAGTATTGGTACGCCAACTTCCTTCCTGAACAATTTGTCGGGGAGAAGGGAACAGTGTTGCTATTGTGGTAAAATCTTTAGTATGAATATCAATGCACGACGACATGAGAGTTCTACATGTGTGCTGGTATAGTAAACTGTATACACTACATAACTGAATTGATGTTTATGGAATGCTTAACTCCCACTGATGAAATATGAAACTATATATACAAAGCGTGAAATTGACAGAATCGTCAGTGTGTTGTTATCTGAAGAGTGAACATCGACTCGAGCGAATATGGAAAATAGTCCTGCCAACTATTTGTGCCGTTTCTGCAAGGCGTAATTTTCCAGCACCTACAATACCTGCCGCCATGAGACTAGTTGTTCTATGAACATGAAACAATCTACCTTATCATGTGAACAGTGCAAGTCTCAATTTGGACGACGTGATAGCTTAAAAAGATATCTTGCATCATGTGATGGACTCTCTTCCGTACCAGCTAAGCGATGTAGGTCCGCATTGGATACACTCTCACCATCGACATCAGACCTGAACATTGCAGGCCATTCTCCACAAGCATCAGTAGTATGGACTGTACCTGCTATAGTGGATAATCGTGCACCGTCATCATCGGGTAACACCTATCCTGGACATGTACAATTATCCACAGTCAGCAAGGTATTTATGCTGCTACTGTGGCAGGACCTTTAGTAAAAGATCCAGTGCATGTCAACATGAGAAACCTGGTCAGTATTCGATGAAGTCGAGCTGGAGACTCTTAACGCAATGTCGACTGGTGACTTTTGAAACTGGGAGGGGTGTGGCGATCCTAACTCAGATCATTACAAATAGCATTTTTAAAATAGGCACAGTGATAAATATTTTGTGTACGACAGGCTTATGCAAGTGTAGTTCATGCAGCTAAATACAAAAATTAAGTGCGGTTGTTTGAAGAAAAACATATCATCACTCGATTTGTAGTTGTCAATACACTGTGGCCACTTGTTCAGATCTAATCACTAGCACAGGTATTTGTTTGTTTTAAGTGTGTGTAGGTTAAATTCCTTCCAACCAGTCCCCATGTGGTGTGGTACATTACATGAGACGACGAGAAATTAAATAATTATATTAATTCTACTATACTAATGAAGATGACAATTAAATATATTAAACAAAGAATTTTAAAACCCAATACTAATTTACATTCAGTACATACCAAATGCATGTCAAATTTATACTAGAGAATGAAAGTGGCATATTTTAATTATTGTATTTGGAAACAAAATCCATTCTTCAAGCTGTGCGCACTATCTAACTGGCAATGAATATTCACCTTACCAATCACTAAAAATTTTATGGCATTATTTATATGCTGTGAACATGATTTATGTATTTTAACTTTGTCTCCCAAATGTTTCAAATCTCTTACCCAATTGACAGTCTCCGCAGGATCATTAGGTTTCACTGGGGAAAAAATGAAACAAAACAACACATTTCTAACTTCACGCCCTCATAGCCAGTCCGCAAAATTGTATGAACTTAATGTTGAATTTTCGCATATACGAACCACTGTGTTTACCATCGTGGCTTTGTTGATTTATT
Source organism: Dryococelus australis (assembly GCA_029891345.1). NCBI lineage: Eukaryota > Metazoa > Arthropoda > Insecta > Phasmatodea > Phasmatidae > Dryococelus > Dryococelus australis. The sequence goes on from CM056996.1 coordinate 52,676,223, forward strand.
ATATTTAACCGTGGCCCTGCTGGTCCAAAATTCTTAAGCTCTAGTTTATTCCCGTAATTCAAAATCGTTGTTTAAATGATACTCACCGAATTATCCATTATTTACAAGATTACGTAGCACGACATGAAAAACTCTTCATCCCTGCTTCTGACCGATACTCATGGCTCATCATTAACACCAAACTTGTTAAGAATATTACACACTATGTTTGAAGTTCATGCGACTGTCAACGATATCTATAATTAAAAACTATTCGAAATAAATACAAGCATTGTTAAGAAATGTGCTTAACAACTGCAAAAGAACGGAGCGCAGAAGTGCGCCTACAAAACATGTATGTAACTGGAGAACACATTTTGTTTACAGTAGAATTCGAAGTTCCAGTTATGGTAGCCCTGTAAAGTACCAGGAAACCGTTTTTGTGTGAGAGCAGGGGCGCGCCTAGCTCTCTCTGATTTACAGCATGTGATTGGCTGAAAAGTGACGAGCCCCTGAAGTCTCGCCTCCCTCATGTAGCACTGCTATCTAACTATTACAGTCGTCTCTCTCTACTCGCTCCTCCCTCTTAGGGGCGAAGAATCTGCCGCCACACCACTCAACATTTCCAAAAATGTTTCCCTCGTGACAAGAGACTCGTCCATCTCAAAAAAACATTGTCTGCGAAATAACCTCCGTATTCGTACACAGTATTATTTGCTGAGTAGCAGATAAATAGAGGTCTAAGTTCTGAGATTTTATTAGGAGGACTACGCCCCACAGCCCTCCCTCAGCAGCCGTCACTGAGCTTACCAGTGTTATAGATGCAAACATGAGTTCACATGTTATCAACCAACAGGAAGCGTTCAAGTCGAAGCACGGTGCAAAATATGTAACTATCAGGAAAAACTATTTCGTGTGACAAATGACAGCCATGTGAAGAATTGCACTTATGAATATGAAGTTACTTCACCACAACCACCTGCTGCGAGCTTACCCAATGAGAATGGGTTTATCCTGAAAGAATATGCTTTCCGTGGTCTAATGAAGATGTACATTGCATCGGGGATGGCGAAAGATATTTGTACATACCTAATGCAAATAAAGCAGAATATTAAAGATTAACTTACAGATGAGGTGGAAAAAGAAGGCGCATTAAAATACAATATTTGGTTGGAATGTGCATATAACAAACCAGAACTACACGCTGATGAATTTAGTCAGAGAGCCTTCAAGACCTCGAATGTGACTCTGTATAATATGCTTAACATCTAAGATAGTGTTGTAGCTAGTATACAGAAGATTTGTCAGGAGGAAGAAGTGTACATGGAAAAGGGTTCCAGTTGGACATTACAAAGTATAGATAATCTAGATCATCTACAGTTGAGGATGAATTCACTTAGACCACTTCGCAATTAGGTCCATACCCCACTTCAACATATCATCATCTTCGAATGACAGAATGGAGGTATAACAACAGCAGAATGTCACACACATAGTGTGAGGTGTCAGCTAGTAGGGTTCAGCCGGGAGGGGTCAGCCAGGAAGGGTAAGCACTGTGTACGACCTCCAGGATACTATAATATGTAGTGCAACAACAATTTTGGTAGATGCAATAATGTAAAGACACTCTTCGCTTGACTCAAGACGGAATACAGTGTCGGACTGACACTCGGCATTTGACGGACTGAGTGCAGGCAGTTGTGTGCTTGAGGTGTAGTCCCGCTGGGTGAAGGACTAGCTGAGTTGACATGGGATACAATGCTTAAATCTCGCTGATGTACTGTGTGTTATTAGATATATAGAGCAGCTACTTTGTGAAGAACTTCAATTTTGTTTTGCATGAAGACGGGGCAAGCTGATACGATGTCTATCGTAGAAAATCCCTCTATGGATGTAACTTCTTCCTTTGCTGGAAACTGGTGTTGTTCCTGCGGAATGATCTTCAGCAAAAGCTGTCATGCTCGTCGCCATAAGAAAATCAACTGTTCAAAAGGGCCGACCTCCAGAATACTAACATGTGATATGTTTAGCGCAGCATTTGGTAGAGGGGATAACCTCAAGAGAGACTCTGGTACATGTAAAGGTAACACGTCTTTACCTGCCATGCAACTGCATGCATTTCCACACGACAAGGCTAGCCTTCCTCCTGATTCGTCATGAAAACCAACGTTCGTTAGCTCTACCATAACACTTTGCAGGAGTGTGTGGTGTTCCAAATCAGTGTGCGAAGACGGAACTACGTGTGCTGCAGGGTATGGCGTGTGCGAAGAATGAACTATGTGTGCTGCAGAGCATGATGTGTGCGGAGAATGGCTTATGAGTGCTGCAGAGCGTGAACCAGATAGATCGTCAGGGGTTGTAAATATTAGCCCTGCACTGCTAACCTGTGAAGTGAAAATCACAGATGTTACCCAGGACACCGACAACGAATCTGTGACCTCCAAATCTGCGGGTGATGTAGAGGTGTCTTCTACAGACGACGATGCCGTTTCGACAACTGCAAAGCTGAGTGCTGCAGAGCATGTACCAGACAGATCGTCAGGAGTTGTAAATATTAGCCCTGTGTCGCTGACATGTAAAGTAAAAACCAAAGGTACTACCCAAGACACCAATAACGAATCTGTGAGCTCCAGGTCAAGTATGCTGGTGATGTAGATGTGTCTTCTACTGATGACGATGACGCGTCGACATCTGTAAAGCAAAATAGTAATCATGTAGCTGGTGATGAAGTATTGACATTTGCCAAGCGAAGGCGTACACATGATTCTGAAGACCCCAATGACCTTGTTGATACACTTCGGATGTTGGTTTCCTCGCAGAGGGTTGGAGATATTTCTATCATCGGAGATGTATATGCGATTATCGATGAACTCAGAGCCAGAAGCTTTAGTGAATGACATAATAGAAGCATGGATGCGTGTGTGTGATTTGGTTACGTATGTGAATAAATACATTAAGAATTTTTTTTTCTTAATTCCTACTGGCTATGCAATGTACAAACAGCTGTGTGTGTAGCTGCTGCCTTACACATTTTTCGAACCTCTGGCTGCAAGTATTTTGAATGAACATTCATATGCATTTTAATTGCATATCTTGTTGTATTGTTTTTTTCCCTTTCATGCACTCTAGCGGCCAACTCGGAAGAGCAAGCAGCTGTCTGTAAGGACCTGGGTAAACACAACATCGCGGTTATCATAGTGGAATGGTTGGACATGTAATGCTGGACAGAAACTGTCTTAAGTGCATACATTAAAGGTTCGGGAAGTGTCGACTGCTTGTAATTTCAAAGGCTTGGTACGGAGGATCGGGCAGATTATGAATAATTGTAATTGCTAAGGCTTGGAACATACATTGACGGTTCGAGTAGAGACGGCAGAGTATGGCTGCCTGTAACTGTAGGGTGTGTCTGTCATGGCCGCTACATGGCCAGTGGGACAGACGACAAACGATTGTCTGCAGGCCCGTCAACATGCACTCTCAATGAGAATTGAACCTGTGATACCTTATTTATTCAAGTAGTGTGCAGAAAAAAAATGTCAGGTGCAGGGATTTAAACCAGTGGTCCTTTTGACTGGAACCAGTGCTTAATTCAGGCACCTTAAGTACGCTCGGCTAATCCGATAATTTGTATTAGTGATGGATTTACATAGATTTTGTCGAATGACATACGTTGTATGGTCTTGTCTGGCCGTCGCTTGTGCAATATGCGCGTGCGGGTAAGTAGGTATATTTTCCTTTTGTGCACTCTAGCGAACTGTTGGAGAAACCACACAGAGCAATCCATATGACTATCTCTAATTGAGTTAGATGAGCATGGTATACGATTGCAAGTCGGGGACTGTCTGTATTTACGACCACTGTTGTAGACAATTGCGGTTACTCTTTTTGTGTTGACGTTTTGGCAGTGGGGCCCTTGCTCCCACCTTCGAAGTATGTACATCCAATGGTAACTTTTATGACATTTTGTATTACCACTCTAAACAGGAATCGAACACATGGATGGTTCAGGGTACGTGCATTTTTTTTCCTTTCAATTGTATAGCATTATGCACGTTGACAAGGGGAGATGGTGTTGGGGCTGCAGTACTTGGTCTATATCTATCGTGCACGGAGAGGTGGGACTATCATTGCGATATCTGCTTACAGCGGGGTCACTTCGACGAGATGCGCAAGCGGTCTACGGGTATTCACTACTACACCAGTCAAGGTAAAAACAAACCTCTCCTCTGCATGGCAGTAGCAGTTCGTGAGTTGTGTGTGTGGGTGTGTTGGGCTTGGTACGCGAGTGCAGATCGGGTAGTGACTGTAATTATTAACACTGTTGTAGACCGACATGTCGGCTTTTATGTCGACTTGTATTACCACTCTCTGCGATAATCGAACCTCCGATACCTCGAGGTTGGTTCAGGGCACATGTATTGTTTCCTTTCAATGGTATACCGCTATGTACGTTGACAAGGGGAGGTAGTTTTGGAGATGCAGTACTTGGTCGGTATCTACCGTGCATGAAAAGGAGGGACCGGTCATGGCGGTCTCCGCTTCCAGCGAGGTCACGTTGACGACGGGATGTGCTCGCGGCCAATGAGTATTCATTGCTACCCCATGTAAGGTAGGGGATAATTCGTTTTGTAATAATAATAATTTTATCGTTCTAGCATGTGTTGATGTTGTAAGTGTGAGGACTCTGCTGTCTGGCGATGACTGTGTGTAATAATTGTGAGCGACAGTGCATTACATACAACGAAGTCTCGATACATGACTCACGAGTCCAAGGTCGGTCCTCCCTAGTGGGGTGATACTAATCATCTTTCTGGAAGTACGTACACACATTGACGGTTCGGGGGGGGGGGGCACTGTCTGGAAGTAAAAACAAGATTTCGTGACCTACGAGTATTCACTGCTACATCAGTTAATGTAGGGGATAATTCGTTTCGTAATAGGAAGCTTATTGTTCTAGAATGTGTTGTATGTGTGGGGTGACAGCTCGTGCGTGCAGGCGGTCGTGCATGTGAGTGTATGTGTATGTGTGCCTACTGGTTTGAACAGTTACATTTATAATGCTTTATTTTTAGCCGGTGGTCGTATTGTTTCCTTACCAATATGGTTGGGATATGAATTTGACAACTAAATGGGTCGAACGACCAGAACTTCACGCTCTGTCAATTCGGTCCACCGTCTTGGAAGAGACACTGTTTACCAAAATGGCGGCTGGTGAAAATTGCGCCAAATGCGTCCATTTACACACATGACGGTGAGCTGTTGGTCGTATTGTTTCCTTATTAATATGGCTGGGCAATGAATTTGACAACTAAATTTTTCGAACGACCAAGATTTCCTGCTCTGTCAATTCGGTGCACCATCTTGGAAGACACACTTTCTAGTAACATGGTGGTTTGAGACAAGTGCACTGAAGGCATCCATTTGCATTCATGACAGCAATGGTCCTGGAGGGAAGAGTGTGAGTGAGGGGTTGGGGGGGGGGGTGTGGTGGCTGGAGGCGGGTTCACCGACGACGACTGTAATTTTTTTATTAATGGACGACGTCTGAATACCGAATCTTGGAAGTTGCACTGTCTAACAAATTGTAGGGTTGGCGGTGGGGCAGGAAGTGCGCCGACGATGGGGCCTTTTGTGCATGATGGCCGCCGGTGGTTGTGGACGCCTATGATGGCCGTAGGCCGACGAGTAGGAAGTGCTGCTATGGTGACCCCCCACACACCTACACTTGATAATTATGTTATACGGTTTGGAAATTACAGCCACCTATGCTTCTTAGTAGACTTAGTCATAATTGACTCTGCGCCCCTTCTCCTATTCGTGGTTGATGTCTATGTTATGAATTTAGCATATATAAACTCAAACAGTTCGGTAATTACAGTCAATGATGCTTATGTATTGACAAAGGGCATAATTGACCGCTGGACCATTCTCCTAGTCGTGGTTGATGCCAATGTTATCAATTTGGCAAAAATAAATCGAACCGTTTGGAAATTACAGCCACCTATGCTTATATGTTGACATAGGGCATACTTGACCCATGAACATTCTCCTAGTCATCGTTGATATACCTTGAGCGCGAGGGTGGTAAAGGGCGTCTGCTCTCTGTTACATGTATGCTCGGGGGTCGGCGCATGGTGACATAGCTGGAGCTTGGCCAGGCGTGGGCGAATACAGGAGGAAGTATTTCCAGGGCAGATGGCGGTTAGCTGTAGTGTGGGGGGGGGGGGGGATAAGGGCTAGAGAGCGCGAGGAAGTGTGGGCGGCAGGGGTACCGAGGGGGGTACAGTGCGGGAAGAAGTGTGTGTGGCCTCGCCACGGCGCCGAGGGAACAGGAGAGATAGAGAGGTGTGTACGAAAGGGGAGGCAAGCAGGCCGACATTTGTCCATGCACCACTTATCGTCGTCATCGTGGGTTATGCGTATGTTATACTTTAGGTAGTTATATCTTTAATGAAATGTAAGAGTTGGAAGTGCTGTCAGGGTGACCCACCAACTGACTGCCAATATGGCCGCCATCAGCGGTGGAGGTGATGTATGTGTGCGCGTGCGTGCGATGTAGTCGCCTGCCTCGTGGCTGTCACTGGCTCCCAACTTGGCCATCCCAGAAATTTCATTTGCTCAATTTTGCACATTATGGCAGAGGTTTGCCCAATATGACTGAAACGGTCGGAGCTTCTCTCAAATTCGGAGCTTCTCATTCCCGGTGTCTATCTTGGTATCGACGACTTATGTCTATCCAGGACAATTTAGATCAGGTGAGTATGTCGACTATTTTGGCTGCTACTAGGAATTCGCTTTAGATATCTTTCCTAGTCGTGGCGGATGTCTATGTTATTATTTTGCAAACTATAACTTAAACGGTTCGGAAATTACACCCACCTATGGTTATACCCTGACATAGGGCATACTTGACTCCACGACCCCTCTCCTAGTCATGGATGAGGTCTATATTATGGATTTGCTTACTATAACTCGAACAGTTCGGAAATTATACCCACATATGCTTATACACCGACATATGGCATACTTGACCCCGCGACCCTTCTCCTAGTCGAGGATAATGTCTATGTTATGAATTTGACAACTAAAACTTGAAAAGTTCGGAAATTTTAGATAACTATGCTTATAAGTGTTATGCACACACACACATACTTATGGAGGAGGAAGTGTTACACCAGATCCGATCATTCGCGAGCCCTTGATGCCCCACCACTGCCTCCAGCGAGGCGCTGGCCGCCAAAATGGTCGACACCCTCAGCTGGTCGACAGTACTGTCCGCCATATTGTTGGTCAGTGGTAATCGTGATCCAAGATGACGGTACTGAGAGCTGTCATGGAATCTCTCCTCCTCCTTCAAAATGAGTCAAATGCCACAATGTGGGATCGGCCCTTGCTTATGCTAATTAGGACCAAAATATGGTGGCTGGTACTGGCTGCCAACATGGCCGCCGGCGGCAGGAGGGAAATTTTGGGAAATTTTGCGGTAAAAAGGGAAAACATGACGTTTTTGTACGATGAATCGATCATTTTGGATGGGAAAAAGGGGAAAAAAAAGGGAAATTCGGCAGTAACCAGTTCTGAGCCTGCAGCCTGGTGGCCGTGAACACCCACCCCCCTTCTTTTATTCTACTACTGCAGCTCCGAATCTATCGTCTACATTCAAAATTAAATTACACTACTCGACTGCCGAAGGATCTATGAATATGGTATGTTGAGTGAGGACTGCGATGCATTGCTTGCCGCAAGTATTGTTGATTTGGGGTGGTTAGGGGGGCAAATTTCGACGTCGTTTCGCCACGTCTCCTAACTTCCGCGTAGTATAACTTTTGACTAAGAGAAGCTACTACGCTCGTTTAATTTTCAATCAGCAGCTCTCGTCAAGAGCAGTTGATTGTGTGTATAAAAACATTTGTGTGGCGTAGTTATGATGAAATTGTACGCGTTTAATGTAAACAATTAAGAATACTTAGCACAATTTCGGCCTATACTCGTCGAAAAGTCAAGATGAAATACAGAAATCGTATACGGTTGCAAAGAGCATCTCAAAGTCAGTTCAGTGATACCTATAAAACCCCATATGATCTAGTAAAGCGGCGCCGAGAACGAAATATAAACATCAAGTTCGTCAATGTAGACGTATTCACGCAAAATAAACGCCCTCCCCCCCCCCCCCACCCAGCACAACCAAACCCAATTTTTTTATTAAGACTTCCATCTCTCACGAATACAGATACGCCCCTCAAGAATCCTCACATAATTTTTAGAAACAAACATTGCCTATGTAATTGTCCTCATAAAACGGCAAGTGCGCGTACAGTACAACGTGAATTGTATGGAGAATAAACTTTTTTTTTTTTCATTTCTCCGCCTCTTACTGCAATGATCTTTCCTCCCAACTCGGCGGCGTGGTTTGTCATCCTGTAGAGCGCAGTGAGAGAGTGAATAAAGTCTTGAGAGTCGATGAGGGTGAGTGAGGTGAGCGTGGAGCAGCACCGAAATGAAAGGGCGAGGTTAACGGGAGGTCCCTGAGAAATACCGCCGACCAGCGGCATCGTCTCGCACGATCCCCACGTGCAAAAATCCGGTGTCCCGGCCAGGGATTGAACCCGGTTCGCCTTGGTGGGAGGCGAGCAGTCTAAAAAATTACTAGAAAAACAAGAAGAAAACAATTATTGGATTAGGAAAAAGAAAATGGAACTGGTCAAAATTATAATGAAGCCAGAACAAATGCATAAGGACTGTAGCAGCGAAGCAACCAAAATGGAATTAACATAATATTAGACCAAATGAAAAGAACCTTAAAATAAATAAGATTAGCAAATAAAATTCTCATGCTATAATAATTGAGATGCCAAATGAAGAGCAAGCAGACAATTTAGAAGAAGAAATAAGGAATAAAGAGGTGATAATGAAATTTGACAGACTACCGAAGAGAAACCCAAAAATAATGGTGTACGGAGAAAGTGCGGAATTAGATAAAGAATAATTTCTGGAAAAAATATATAATCAAAATTCGAGTGAAGATTTTGACTTAGACAAACATAAAAAATAAACAAAAATTTGCTTTCAAACAAGGGAGGTAAACAGAACAAAGAACATAGTAATAGAGACAAGCCCGAAAATTTAAAACCGAATAATGGATAAGAGAAAAATATACTGCGGATGGAACACATACAGAGTTAAAGAATTCGTGTCGCCTATGAGATGTAAAAAATGCCACAGATATGGACACACCGAAAAACAATGGAGGCAAAAAAAAGAAATTTGTGGGAAATATGGAGAAGAGGGACATACAACGAGAACATGTAAAAAAGAACACAATAAATGTATAAACTGCATACGGGGAAGAAAGGAGAAGAAAGAAACCACACAGTATTCGATAAGGACTTCCAATTTTACAATTTGGCTAGAGAAAGACTAAAAAAGGAAACATATTATGGGGATTAGACTGGTACAATCAAATCTGCCAAAGGCTCGTACAGTAACATTAGATTTAAATAATCAATTGATGGAAGATAAATGCGAAATTGCATTTATACAAGAGCGATATTTAGTTTATATAAATTATACTAGTTTAAACGTTAACTACCAAATTAATAAAAACGAGAAAGGGCAATCATTAGCAGCAATAATAGCTAATAAGTATAAAATATTAAATTTACAGCATCTAATAACGAAAGAAAAAGCAGTAGCAAAAAACTATGTTTAATAATGAAGAAGTGATATTAATTTCAATATATTTGCCATCATAATAGGAAATAATAGATATATTAAAACAATTTAATAAAATAATAGTAGAACGAGGTAATAATAGACTAATAATTGCAGGTGATTTTAACGCGAAATCTGTACTATGGTATTGAAAAATATCATACACAAGAGGAGAAGAGATAATTGAAATAATAAACAAAAACAATTGGATAATTTGTAACGAAGAAAGTAATTTATATACATTTGACAGCATCAACGGACAAGAGAATATTGATTTAACTATAACTACAAAAGATATGGAAGGAAAAAATTATTAATTTGATAGTAAACCATAGTATAAGCGATCAAACCGGCAATTGTTGAATGGATGAATTTAAGCGATAGACGACTAGCGAGAAGAGAAGCGCGCGGCGAAAGAAGTGACCAGCGGGAGGAAAATCTGAGACTGCAAACATCAGAGGAGTGAAGAGTACGACTGCAGGCTGGACTAATGGACTGAATGGATGAGTGAAAGACATTATAAATGATGGCAATAGATAGACTGAATGTATGTTAATGATGAGTATGAGTTAATTGAAATCAACCAAACAGAGACATGAAGAAGGACGTTAATTAAAGGTTAAATATACATTAAATATTGCGCTCACTGTGGAATAAAAAGAGTTATAGTGGAGACAGATAATTTAATGCTCTAAATAATAGCTGTGTGAATACACTAAAAATCAAATAGAGTTATTTATTTTTGTTAACTCCTCCATACCTCACGAACTCATATACGCCCCCCTCAGGCGTCCATGCAACAATAGTAATGCAGTTTAAAACATTACACTCTGCTTGCGAAACGAAATAAAGTACATTCTCGCAGTCACTTATCTGTTGAAGGAGCTCATCTGCTGTAAAATTGCTACAAATGTCATAAAACTTCGTAGAAATTCTCTTGAAAAATCTGGAACTTGCAGGTTTGATGCTGGACAATATTCTTAGCTTATGTCATGTTCCCCTATTCTAGGCTCACGGTCTTCTGTGTCGAATACGGTTCAAAGCATCTACTACGCGAACAATGCGAACAAAATTGAATGACACTCACTATACATGAGAAATCTTCCAGGCACTTTTCTGGCTTGAAAAAGAATACAGTCCCGTATATTACCCGTCTTCTAATGACCTAGGCTCATCTCAGGAAAAAAATTATTTCAAAACTAAAATAACTACGAGCAAGGGACGACTCCGTCCTGCTGAACCTATCTTTGAAAAATCCAAGACGGTGCTCACTTTTGATCAAAAAGTTCTAGACAGAAAACATTTTATTTAACAACAAAAGATTGAAAAACGTCCAATCAGGAACGAGTCTAGTGTTGCGCTATGTTTAAATCAGGAGGATATTGATGAGTTTACAAATGCTCGCAGCTCACTTTAAATAAACTTAATTGCCAAATGTATTAAAAACAGTACATATTCTTTAATTAAAATTTAAATTACTTATGTGAAAAGTAAAGAACTTTGAATACTTATATACACCACTAAGATTAAATCTCGCGCGAAAAAAAAAAATCTGTTATTCAAACATAAATTAGAATTTGCCTGTATATTGTTAAATTAACCACTCAATGCGTACCTATACTAACTCCAAAGTGATTAAAAGGACATTGTTTTAAATTAAATATATAAATCCACATAAATAAAATTATCATTTGAATGCCATGAGTAAACGAAATATGTAGACGTTACAGAACACTAGTCATCGAGCCCACGTCAAAGTTTGTTTTGCATTTGGCGGGGAGATACATATTGGCAGTAAAGTAAACCTCAGGCCAGTTCAGGTGAATTAACTGCTACCCGTCTTGAGGGTTGAGCAGATCGTGCACAAGTTTTGAGATAGTTGTGGGTGTGGTATAACTGCTTTGAAGAACATCGAATGCTGTACTTATTTACGTAACGTGTACCAACAGAAAATTGCATCTTTATTCGTTCCGTGGGACAGTCAAGTTAAATCAAGCGATTAATTATGTTATTGTTAGTTGCAACTAGAGTGAAAAGTGCATAAGCAAAAATACGATGTTTCTTTATTTATTACAATTATATTTAAAAATATCCGTTTGCGAATTTCAGTACGCCATGAACTTGTTAAAATAATGCGACAGACGAAATGGGAAATTGCAAAACACGCAGCAGAACTTGTTGAGATGCTGTCAGACGAGCGGGGGAAATATTCTCATCCCCATCAACATCTTCCTAGCAGCTTTCTGCTCCTCGTTCTTTTATACGACATTTCTTACGTAATAACCGGCGGTCTTTTATCTCCATGTCTGCAAGACTACTCAGCCAACCGGCTGCCTTGAATTTCTCTGTATTACAATTCTGTCTTTCCCCTTGTCTATAGCTATAAAGGTAAACAGGTCTAGTAAAGATTGGACGCAAAAGGAATGTCAAGGGGGAAACGGCCGACATCTCATGCGTGTTCAAACAATTTGGGACAGACATAAATGAACTTTCTCGAGATAAAATTTTCCTCAGGACTTGCGGCTGGATTTTCTTTAGCGGGATGAAGAACTGTGGAATTACAGAGGGTAATCTTTAGTTTCGAAGAACTTTTATTTTATTAGATCCAAATGCGTGGGCGTTAGGAATTAAAGTGTTGATAAAACAGACTGATCAACAAGAAAACTGATATTGTTTTGTCCACTTATAGTTTAATAGGCTGAATCGTCTGATAAAATAACAAAATCTCTTTCCCACCAAATTATCTGGTTCAATGAACTATTTTGTGTGTATGATTGGCAATACTTGGGTAAAATCTTTACATTCTACACTTTTGTTATTCATTGCGGAAAACTGCCAAACTCCTCTCCCCATTTTTTTTAATTGGTGGAGGTCTTGAATGAATTGTCAAAAGCATGGGCATATTTTTGTGTGCTCCTTTCCACTGCAGTTATTCGCCCATTTGTTGTTAGGTACAAGATTAATTGGCAATATAGGCAACATATTTGTCTTCGCAGAACCTTTTAACTGAGCGAGATGGCGCAGTGGTAATTCACTGAACTCGTATATTTGGAGGACACCAGTAGTTATAAATAGCCGTTTCCACGTCACCTGGCTGCTGGCTGCGGTGCTACAGCACAATGGCGGCCATCTTGGATGACATCATGCCGAAACCTCCTGCTCTGTCGTTCCTCGCCAATGGTAGCCATATAGGATTTCTCTTTTTCTCTCGAAATTACCCTTTTCTCCCTCCTGCTATATCATTACTTCCAACCTCTTCATGCTCGTGCATTCCTCTTCTTTTATCTCGTGCTCTGGTATTCCTTCCATCCGTTCTGTCTCACTCTCATCCATTTTATACCTTGGGGTTTTCTCATATTCCTTCCGGTATCCATTATTTTCTCTCTTGTCTCCCGCATCTTTCCTCCCTCTCTCTTACTTTTAGCGTCCTCCATCACCGTTCCATCCTCTCCCATCCGTTCTATGCCTTGGGGTTTTCTCATATTACTTCTGGGCTCCTTTATTTTCTCACTCTTGTCTCCCACCCCTTTCCTCCCCCTATCTTGCTTTTCGCATCCTCCATCATCACTGATGTCGTCTGCTGTAGGCAGCCATATTAATTCCTGCCACCAGTCATCTGCTGTAGGTGGCCATCATTGATTCCCGCAACCTACACCAGAGTGTGTGGAATTCTCGTGCCCACCTTCAGAGTGTGGGAGGTTCTACCATTCACAGCTAGGAGTGCTGGTATCTATGCAGCCATTTTGTGTGTGTGTTTGTTGGTTCTCTTGTCGCCTGCAGGGCGCGCTAGTATTGGGAAGCGGAGTTCAAGTGGTGGCTGTCAGGAGCACAGCGAATTATTTTTAGTTGTTTGAAAAATAAAAAAATGCAGGAGGTGCGTGCTTTCGATCCAACCACCATTGGGTTGCCAGCCGAGCATCTTGACCACGAGACCATTTTGATATCTAGGAAAGGAGGATGGTTAACATCGAATATGTTTGTAGTTATTACCAACCGGGATATTCAGGCAGATCCTGATGTTGTAAATAAAAATGCACGGTTAGGAGAAGAAATACTCGCATCAGCTACACACTCCACAGTCAATAAACTTGTCATCGCGATTAAAAGACTATGTTTAATGTCAAATATGCACATAGGAATGAACAGCAGGCACCATGCGTGTAAGCATACAGACACACACACACACACATATATATATATAGCATAAAAATACCATCATTATAATAGTCAGAAAAAATTAATTATATGTATATATAAAAAATTTGGGCAGGTCGCATCTCTACATAAAAGTTATATGCATCCGTACAGTGCCAATAGCATGCACACGTCTCTGTCTCCAACTTGTCTGGGCATTCGAGAGCATGTACTCACTGCTGTACCTTCCACATGCCTATGCGCACGGTACGGAGCATAGCAGGTACTACAACATGGGAAATAATTTCCTTTTCTGGAAAAACTAGCCGAAAAGAGTTTCGGTCCCCTCCGCCTCTCCCCTTCCGAGAACCAGTTGGCCGGTTATGCTAAGATACGACGCGAGAAAGGGCCAGCAGAAGACGGCAATGAATAAGTGAACACCTAAGGGACGGCAATGTGACAAGGGTCCATTCATGTTCCTGCCCATGGAAAGGCCGATGTCCATCCCAGAGCCAATTACGAATGCTCGATGCCGTCGATGGGCGTTCTACATGAATAGTAAGCAATACGCACCACATGGTCAATGGCCATCAACTGTTACTGCCTCAAATAATGCTCCAGCGGGAACGGACAGCAGGTTTAACGCCCCGAAGGCCGGCACATCCTCCATACTCCCGCACTGCAACTGTACTCGGATGAGTAAGACAGTGCACGGAACTTTCTCCTCTTCTGTCTTAGTGCCGTGTGCCTTCTTTCTTGGTCTCACATGGCTTTCTGCCGGTTTTCACAGCAACGGACAGCAACCAACCTAGTGGGAATTAAAAAAACCAATGATGTCGGCGACACACAGCCATCCACACATGTATGCGGGCTGACTGACAGCTGTAGCCATCATGAATTTTAAGTAACATGCGACACTAAATATTAAACAATGCTCATAAGAACAGATACCATGCCCAGTCTCCAAGATCATTAACAAGTGCAATGCTGCTGTAATACAGGTCATAAATACACTCCAATCCACATCCCCTGGGAGGTCATTAACATCTACAGCATACAGACCCACTGTAACTGCCAGACCTTCAGAAATTTTAACATGCAGACAAACCGAAAGAACGCATGCGTGGAAAACCAGCAAAAGTATGAAGTAATGTGACTAAGAACACATTAACATGCACAGAGCAGTATTACAAGTCACAAATACAGCCCAATCTCAATACCCCCGAGACGTCATTAACAACTGTGGGACCCGCTGTGGCAATGGAGGAGGAGCAGGTGGTCATTATCAACTGTGATCCAGACCTGAAGGAACATTAACAAGTGCCCAATCTACGAGAGCATGCTAAGTGCCCACCCGAAAATAATCACAGGTGCGAGGCCATTATTAACATCTACCCATGCACAGCCATAGTCAACTGCATGACAAGTCTGGAAATAAATAAACACGGTTGTGGACGTATAACACAGAAGAAGGATGGAATCATGAGGTAATGAGAGAGAGAGAGAGAGAGAAAGAGAGAGAGAGAGAGAGAAAGAGAGAGAGAGAGAATACAGATTATGAATAGATTACTCAACAAAGTACATATATTTGTAAAAATGAATTTATTTATACTTTAAAATAATACATTTGTCATGGAACATACAGGTTCAGTCACACCTCGTGCAATGTTGTATCCAATTACACATTAGTAAGCACAGAGCATTTTATCCAGCTGTTGTGACGCAAATCGAAACACAGCCATTTTACGAAAATGGGATTGCCCGACCGGCAAAGAACTTTTTCAACCAAATAAACATCAGAGAATTTGGAAAGTTGTGACAGAATTTCCAATCAAGAGGTATTCTGGTGCTTATTGTATGAATCTCTTTTCATTACGAATGCCCGATTTGGCTGCTACCTGCATGGCACACACCCCGTGTGGCGTAAGGAAGTGCGCTGAAGCGGCCACGGGTAAGTGGTAGGTAGATAGCGCGTATATCAGGGGTAAAGAGGGCGCCACTCCTGAATAGAGTGCATGCGCGAAGCCTGGGCTCAAGGTGGGGGTGCCGCAAAGTAGGGGCAATCTGGGGGTATATATGGAGGGATCGCAGTACGCTCGGGGAGATATGCCCCCTCCGGAGTGTAGGAAACCAAGGGTGAGTGGAATCTGCCCGAGGTTAAAAAACTTCGAGAGTCGACTGAAGGCCATTTAAGTACTGCGACCATGTTGGACTTATAAAAAATCAGTGTTAAATCAGAAGATGAACTTAGGATTTTCGCGAGTGCCCAGATGATGGACTTATCCTTTTTTTTTACGAGTGCTCAGGAGAGGGACATCGGATTTTCACGAGTGTCCAGGTGATTGACTTAGAATTCTTGCGAGTGCTCAGAGGAGGGACTTGGAATATTTTTCTTCGATTGTACTGAGGGTGTTGGAAGAAATGGACATATGCTGAAGGAGGATTCAGCCCGGAGTAATTTTGGTTGCTTTCCTCGGGAAAATTTCGGCACTCCGCAAGAGTTTAACTCAAATGTGGTGGTAGTCAAAAAAAAGTGAGCAATGATTTTGACTTCGATTATATTGTTTGGCAAAAGGATGGTTATAACTTGTTGGAGTAGTAGGAGAAAGAGATTTTTCGAGCGGGTTTTGGATAAAGTGTTTTGAGTATGGCAAGCTCGAAGACCGGGGTTTTTCCTGCAGGACCGGGACTAATTCGTTTCTTGCTTCGGCACTATTAAGGGCGAGTTAGGTATAGTAGCTGATTCGAAGAAAGCAGAGTAGAATGTCGGGCCGAGGAGAGACTAGGACTGGGAGTTTGGGGATTGTTAGGAAGGTAGCAGAGGAAGACCGAATTAAGATCAGAAGGGGACATCAAAAAGGGAAAACTCTTGAACTGGGAGTGTGAATGTGTGAATATCAGTGTGAATAGTAAGGCCAGGGCACTGCCTTTCATTTTGGTGGAGATGGCTAAGGAGAATATCCTTGGTTTTGGTCTTTACAGGTGTGAGTGAGTTTTAATGGTGAGGCCAGTGCTCTGTCTTTCACTTCGGTGGAGATGGGTAAGGAGAATATCCTTGGCATTTTGGTCTTTGGATGTTTTGGCGAGAGTGTCCTTCTTCAAGAGTGTTTAGGTAGCCAGAGACAAAATAAAAAGAAAAACTGGAGAATCCACTTGCCTTAAGACCATGTTTCGTTCTGCTCATTGGGTTATTAAGGACAGGAAGTATGCGTATCAGGAATCCTGGAGTTTACCATTGTTCCAGGTTTTTCAAGAGTTTATCTGGAGTTTTAGGTAAAATTGTTAGTGTACCCGAGAATATCTGGAGTGTATAAGATTATATTGTTATGGTACAGTTCTTTTAGATAATAAGTGATCATATTTGTTGTTTTAATATATTTGTAGGGTTGTAGTCAAATTGGTGGCCGAAGAGGAATTTTGCAATAATGAGAATGATCTCATGGGATAGTTGGCAGTTTTTTCTTTCTAATGTTTTAGTATATTTTATACTAAAAAATAATAACAAGTCTGTGCAATCAAAGAAATAATGGGATATCTTGTCTGTGTTTTGTAAAAGAGGTTTTTAGGAGAGTGTTGAGAGGTTTTTTTTACAGGCTTTTTGAATCAAGCCTTTGTAATTTTGTCTGTACCAGTTTTAGTGTGGTTTGAATAAAATGTTCTTTAAATCATAATAGTCATTGTCAAGAGTGTTTGTGAGCACGAAAAAAGGTAGAAAGAAAATGCGGCATAGGGAATGAATATATTTTGGAATGGTGCTGTAAATCATTTCTCTACTTTGTTCAAAGAGAGAATTGTAAATTTTGGAGATTATTAATTATTATAAAACAAAAATACTGAAATTTATGAATATGTATTGGTGCACCTGTGAGATGTTTCCTATCCTGGACAGAACACCCTTGTTCCTGATTCCTGTTATCTTAAAAGGAGGGTGGCAGGAGGGGTGGAGCAATTGTGATTCGGCTGAGAGGAAGTCCTGTTACAAAGTTGTACCTCCTGCTCATAAAATGCACTTTCGAGCTCATTCCTATTCAAGTCGGCAAAATAATATGTCCTTGGTTCGTAACGACGATTATTGATAATCCTGTAGATTTGACATAGTCACCAACTTTTGCCTTAGGCTTGTATGTGTCCAATTTCTTCTCGGCTTTGAAAAGTCTCCAGAAAAGAATTATTCCGAACATCTACTGGCTGTAGGATATATATATATATATATATGTGTGTGTGTGTGTGTGTGTGTGTGTGTGTGTGTACTCTTCGATTGTAGTTGGACACCAATTGAGGCAACATGTCTATCTACTTGTTACTTCCACAAGATGAAAATTCTCTCCACATCTCAGTCTTCACAGCACGATTAAACCATCCCTCAATGGAAGATTTATTGTTGCCATGGGTACTATATTAATTTATTTTATTTGCAGTCATTAGCAAATGGAAGGCAGGATTGTAGAATTCTCTACCATGATCCATTTGCAAATTTTTAGGTCATCCCTTGTCACGAATAACAGTCTTCATAGCGTTGCTTACATCGAGGCCACATTTTCAGTGAACTAGGATCACCCATACATATTTCCTGTATCCATCTATTACTGTTAAATGTATTTTAAGCCCTTGCTAACAGTTGCATACAGGATCATTTCAACTAGGTTGGCCAAGTATAGATCTCTCAGCCCAAATACGAGTACTTTCTGCCTGGGGCAATTACATCATGCAGGCTAGTGGAGATCATCAAAAATCTGTGCACATGACGTTCTTTTAGTATATATATATATCCATTTTCATGCAATTCTTTTAAAATATTCACAATCTTGTTCATGCGGGAATTATTGCCATCCTGCTGTGATGCAATTAACAATAGATGTGATATGAGCTCATCGACATTGTTCCAGAATACATAATAAAGTTGGTTTTCCTCATCCAGTTTTGAAGTCAGACCTGAGCCAGCCACCAACCAATGTCTGGGAACAGATTAGGAACAATGGCGAATTTCAGGCATTACTCGTCCTTATTAGATTTGCTGGAAGAGTCATTGTCTGCCAAATTCACTCTCATGAGGGCGAGTAAGCATTTGGACTAGTGAAGCACCTTGTGCGAGTATTTGTCAAGCTCGCATTTAAACAGCAATTCATAAAGGCAGGTGATATGGGAATTAAAGATGACTGCCTACAGCAGACAACAATGCCAGTGATGGAGGATGCGAAAAGCCAGAGAGGGGTGGGAGACCAAAGAGCGAATAAAGGAGGCTGGAAGAAATATGAGAAACCCCAAGGAATATAAGAGATGAGAGATACATGAAGAAATGAGATCACTTGAGAAAATAAAGGAAACCAGAGTGAATATGAGAAAACCCCAAGGGATAGAATGGGCGAGAGACAAGAAGGAATAAGAGAGTGCGAAAAAGTAAAGGAGACCAGAAGGACTATGAGAAAACCCCAAGGGATGGAATGGGAAAGAGAGAGACAGGAAAGAATGAGAGAGAAGGATAAAAAATTACATCAGAATGCAAGAGTGTGAAAAGGCGAGGTGGAATGATAGAGCAAGAGGTAAGAGAGTGCAATCCCAAGGGAAAAAGGGACATCCAAGATGAGTGTCATTAGCAAAGAATGACAGAGCAGGAGATTTCGGCGTGACATCATCCAAGATGGTCACCGTGGTGCCATGGCACTGCAGCCAGCAGCCAGGTGACAGGAAATCGGCTATTTATCAGTACTGACACGTGCTTGATTTCCGGTCTGCCCTTGCGAGCTATGTTGGTTTCTTACTAAAGGTAGTATCCATTCCATGTAAGTGGGTTAAATTTTGACAATTCTAGAAAAATAGCACCACCACAATGTAGCCTTCTACCGCAGCCGTTTTGTCACTGAAGAAAAATACGTTTATAAACAAATGTTTCTAGTCCAATGCACGCTTGCATTTTCCTCCTTCGTGTTTCCTGGGATGGCAGGCCCTGAAAGTCTGACGTTAGCTAACTTCCGTCCAATAATTAATATAGGATATTATAGGTAGGTTGGCATTCCAACTTGTTTTTTTTTTAAATTACAGAGTTAAATTTTTTGGGGTCCTGTTTATTTATTTTGAGGGAAAAAGGAAATAATTTTAAAAAGGGCGGGGTGCGCCTTAAGTTTTATGTATTTCGTGAGACTGCATTATTTTGATGTTCTACGAGTGTATGGCATTTTGAGTTGCATATTTTTTCGATGGAGCAGTGGAAAATTTTGCTCGTATGGAAATTACACTAAAATTATTTAACTTCGAAAATTTTAACTTTAATGAAAAAACAAAACGCAATATACGTCGCTGTTCGTATTCGTACATATGCAGCAATATATACACGAACACACTTTGACCGAAGTTAAACTTACACTTGTTGAATTTACGATATAGGGCCAAGACGAATAAACAATTATTATTCACTCACTACGAAGTGTGGAAAGTTCGGCTTTTTCAGGACACGTATATTTCAATAATTATATTACCGGTTTACAAATACATTTACAAGACACGCAAACTTACAGTTTGTAAAATTTTCAACCTCTCGAACACGTGTTTTTCTATGGCAATACTTGCAAGTTTACTTCACTAAAACCACGTTTCTTCCTCACTAGCATTATATAATTTATTTGCAGAATCATTCAGTAAAATCTACACAGCGTATGTTTCCTGATATAAACAAACTTAACCTTATATAAGTAAATTATATCCGTGTCACTTCTTTGTAGAAGGCGGTAAGGAAAATGGCGGAACGAGCAATTTTAACGAAGCGGGAAACACGTCCCGATTAATACTACATTTCACTCAAAAAAAGAACTATAACGGTACCTACAACTAATTATGCTTGTAAAAAGCAAATAAAAAATAATTAACTACATATAAAAAATTCTGACAACAAGATATTCGTATATGAGAAAAAGGCACAAGCACAACGACCGTTCACCGGGCTGGAAACTGGAAACATAAACATGGCTAGCCATTGGCTGGAAACGTTTACTGTTCGTATGTGTCGACATACTCTGTCATAACTGCTAAACATGTTTTTAAAGTCCAGTCACTAATAGCCAATAAAATGTAATATTGCTTTAGAAACATAATTTAAACCATAAATGGTGTAAGTATAATTAAGATTTTAAATTACAACTTTTAGTTGTGAATACTATTTTCTTCCAAAGCCATCATTAAAATAGCCAACTTAACAACACGGATCCCGCAGCAGTTTATCAGCTGATACAGTACTGTAGAAACGAGAGCATTTACTGTTTACATAGAGCGTAGGTTGGTCACAATGTCTGTCAGATTTTACCCCACGTATATGAAATGAACAATATGGATGTAGGATCCAATATCTCGCCGACAGAATTATCATTAATGGCGGAGTAAGTTGCTGAGAGGAACAGCAGCGGGGAAGGAATGTGCCGCTGCCTGTAGTAAAGAATCATCACAGCGTTCGCCTAGAGAGATTCCAGGAAACCACGGATAGCCGAAATCATGATGGCTGGATCGGGATTCTAACCCAGGTATTCCCGGATGTGAGTCCGAATGTTTGCCACTTTCCACAGGCCATGACCAATTACTTCGAAGCTCTGAGCCAACTTTTCGTCACCGGAGGACAGATCTTGGCACTTATCAACATGTAATCATTGAGGTACTTACGTTATTTCGGAATCGGACTGAGTAGCTTGGTTTGACACAAATATGCCAATTAAACTTTCGTTGAGACAGTAGCTTTTTTATTTATTCAATGTGATTTTTTTTCTATTTGACGTACATCATGAATACTATTCTTTTAATTAAAACGAGGCTTCCTCTTCTTCATGGAGTAGATTCAGACTGTTTATCTTTATAGACTCCATATTTTCTCAAATCTCCGAGAGTCCCTCTTTTAGTCTGTAGTTAAATACATTTATGGCAATTCTGTCTTCTTCAATTCCCAATAAACAATTTTTTTGAATGTTATGAATTCGTAAACAATACATTACTGATCGTGAATTTTCTGTTCTCTAAATAGTTGTTGAGTATTAGAAATTACAGTCTCCCCTCAGTTCATTATAGCAGAAAGAGACTACAACATAGCTACAAGAAAGACTGCTTAATGGATGTCCCTTTTTACTACCTCGCATGAGACTCATTTATTTATCCTGCTGAAACATTTTTAAGCTATGGAAGCAATATATTTTACTTCAGTAATGCTAATGTGTAATTTATCTAAGTAAAATTTGTATATTGTGAGCTCATTTAGTTGTTTTATATTTTTATTTTGTACAGTTAATTAATCACTTGATATCAGTTCAATTTATTACTAGGAAAACAGATATTTAATTAATTTTCTACACAAACTGACAGCTAAATCAGTATTTCATGTATCAAAAAGGTACGTTTGGAATGGTTCATTTTTACAGCGTATTTATCTTAAGTTATGGAAACGTAAAATAGTCTCTCACACACATTCTGATTACGCCTGTAACAAGCCGACTCGATCCGTGAAAGTCTGTTAACATTAGCCCTCTTCAACCAAAAAACCCTAACTTGATTTTTTACCATCAATTTGCAGTATACATTTTCAACAGCTTTCATTTGCAGGCAGATTTTATATAAATTAATTACGTCCATTACTTTATTTAGTTTACAATTAATTATCTTTCGCCGTTTAACTTTTTTTGTCAGAAATTACCTATTTTGTTGCAATATTGATTGATTGAATTCGTCAAATACCACAGAAATTTTAGAATTGGTCGAATATTCAAATTGTTTGACGGAAGCTGGGCCCATCCCACTTTTCCAAACATGGCGACGATAACGACGTTTCCAAATTCCTTCAGCCGACTTTATTTGAAGCAATTTGATGGGAAAATTTGACAATATGCCGGGGGCTTAACCGCTTCTATTTCGCAATCCGCTGGCAACATTACTGTTACAACTGAAGACAGTTTTTAGGTTAGAATGTGTTCAGTTATGGCAAAATATTTTACTTTGTAAATTGATTTCAAAATCTTCTAGCTATAGGCTGTTCATGTTAAAATGTGCACTTTTAAAAGAACCTGCTTAAGATCTACTTGTATGTACGTTGTGTATTCTTCCGCGTTATGTAAAATTGACTTTTCCGTGGGCCTCATTATTTTATTGATGCGTCGGTCAAGTGAAAGTGTGAAATTGTTACAAAATTAAATATTTTAGAAATTTACTTATTTCTACTTTTTGATGAATAAAAAACAGGAAGCGTGAGAATTAATTCAAATTATCACAAATGGTTACCTAACACTTTTTATTCGACGTGAAGATATGGAACAACTTTCCATCCATCGTTACCAACTTTACCGGTCGCATGTCACTCAGTGCGCCCGTTAAAACATATGCAAGTAGGAGCAGTGACTTTTTTCTAAGGTTGATTTCAAAAGTGCTCACTTTATCGTGAATAGCCTTTAACTTTATTACTTAAGGATCAAATGAAAAATACACAGTTAAAATAAAAATTGTACAACTGGGCGTTTATAGCTACTTGGTTGCCCACGGCCCAAGATAAATTATGGTAGAAAATACACATTGTCTGTACAGAAAAGCACGCCAGACTTAACGAATGTTTTTGTAATGATTCTGCCATCCTAGGGAACATCCTTCATGCGCAATCAATTACAGAGGCGCGTGTTCCAGAAACGGGACTTGAACCACGGATCTTTCTACCGGTGCTACAGATGCAAGCCATCTGAATTCGCCGCACGAACTGGACTGAATCTCCACTTGCAGACTCTGCTTTCGCCAGAAAATGCAAGCAAACACAAGAAACACACACCGCAGTGTGACAACCCCGCAGAGAAAACATCGGTGACGCAGCGTGGACGGGCTCCCTGGAAACACTTCAGCGGCGTTCTGGGTACATTAATCATGTCATAAAGTTCAGCTACTATACATTGCGAGCTGGAGTGGCAGATGTGCACCCACCCGCATCGCTATTCCTGGTCTGTTAATAACTGCTACTGCGGCTCGTTTAGCTCAAGTGATGTTGCTTTATTAGGAGCCATTAGTAGCTGCAGAAACTGGTAATTTTGAAACTCTCGCGCTGCAGCTAGCAGGTCGCTTGTTAGCACTGATAGTGCTGTAGCGTATGGGAAATTACGTGTTGCGACTGGCGATGCCCGAGGTAGCTTTTTAAAAAATACTTGTGTTCTCTTTGCCAAATGAGTGGGGCTTAACATTGTTTGGATGTTTCTCTACTGTAAGACTGCCGTGTTCACTGAGGCTGAAATAATTTACCTTCCGTAATTTTATTTCCTCTTTAAAGATATTGCTTTCTCACGCGTAAATGAACGACGTTAGCAGGGATGTAAACAGCTGTGGGGATGCGGCCTCACCATTACGAAATAGTGGCGGTGTTTCTAGCTTTGTTTTACTTCCAGGCTACCATTTAAATTGCAAGCAGACACATACCGAATGTTTGTGGGCCATTATTAGTAGTGTACGTCAGACCATTTCCTTAATTTCTATCATTGTGAACGAATAATTCTGTCTAAAATAGTGAGTGAGTGAGTGAGTGAGTGAAAAAATTTGGGCGGCTCTTAACATCGTGGTCTTCATAGTCGAGGAGGGTTATTGCAGTGAATATGGAGCGGCGCCGGAATGAAGGGGCAAGGGTATCGGACGGTATCGTCCGGCACGATTCCCACTCGCAGAACATCCAGTGACCCGGCCGGGGATTGAATCCGGTTCACCTTGGTGGGAGGCGAAACGTGATAATTGCTCAGCCACTGTGGCCCCTGCTAAAATAGTGGTGTTGAGATTCGGATTCAAAATAAACCCCACTCACTGACAGAAACATCTGAAATGTCTATCAACATTAGCTTAAAGGCCTAGCCAATTACACAAGATCACTAAAATTATTTAAAATGAAAATAGAGGTTTCAGAGATAGCAATTATCTTAAGGGATGCTAATTAATACTATACGTTTAAATGACTGTTAACAACGCGTAAAAGTGACTTATGAGCGGGGACATTACTAGGCAGCAGTAGGTTAAAATAACCCCATATCACGATGAAGTCACAGAGCAGTGGCTGGGTGTTGTGCAGATGTCTGTGTGTACTAGCACAGTCAGAGGTTTACAAAAGGGGAATCAACGCTGTTCGTGAGGTGAATTCTGATAGTTACAATCTATAGTGAGGGTTAAAAAAAAAGCAGTACATCCGTGGTTAAAACACTTGTGGAACATATTTTTCCCTCCACCATTCAGTCATAGATGGATCGTAACTAAATAACCACTTTTGAAGGAATATATTTGTCCGTAACTGGCTGGCCATTAAAATTGCATCGCCAAGGACATGAACTCTCACATCCTGATTTATTAGCCGTAATACCCATACTGTACATGTGACATTATTTCTCTTGCAGCTCTGTAAAACGTACAGAACATGGGGACATGGGTACCGCGTGGCCCAATCACGGGCAACAATAACCGCTGCTACACGTCGCGGCATTGAGAGAAAGATACTTCGGTTCTCCGCCCGGGGTATATCCGCCCATGCTGCTTTGATGTGTGCCCAGAGTTCGCCGTTGTGGCCTCGGACTTCGTGTGGCAGACCAGTCATCCGACCATGGGTTACGCGTTTTTGAATGAGCGAAAGATGCCGTGAACGTGCAGGCCAATGAATCAGTGTGACATGGTAGTTACCCAGGAACGACGTGTGCGACATGCGGTCTCGAACTGTCCTGTTGGTACATCTCTGGCCCTGAAGATAGGAGACAGCATCAGGCTCCAACACTTCCGTGATATAACGGTTGCTGGTCAGCGTACCAGTGACGTGGACTAGGCGCGATGGGGCACTCGAATCAAATGTCACCGCATGCTGTTAAGTCCAGGTGCTGAGCCGGTACGATGGCGCATAATGCAGGACTCGGCCAGGCGTACTCCACATTGTCGCCAGACACGGGATGCGAGTGTCTCGGTGCTGCAAGCAAACGCAGAATTCGTCGGAGAAGACGATTACATGCTATTCGTCCTTCCAGCACTGACGTTACAAGCACTATCTCAGAATTCAGTGGAAGCTGCAATAATGGGCACCTGGGGCTGCAGACGGCGACGAACTGTGCGCGCCTGAACTCCTGGGCTAGGGTATGTGATGTACAACCCGCAATCGCCATGCGCACAGAACGTCTCTGGAATAAAATCAAGAGCGTAAATATGCCCGAGACTGACATTGGGAGACCCCGACACGGCCGGTCGCCGAGCGAGGCAATTGGTCAGGCACCAAGTGCAGGCCATTAGGGTCATTCCGCGATCGCACCGCCCATTAAGTTGTCTCGTGGACGACGCCTCTCGGCGGATCGCAGAGCGCGAAGACGACGGAGCTGGGACGCGCGCACGCCTGGCACTTCAATCTGCAGTGCATTTGTGGTGACGGCTGGCATGGTTGTCCACTCCGTCGCCGCGAGGTGGGAGGAACTTGACTAGCGTGCGGCTTCGTAACTCGTGAGTCGTATTACATTTTCAATTCTCTGCATCTTACCTTACCTAACAAATCCAAAACTTGCTTTGCTTTTGACTTGGGGCGAATGATGAACTATGTAATAACTAACACTTTAAATCCTGTATCTTAGTCAGCAATTAAAATATTTTTTCCACCCAAATTAATTGAAGGTGTATCTAACAAGAAGTCCTACATTAAATTAGAGGAACTTTACTTGTACGGAATGGTTCGTGTGTACCGGGCCTTAGACTATAGGCCCGGTGCTATCATTCACAAAAATTTGAGGCTTCAAACCCCTCCGTTACGGTAATATGGGCTGGCATACCCAATTTTAACCATTTTGTCACTCATATGCAATAGTGCCAGAAAACGAAGGTGCTTGTGTGAACTACAATTATTTAACATTGTCAGGGCTAGATGTGGGTTACATAGTATCAACTTGTTACTTTGTAGCTGATAAGCATTTTTAACAGGTGTACTTAGTATCAGATTAACAATTCGCCACTGTGTCGAGTCTACTGTTTTATGTAACGCTGGTAGAACTTTAATTATATTCTTGGTTTATATTTACAAACTTCACAGTTGGAATAAAATCAAGTTAATTATTTTTCTGAAAATTTTTCGCACAATGAAGTATTTCTATTTCGCCCTCCTAATTATCCATACTTTATTTCACTGTAATACCTGGTTCACATGTACACTGATCATGCCAAACAGACAGAGCAGGCATAACCGATGGTTGTTCACATTTAAGCAGATGTGGAGGCAGAAGAATTTTAACTTTTGACTTTTTAAAATCATGACGTAACCTTTTTCTTTTAGACTATAATAAAATATATTTTTAAGCCTCTATAATTTTGAAATGTAACATGTTTTAATTTTTATAACACGACACATTTTATGTTCCGACCATTTTCCAAATTTATTTTAATTACATTTAACTAAGATCAGTTATGGCCTTGAGCTGGGTACTGGTGCCATTTTAATATGCTCTGTTCTGTATTTTAATAACTTCACTAAACCTAAGCGAAGCGAAATTTCTATTTTGAAAATACGTAAACAAATCCTAAAGTCACGCAAACGAAGTCGCAGGAACAGCTAATAAATAAATAACAATTAATAAATCACAGGGTCAAACTTTAGGGAGAGCCATCGTTGACCTGAGCCAGAGAGTTGTTTTACGTCCGGGCAGCTGTACGTAGCTAGTTCACAGCTCACGTATTAGTAATTCTACAAACGTAGTCATTTCATCTGAAAATAACAAAACGTAAAATATAGTTTATAAAGAGGCTTTGATATAATTGAGATTTCAATTACAATGTTTTTACGAGTCTATTAAAAATATGAAAAAAATATCAAAAAAATTATCACAGTTTGTTTGATCTTATTTAAGATAGTTTGTAAATAATTGTAAGATAGACAATAATTAAAAAAAATAAAAATAATTAGAACTAATAACACACACACATACATACATATATATACACGTACAATAATTCATATTAGATTATTTACAAGCATTATTTTCAATACAAACATAAAAATACATTCGTAAATTCTATTGAATGAATATGTAAAACTTCCAAATTATTATTTTTTGTTTGGATAATAGAAATTATTATGTATAAATTTCGATTAAATCTATTCACGCCTTATTCACGCCAATGTTCTATTTCTATTCGTAAAATATGTAAACAAATCATAAATTCCACACGAACGAAGTCGTGGGCACAGCTAGTATTGAATAAAATTAACGTTTATATTCCCGTATTTCATTATAAATACCTACATTAAACTACCCTATACATTTACATCAATACACGTCGATTATTCAAGACATTAGTAACATAAAATATGTGTACCAGCGGACATCTGGGTAATATCGTCGATGTCTGTTCTTTCCGCGAGCAGAAAATATCGCCGTGAGCTCAACTTTTCTGCGCGACTCGCACGGACACAGAGGATGACTTCTGATTGGCTGCTCAGTCTTCCGCTCTGTCTGTTCTGCGTGATCGGCGTACACGTGAACCAGGCATAACAGATACCACACAGTAAACCAACCCAAAATACATACTTTGATGACACGTATACCTGATAACATGCAAGGACAAGGGTACACAAGAGACCTGCGAAGTAGCGATGATGACGTAGTCGGGAATTCCTCTATCTGATACCGAAAATAACCTCGCATCAGATACAATATTCTTTATTAGTATAAGTTCGGGACAGGTACAGAAAATTACTACCAAGACCAATCTCTAGGCAGGGCGTTTTATTCTTCTTTCAAACTGCAGTAAAGAGTTAGTTCTGCAGTGCAGTGTAGTTTCCAACTTTAAAACGATATTTCTGTTAAAAATGTGCCCAGTAACTGACACTATGCAAGCGGGGGTGGATTACTCCACGTGTGCACATGGACGTAGGATCCTATGCCATGAAACTCTTGCCCCGCCCAGATCACAGCGTGGAAAGGAACCAGTCGTGGCAGCACCGTTTACAAGTATCCTGCAGTCTGAAACCCGGCTCTATTGTATCGTTGAGAGCCACCGACGACAGTGCAAGCCCACTATTGAAGTTTATCAGTCTACCGTACACGCCTTTATGAACATCGTGAGAGTTGCGTTCGTCGTGCAACTTGACATTCGATTCTAAGACCAGGTTTTTTTTTTTTTTTTTTTTTTTTTTTTACGCAAATGAAAACAGAATTCAGATGTTGATCTCAATTATGTAACTTACCCATTTCGGAACATTAATTGGCAGTTAAAAGTAAGGCGTCATCTCTCGCGGTAAGGATTTCAAGTTCCAGATGATTCAGCTCGAACCAACGCTTGAAAATTTAGCTGCTTTTGAATTGGTTCGTAAGCAAATGTAAATAAGTATCTTCGTATTCAGAATTTACGCGCATTATTGCGCGGCGTAAATAAGGAGCTTAATTCATTAATTTCGTTTTAGAGGAATTTGAAGAAAAACACTACATGATATTCTATGCTGCTGTTCCGATTGGATAATTTTTAACACACGAAAAATTGAGATTCTGTGTAAACGCAGTAAGTAAATATCCTGCGTGTTGTATCCAGTTGGATCTCAGCCCTCGGCTGACGATACTATGGGGTGGAGAGTTTCTTCCTGGTATTTGTTCCATCTTTGCTCCCCTTCGGGCGTATCACGTCTCTTCTATTCTTCAGCGATAGAGAAGTGTTACCTTCGATCTCAGCCAATGACACTGTGGATGTTTTTTTTTCTCCTCAAGAAAATGCATGTGCAGTCCCGTGTTACGAACCTCTCCGATCCTCCATTCATTCGCAGATCTTGTCTAGAAAAAAAATTCGTTCAACACAGCAGTAACAGATTGTGAACTGCAATTTTTTTACATTGCCAGCGAAAGATGCGACCGCAAGTGAATTTCTGCCACCTCCTCCCCCTCCCCTCACAATCCTCACAGAGCTGCAGCCTTTTTGGGCAATGCAGAGGTAATAATTATCCTTTCTTTTTAATGATGTTCCTCATGCTTTTATTTTGGCCTGTGGCTTTCTGTCGCACCTCGTTATGTTTATAAACTACTGCAAGTTTTTTTCTGCTTTCTGCTCCTGACTTTACTCGCTTGTTTCCGAGTTCACACATAAGCCACGAAAAACATAGTTCCGGTTCTCGCCGTCACGAATCGTGTGTAACGGATCGATTCGTCACTTGCTCGCGAGTAACCGCAGTTACAGGCTGTTCACGGTAAAATGAGCACTTTTGCAAGCCCTGCTTAAGATCTTCTTGTATACATGTTGTGTGTTCTTCCGCCTTATGTAAAATTAACATTGCCATGGGCCTCATCGCTTTATTCATGCGTTGTCAAGGGAAACTGTGAAATTATTAGAAAAGTAAATATTGTACAAATCTGCTCATTTTTACACTTCGATGGATTAAAAAAAATACAGACAGCGAGAGAAATAATTTAAGTTATCACAAATGGTTACCGAGCACTTTTTGTTCGGCGTTAAGATATGGAACTACTTTACCCTCCATTGCTACCGACTTTACTGAACACGCGTCACTCATTGCGACCGTTAAAATATATGAAGGTAGGGACGGTGACTTTTTTCCAAGGTTGGTTTCAAAATTGCTTACTTTACCGGGAACAGCCTATACGTCCATTCGCGACCCAGTGTGTGCCGCCGTGCTCAAGCGTTAGCATTCCACTGATGTACGAAGCAACACATCCCGAGCTCTCTGACAACGATTTCACCCGACCGTCCGCGGGGGGAGGGGGGGGGGTGGACACTTGATAGGCGCTGTCGAGCTACTATTTTCTCGGATAGCAGCCCTGTTTTCAACACGAAAAATACAATGGAAATATATTCATCTCAGAAAATATAAACTTACAAACTACCAAAACACCTTTGATCAGTTTGTAACAACGAAATGGCTATGAACATATCTTCAATTTTGCATACAGCAAATCACAGAACGGCAATTTTATAACTTCACAGTTGCCGCCCTGTTCCACTTGATGCTTTGTGACTTGCTTGGTGTTACGTTTACCGAGACGAGATCGTTGATATTCGATCTGCTTTGTTTGAATGATGTTTAAAATACAAATGTGTTGGGAAAGAAATGAGGATAACCAGTCTTCAGTGCCTAGTTTTGGAATGATTTGGAAGCAAACCCCTTGAAAAAATTTATACCAATTTTCAACTGGATGAACCGTAGAAAAAAAAAACCACTTAGACAAAGGGGCCACGGTGGCTAGGCGATTAGCGCGCTCGCCTCCCACCAAGGCGAACCGAGCTCAATCCCCGGCTGGGTCACCGGATTTTCGCAAGTGGGAATCGTCTCGGACGATGCCGTTGGTCGGCGGGTTTTCTTGGGGATCTCCGGTTTTCCCCGCCTCTTCATTCCGGCGCCGCTCCATATTCACTTCCATCACCCTCATCGGCTTTCACGCCCAACGACGAAGATGGGTTCTCTATATTCTCATCAGGGTAGCCAGTATCTCAGTTCATAGCTTTTCATCGCGTTGATGTGCTTTGGCGAACGTGGCAACATAACTGCGACCTGCTTACATTTTGAAGTTGAAAATAAGAGCTCGGAGTGTCGCCTCTCTATAGTCTATTCACGATAACGTAAGCACTTTTGAAATCCCTCGAATTAAATATAACATTAAATAATTTTATTTAATTTTAGCCATAGACGTTAACTTCCAAGTGCGGTGGAATATACACACTGTATTTATTACTTAAATGGCAATATCTACTTGTAAAGGTGGTTAAAGGATAAGAAATGGTTGAAATAAAAAAGTAACCAGGGCCTCAAAAGTGCTCACTTTACCGTGAACAGCCTATACATTACTTGTTCTGTGGACGAGACGCTAGTGTCGACGCGCACTGTTCAGCAACCGGAGCGGAGATCCCCCTCCCAGCATCCCGGCGAGCGGTCCACTACGAGGACACGTGACGTCGCGTTGTGCGAGGGGAAGGCGCAGTCGCTGGTCGGCGGGGCAGCGCGCCAGCGGAGGTCAAGTGGGGCAACCGTCTAGAACTCCGCCGCGGCGACAGGAAGGTGAGGCGAACGTCAACCAGTGTTGCCGTCGTCGAGGGAAAATGGGGCTGAGTGCTCGCATTTAGCTGCGCGTTCCAACACCGGGTCTCTTTTCTGTCAACGTCACTGTCATAAACAGGCGTGGTCAGTATTTGAGGTTAGAACACTCTTTACAGGGAGGCTGAGCGGTGAGATTGCACGCTTCCCACCAAGGCGAACCGAGTTCAGTTCCCGGCCGGGTTACTCCCGGATTTTCGCAAGTGGGAATCGTGTCGGACGATGCCTTCGGTCGGCGGGTTTTCTCGGTGATCT
Source organism: Dryococelus australis (assembly GCA_029891345.1). Classification (NCBI taxonomy): domain Eukaryota; kingdom Metazoa; phylum Arthropoda; class Insecta; order Phasmatodea; family Phasmatidae; genus Dryococelus; species Dryococelus australis. The sequence continues at coordinate 52,708,327 of CM056996.1, forward strand.
CCCGTTCCCCCCCTCGCCCTTGCATTCCGGCGCTGCTCCATTATCATCTAGTTTCGCCCTCGTAGGCTCTCTATACCTCCTTGTTAGGAGCCGCCCAAATCTCTCAACTAAACTCAAACATGCTGCATTGGAGTTCAATAGTCAAGCACAATGACCGCCTTAAGGGGTTTGCCTAGTACAATACTTTCTGTAAAATCAGTGTACGTATACGTGTATCTCATAAGTGGTCTAGGCATACGACATTTGCCCAGGAAAGGTAAAAATAAATAAATAAATCAAATTAAATAAAACCTGCAATCTACAGCTGCCACTTTTTTACTTAAACTATCCCATTTAATATGTGAAGTGAAGGGATTTGGGCGGCTCTTGCCAGCGAGGTCTCGAGAGCCGGTGAGGGTGATTCAGGTGATTGGAGCATCGCCGGAATGAAGGGTTGAGGGAAACGGGAGATCCTCGAGAAAATCCGCCAACCAGCGGCAACGTCCGGCATTCCTACATGCGAAAATCCGGGAGTGTCCCAGCCAGGAATCGAACCTGGTTCGCCTTGGTGGGAGGCGGGCAGGCTAATCGCTCAGTCACCGCGGACCCTCCTATTAAATTTATTTAAAGATAAAAATTCTAATGAAAATAGTTAAAAACAAGATTTTTTTATTTCTTTCCTATTAAGATTCCTTACGGAAAGTAAAAAGTTACGAAGCGGTATGTGTAGTTTATTCCATTGTCTTTCATTGCGTGTAATATTATGCTACTGTTGCAGATCAAATTTGCGAGAAATTCAGCTACGCGGTAATGCATGTCGCAGTCTTGGAATGGCCCGCCGAAATGTTTCCTTATGGCCAGACGTGACCTTGAGGCCTTAAAAATTTCTACTAGAGATTCTGCTCTAGGCGGATTCACACGTTAGCAGATCACTCTGATTAAACAGTGCGAGGTGAGTTAATTTCAGTGGCACCGATTCATACATCACACCGATTCATTTCTGCTCATTCTGCGCACCCAAGCTTTGTCTGGTTTGCCAATAGCTGCCAGGAAGCGAGATGTCGTCCCTTGTAAAATTATCTGTGCAATGAGAATTTTGAAATTTCCTGATAATAGTTTTTTTTTATCTTTCTTTATATTTGATGCATTTCGCAAAGATAGTCTTTCCTTCACACGATTTATAAGCTGGACTTACAACCATCAGTCGCATCCGTCAATAGCCCGTTCGTCTGGTAGCCACGTGATATTTCCACCAATTGCAGGGCAACAAATTTGTATCTGTCCATCCGTCAAATATTTCCAAAACGTCAACTTTCGACGGGCGGATGGGCCACCTCCTTCTGACGACATTCCGTACACTCTAAACCTGAATCGGTGAGAATTTCGCTGTTTCCGTCAGTCAAACGTATTTGACTGATTTAACAGTCATTTTAGTGAATTTAAATAATGCATCAGTGAAAAAATGCCAGATTTCCTTCACTTACTGTTTCAGTAACATTTTCTACTGATCCATCAGTCATTTTTTTCACTGTTTACTCAGTGGTTAATTTTTGACTGATGGATCAGTTAAACAGCGTGTAAAAATGACCGCCAAGCAACGTTTAAAATGGCCGATAACGTGAATCAAGTGAAATAACGACGGATAAACCAATATAACTAACAGAAAATACTTTCTGAAATGTGTTTCGTTTATTCAAAATACCATTTTATAAGGTAATGTGAACATTTAGCCTTTCATTCCGTTTTTAAGTCTTTCATTTTGTTTTCATGTAATCATCACAGCGCTCTGTTTGAATGTTTAAACTTCATATAATGTAGTGAAGGGAGTGCACTCCTATTTACTGTTCGTTCTAAATCTTCACGATTCTGATACACACAATAAAAATATATTTACCTCTCATTCTTCAACTTGCCTTGATAGCTCAGCTAGAAACCTGTCCCCGTAGCTCAGGAATAGGGTGGCCGACTTGTTGTCGAGGGGTGGTGGCCCATCCGCGGCACATTTTCAGTTCGCTTATCGCACTGGGAACTTATTAGAAAGCCGGTCTAACTTGATCTCGACAACGGTCCTTCAATACAACATCAACGACAAAAAAATGGTAAGGTGATGGCCTAAAATCGCAGTGGGAAGGGTGTTTTTAAGTTCGATCCCGGTCACCTCCGAATTTTCTTTTACTTTTTTAAATTACAGTAAATTGCACATTATAAATAGTAAACCATCGTAAATAGGTTTATTTCACGTAATTATTTGGCTACATTCAATAACAACAATATTTAATTCACTACTGAAGTCGGACTTCACTCATTCAATCAGTGAAACTGTTTCACGTCACTAATTCAATCAGTGAAATTTTCTGCAGTGAAACCATCAGTGGTTTTCCTTTGATTCTAAGTGGAGCCATTTTCACTGATTCGAGTAGTTGAATTTCATTGTGAATGAGTGGTTTCCCACTAATTCGAATTTAGAGTGTGTCCCGTTCGGCCGATCGAACTCACTCACATGCTGTTATAGCGCCCTTTGACGTCGACGAGGCATATTAGCACTTGCTTTCCCCTCATTTGTCGTCTCTTCACTGACTGTGCTTGGCGTAATACTGACATTTCTGGTCACACAAGAGAGGGCGCTGATGGGCCTACGTGTACGCCATCTCTTTGCAGTCCCAATAACCTATTACTGGTACACTTCTCTACACATCCTCCGAGTTTGGATTCATTTGGACCATTATTTCTGGGTGTTGCAATTTTCGCAAGCAATAGTGTATTAACATTTGCTCAGAACTATACATATAAATAAATGCACCAATTTCATTGACGAAGTGCTACTCACAAGCGAAAGTATTCCATAATGACGGCTGAATTATAGTATGGAGAAGCTTTATAACTGAGCTAGATCATCAGATCCCCCAAGCTACTGGAAAGCGGCGGTGTTGAGTGCATTTAGACTTAGGAGTGGGGGAAACTAGAACTTTCTGAGAAAACCCGCAGATCGGTATATTTGGACATACTGAAGAGAAGTTAACAAAACAGCGTTGATTTCTTGGGCTTTTGAAATTATTGTTCATTTGAGCAAGACAACGATACTAAACACACAGCAGAGGTTGTCCGTCTTTTGTCACAATATAACATATGAAATAACCAATAGTACTATACTAAAGCGGTACTATTGCAAGAATGGGGGCAGCGGTGGCGTAGTTGCTAGGGCGCTTGCCTCCCGCCACGGCGATCTGGGCTCGATCTTCGGTGGGTTCTCTCCCGTATTTTCGCATGTGATAATCGTGCTGGACGATGCCGCTTGCCGGTGGGTTTTCTCAGGGTGCTTGCATTCCAGCGCCGCTCCATCCTAGGGTCTCACTTCATGTCATGTCCGGGGATGACGGGCACCTACGGGTCCCAACTGGAAAGCCCGTCACTCGGAGTGTGTTGTCTCGCCCTGCGTTCACTCCCCACTCGAGTTTTTTTTATTGCAAGAACGGCGAAAAATTCATACTGAAATGACAAGGTGTCTAGGTTGAAGGCGGTCATACACACTAGATGACTTCTTACTAAGTAGGTCATACACAAGATATGTATTCATACTAGGTATTAACAACGGCAACTGTGTTCGTCATTTTTTGGAGAGTGTAACTTGTTTTGATGCTGTGATCACTTTTATGTATACAGCCCTAAAATGCACATGTTAAGCGTATATAATTATTTATACATCTACATGCAGCCGTTGATGGGGGGAGGGGGTTTGGGGGGCAGCACTGTGGTGTAGTGGTTAGACTACTCGCCTCCCACCTAAGCTAATCGGGCTCGATTCCCAGCGGGGTCGTTCTCAGATTTTTGCACGTGGGAACCGTGCCAAACGATGCCGCTGGATGGCGGGTTTAGCCGAGATCTCCCATTTCCCCAGCCTGCCGCTCAATACACACCTCGCTTCACCATCGTCGGATCTCAAGACCTTGAAGAACCGCCCAAATATTTACACTATCAACTCTACATTCCGTATTTTATTTTATTTGTTGACATAGTAATTTTAATGGGAGAAGTTTGTAGTTTCTCTCCCAGCTAAAACATATGAACATTTATATGTCCATGAATGTATATCGTGAAAAGTATTTATTTGTATCAGTTTATAAACTTAACATAGCCCTTACGTATATACAACTTAACTGGCTTTTTTTCTGACAATTTGGTAGCTTTATAATAGCCTAGTTCTGCATGTACTGATATACTGTTGGCTGCATGTGGCGCAATACAATCGGTAGAGATGGTGGTTTATCGCAGGAAACGTTGACTGTTTTCTAGAATTCAACATACTGTACACATGTCCGACGGTTTTCTTTCCTTACTGGCTGTCATGCATGTATGGAGATACTGCCCATTTTCACTGGACAAATGAGGATTCTGATACTATAAGCAGAACGTCCGTGATTGGTCTGCAGACAACTTAGCCGAGTTAAAACCTTGTTCAACCAATCATGAAATAACAAACTAGCTAGACTGTTATTGCATACATGTTGGCAACATTTTTTTTTCGCGATTTTCCACTATCTTTAACAATCGGGTATAGGTCTTTTCCTTAAAGTCGGGATCTCTACTTACGCCATGGCACTTGACTACTAACTCAGTTAAAGTTAATTCTATTCAGGTTAGGAGCAAAACGAGCATTGTTATGGGAGAGTGTGGCATACAGAAAATTGCCGCCGCTACGTGCGTAGTGTTTCAAATACGCCTCTTTTAATTACAATTTTAAGCTACGCGAATAATAAAAGAGAAATATTTTACTTAGTTACGTAGTTATTTTATGTTTGATCTATAGTTATTGCAATTATATTGTCTTTTAACGTAGAAAATAGAGAAAAGATCTGGTACACATGTGGCACTGGCGAGAAATTTTTGTTGCCAAACCACATTGAGTTTTCCAGCCTGAGTACAATAAACCTTAACTCGGCACTCAAATTCCGGTAGTGTCGTGCGCGGGCAATCACTAACTTGACCTCTTGGGGACAATTTCGCGACGCCTTACCGATCAAGGCTACTGATGAACCGTAACGGACATCTGGGTTTCTTTCTCACTCTTTTTTTTTTTTCCAAAGTGTTGAACCTAAAACTTACTGTTGTGGAGTTTTAACAATATTGTAAATCTGGTTACGAAAACCTCTCCTGAGACCCTGAGCAGCCGAACTAAATTTATTTCAACCCAGGACGGCGGCACTGAATATGCCCTACGATGGCGTTATTGAAAATACTGTACTCAATATACAGGATGGTCAACCTAACGCGGACACCCCCACAATTTTCGCTACTGTTGCAGATCCACGAAATGCGATTTTCGCTAAATTATAGTATGTACGTACGGGGGCGAGTAATTTGCTATATAGCGACCATTCATAACACGTGTATGGAAAGGGAAATTCAACTACATATAATTTTTTAAACTGGGAATATACATGTATTTCAATAGCATCTGAAAGTACGTGCAGAGAGGAATGCTGTGATATAGCAGTTGCAATGGAAAGTAATGGAGCAAGGGTTACGGAATGCTATAGTGGACCAATGCCAACACCGCAGTGGAGAGAAGACGGGCAATGTGAGCGCAAGTCTGATAAACGCTGTTCATGATAAAGTGAGCACTTTTGAAATCAACATTAGAAAAAAGACACTACTCCTCCCTGCATACATTTTAACAAGCGCGCTGATTGACATGCACCCAGTAAAGTTAGTAAAGAGGGAAGGGAAGTAGTTCCATGTCTTAACATGAAATTAAAAGTATTAGGTATACATTTTTAAAAAGTGAAATTATTTATTTCATTCTCTGTTTTTGAATGTATCTTAGAATTTGCAGATTTGTAAAACGTTTACTTTTTTTAAAATAATTCCAGTTTTACTTGACCGATGCATAAATAAAGTGATGAGGCCCATGACAGTGTCAAATTTACATAAGCCGGAAGAGTACACATCGTGTATACAAGTAGATCTTAAGCAGGGCTTTAAAAAGTGCTCAGTTTACAGTGAACAGCCTATAACATGAAGTACATTTTATTCAGATACCAACGTAATTCAGGAGATTTCTTTCTTAGTAATTAATTGTACTTAGTAATGAGTGTGTAAAGATGCACAACACACGTAGAACAACCCAACCTAAGAAGAAACGCAATCGCACCCGCATACATAGTACAAAATAGCACAGCTGTGGTTGAAACGCTTCGCATTAAATCTTTCCGCGTCATGTGCCCGATGTGTTTACCATCGACAGCAATATACATCTGTAAACGCACATGTAGCGAGCGACGAGCTGCCTGAAGTGTTTCTGGCGTAACGCCGCTTCAAAATGCCACAATGCGTTCCTGTATGTCATCTGGCGTCGTAGGAACCGTGTTCCCACATAGGGGTTTGCATCGACATGTGTCAACACATCGTGTTGCTGCGTCTCCCCCATAGCAGTCCGTCGTCGCACTCGTGTTGTGGAATTCCAATCCCCCTCGTGACAAGAGACGTGAGCAAATTCTGTATGCTTTTACCCTTGAACTTTTGAAATTCATTGCGAACTTAATGCTACACACTGACACACGACTTACCACGACATACTACTGGGACTGGTGCTGCGCTGCTATAGGAAGAAAGTGTCATGTAGAAAGTTTGTACAAAGAACAGTAATATAAAATGCCGACAAAGAAAGTTTATCCCCAGCAATACTCGTACAAAATATTTGAAAAAAAAATTCCAAAATTTATTTAGTCATACTCAAATTTTATTAGGAATATTATGAATTTAAAATAAATTTAAAGCAGTCAAATTTAATTTGGTCCACGTAACACATGGGCTTCGGAAAACGAACAGTAATTTAGAGAATGAGCATCTCGTAAAGTTGTATGGCCGAGCCCATAATCTTCTGACTTACTTGCATACATTCTAAGCAATCAAATTCAGTTGGGCCTTCAAAGTACGTTAATCACGCAAACTTAAATATTATTAGAGAAAATAATTATCTTACAAAGTGCAGGGTTGGGCTCTTTATCTATGATATGCTGGAATACACTAACAATATTACATTAAAATAAACCGAGTGCAAAACGCGCGTTCTGTTTATCGAACCACTCAAAGGCGTTAACACCGGTGCACACACAGTAAAAAATCATTAATAGGGTTGTAAGGGAGCGCTCTGGGGGATTCAAAATCAAAGCCCCTTGCATACTAGCCCAAAAACTAACATGACTATACAAAATGGAAAAATGCTTCAAAATTACCAAACACAAATAACGTACCAATTATCCTTATGCTATTACAATTATTAAAGCTTACAGTAATACTATCGCAGGTGGGGTCGCAATCCAAAACAATTACCAAGCAGAGACACAGAAGCAGTGTGGTCAAATGTACCTCCATGTACTAAACGCAACAGGTCGCTACGACACAAATCTATATCCAAAAATACGTGACAAATCGAGCACCATAACAAAAATGAAATCGCTATACCACCACTGCTCAAAATAACGTTTACCTGAACCACAACTTCGAATGGGCAGCCAAAAATGAATTTAGCACAACACGGATAGCGCGATGAAGTAATTGTCTGGCCCTTATTAAAACATGATTTAAAGCTCTATAATAACACCATCCGTTGCAATCGAACCCTACTGCAAACTCGCGCTGCATGTCGCATACAAAAACGTTATCGTGTAACTATTACAGAAGGACATTGGTAAGCATCGAAGCGAAGAGGTGACACTATCGACTTGAAGGTCCAGTGCAGCAGTCCCATGTCAAAGGCTCACATCAAATAAACACAAATGAAATGAGGAGAAAATCTGGCGAATGTGCACATGTGGAGGAAGGGAATCTAAAGAGGAGGTAGTACAAGAGGAGGGGTAAGGCACCGAGATCCGAAGCCCGACGGAGTGTTGGCAAAAATTCATACTGGCTGTTCATGGTAAACTGAGCACTTTTGAAAGCCCAGCTTAAGGGGTAGAACCTGTTTAGCTGTTTTAGAGGTCAATGCGACAGCAAATAGAGGTCAAATAATTTTATGCAGAAGAATGAGAATTTTACATGCCATTAAGGAAAGCTAAAATTAAGAATGCCTGTTTTCATAATTTCGTTAACATTCTTATGAATATACCATTAAAAATAATAAAAACAGCTCTATTAGAGCAAATTTCACAAGTCAAAGAAAATAAAGTAATCGGAATATCAAAAAAGTAAAAACTAAAACCGTTATGGAAAGCGGAGTAGATAATGCTGATTATTTGAGGGGTTGTTTCTCCTGCTGTGTACCTTCACCATTGTTAACGACATTGATGACAGTTGGAGTGGTTTGGAGGGGGGTGGATAGGAAGGTCTGGCCCCCCAGGGGAGAGGGAGCAGGTGAGTTGACAAATGCAATACCCTTCCCCAGCCCTCGCGCATCTTGCAAATTCCATTTCGTAACAAAAGTTGCTGAGGTGCGACAATGAGACAGTATCATAGACTGAGAAAATCCATCTGTAATTAAATACTTTTATTAATAACTGCAGGTTATATTCATTCAACAAACTTCTAAATTGTGTAATTGCATTGCAGTTTTGACATGAAATAAATGACAAACATGTAAAGCAGCATATCCTATTATTAGAAGCTTTACAGTGCCAGACATTACTATAGTAAAACCTTCGCTCACAATTATTGCGTACATGCATGTTTGAAACAATTTGAACTGTTGTTAAATGTAAATGACTTGAGGCAGAATGAAAGTGTACATTTGTGTAGTATTGCATTGCAAAAAATGAACAGCTATAAATTATTTAGAAATTTATTACCGTGAATTGGGACAACTTATGTCAAAAATGTATTTACTACTGGAAATATTTTTCAAATTGAGTTGAGATGTTTGGACTGCTCTTAAAAATGCATTGTCTTGCAATCCGATGGATGGTATGAGGTGAACAGCGCCTGGAATGAAGGATGGGAAGATGTGAGAACCCCAATAAAAGCGGGGCCAAGGTAGTCAAGTGGCTTGAGCGCTCGCCTCCCACCAAGGCGATCCAGGTTCGATTCCTTGCGGGGTCGGTCCATGGATTTTCGCATGTGGGAATCGTGCTGGGACGATGCCACACGTCGGCGAGTTTTCTCGGGGATATCTTGTTTTCCCCACCCTCCATTCCCGGTGCTGCTCCATATCCACATCATTCACACCTCATCGGCTCTCAAGACCATAGAGAACCACTCAAACCTCTCAACTCAACCCGAGAAAAGCCACCAAATAACGGCATCATCCAAGTACGATTCCCACATACGCAAATCTGGGTGACACCACCAAAGTATTTTTAAAATACCTATTTTAGAATACTGTGCATAGTGTATTAGATTCTGCCATTTATATTCTACTTAGGTTTGTGAAAATATGTATAAAAATTATGAGAATTTCTAATTAAAAAATACATGTCGTAAAACCTTTCTAGTTTACAGCTCAAACTATATGGACAGCCATAAAACTTATCTTGTCAAGACTCGAATAATTTTTGTAAGCAATAAAAGGAAATTTTGGAGACATTATCTCTATTAATTTTTTTTGTTAAATGTTGCATTTCATGTGAGCGGGAATTTAAATTCATGCTGAAGCAAAACTTCATAGACTGTTCTGACACAAGAGTGTTCTCATTCCCACAGATCCATGAATAAAAAAATTATATTACTTATGTGGTGGTAATAGTTTAAGAGCTTGTTACCTGTACTCTGTAAAAACTCATATTACAAAAAATTATGTTTTAAATTTTCGTTTCCCAAAAAATTATTTTAAAAGCTGTATACTTTTTCATTGTATGAAATACAATAGCTTGTCCAGTTTACTGTTATTGTACAAACATAGACTTTGAAATTGTAGTATTTTCTTTACAAAACCTGTGATATCGGTAATGGATTCATGCAGAGAATCAATGCTATGAGTAATTTTTTTTGTCGCCAATGTGAAGTATAGAACTTTCTCTTCAGAGATTTCACAGCTCACATAGCTACGACTCTATGATAAATACATGCATATAAATGAAACTATTGCGATTGCATACTGCAAATTGTTTTTTTGTGTGGTGTTTTAACATTCATTATGTGCAGCAGTTACGTTTGCAATCCTTAGCAAATATTATATGAGTAGGAATATGGCAAACTGAAGTGCGCGAGCGGGAAATCTGAGCAAAGTGTAGTATCTATTCTGGGATGGACTATAGGAAGACACCTTACTGATAATATAAGTTCCTGCAGTTCGTGAATATGAATATGTCCCATAGAAAATTATGTCACAAGAGAAATTCACGTTAGATGAGAGCTGCTCCTGCTGGAGCGTTCGCTTCCAAACAAATCGTGCCAGGTTCGATCCCTGGTGTGGTCACAACCAGATTTTCGCATGTGGGAATTGTGAATGGACGATTCTGTTGGTCCATGGGTTTCCTGGGAAACTTCCTCAACTCCCCCCCCCCCCCAAATTGCATTCCTGGTGCTGCTCAATATCCATCTGATTTTCTTTCATCAGCTCTGAAGACCTCAGAAGGCGTTACTTGTGAGGTAACTTGGGACAGTTGTATTTTTCCCATGTATGCTCGTTGAACTATAGGAAACAAAGCAAATGACATGTACATTATTTTGGAAGGGAAGTAGCAATTGGTTTTATATTCAAATTATCATTTGCATGAAATTAAACATACCTTTAAATGTCATCATGTCTTTGCTGTATTGGTTATGTGGTAAAGAATTTACAGTTCTGCAGAACTTATGACGACACAAAAGAACGACCTGTAGAATGAAATATTCAAAAAAGCAGTTTCATTGTAATTTTTTATGCCAGAGACAATTTACATGGAGAGATATATTGAAGAGACATGGTAGAAGTTGTAACACTGTTTCTATGCAATATCCACATATGCCACAGTTAGCTCTGCACTTAACTCTGCAGTCAGCTTTGCATTTAGCTCTGCAGAGTTCTCCTACTGCACAGCACTTAACATTTTCAGCTCCATTCACTGCATTTCCTCAAAAAAGTCTATTTGTTAATTTGGGGATGAAAAGTAATTCAGTTTCCGAATCCCCAGCCTCAATGAAGAGTACTTCATCCAATATATGATACGAGATACTGGCTAGCAAATTCGCCGACAGGCTAACTGATGCACAGATAATTAACGATATGCTTACCACTGATGCAGATTTTTTAGGTGTCTTCTCCAGGAGGAGAATTCCTCTCATAGATTTAACTAAAACATAATCCCGACCTATTAGAATTTCAGTTACTGTAGTGGGTAAGTACTTGAAAACCCTCACAGTGGAGGAAGACTGTGAAGACTTTCTACTTTCAGAGAAATTCCCTGCCTATCCTGTATTCATCTGATGTTGGCGAACTTTATTACAATATCATAGTACCTCTTAAAACCAGACTTGACGATTTCATGTGATCACAGACTTGCAAAGCTGTGAATAGACATTCAGATCCCCAATATGGAGCATTCACTAGGTGGCACGTACACTAAGTAATAAAAGTTAATGGTGATAAGAGGGCATTAATTCGGTGGTACTTCATTATATGTTGCTTTGTTATCAGCTCTCAAGTCAGTTCGAGACCTTAAAATTTTAATCCTTCGTGCACAGATTCATTTTTCTTTTGGTCAAAGGTTTTAATACACTTTGAAATCCATAAATCATGGTGTATCCTGGGATATTAAGATATATCTCTAATTTTTCCACAATTACTGATGTGTCATAATATCTCAGCCTGCTATCTACAAACCCACATGTCAATGACGCTCAATTCATCTTTGCCACCCACACAATTCACCTCTTTGTTCCAAGTCAACATTACATCTATCTACAGCTCTCTTACAACTGTTTGCAACACCTGCTGCATAAACCATCAACACTACTGCTACCTGTTTGCCTAATTGTAAGGCATGACATAACTTCAGTATCAACTCTCTTGATGCAAGTGTCTTCGATCCAATTTCCCTTGCCATTTTACAAATATGAAGAAGAAATTAACGGCTATTGAGAGTGTGGCATAATGTCTTCATCACTGAGATCTACATGTGTGTGAGTTTGTTGTAAGCAGTCATTTGGCATGTGTGAGTATCTGCAAAATAACCTGGATGCAACATGCTGTACATAATCAATGTACATCCATAGCAATTAAGTTAGTTCTTAATTTTTAATCATTGGTATATTTTTATTCCTGTTTTGTAAATATCTTTATAAGAATAGTTTTTTTTTAAATAATATGTATGAATGCTTATGTGAATGTTTTTGTTGTATATACTAACTTGTTTTGGTTGAAAAAGCAAATTTCTTAGCATGTTTGTTGAAAATATATGGTTTTTAAAAATGAGTTATCAAATAAAATTTTTCTATGTTAAAAAGGAGTAATGTGACTTGTTATTTATTAGTTTTTAGTTCCTCATGTTACTAATTATTTAATATATGGTTTTGTGAATGATGAGTGGATAAAACATTTAATATTACTAAATAGAAGTTTGAAACACAAATGTAGGTATACATGAAATGAGTGGGTGATTTTTAGTAAGCTTTTCAACTCTGGTTTGTATTAAAGCTCAGGTACCTGTGTGCCTTTCATGAGAAAATACAATTTTCTCCCTTCAGTCTTTGTAAAGGAAAAATATATTGGTTTATTATTTAACCCAACAGTTTCATTAATTAAAAAACAGGATAGCTGAATTCCATGATTGATTAAGTGATAGTCATGTACTTGTGCTTGTTAGCCATTTAATTAATTAATTTTGAAATGCATATCTAATCAGACGGGGTAGATTTCATTTCCCATAAATACACGCTAAAAGACATTCATTCTTCAATCTCCTGAACCCAACAGACATATATTAAATTCATTTTATTTCTTTCCATAGCTGTGCTCCGTCATTCGTTTTTCCTGTGCGACGTTTAAACACTCCTAAATTTCGATACAAACATTCTAACCGAACATATGTGTTGTGCTGATACCCTCACCCAGCCTAGCTATTAGTCGCAAGTGAGCTCAGTCATGGACTGTCTTCCCAAGTGAATGGACGTGTTTCTCATCCTACTTGTACAATTTCAAGTAGTTTCATTTATATTGATAGGTAGAAATCATCTGAAATATGTTTCTGTAATATTCGTTTAAAGACTCCACATTTATCTCGTGTAATACCATCTTTCAAAGTCGTATATCGCCCAACACCTACGAGACACAAAAACACTTATGCCACTATTGCACAAAACTCAACTCATATATACCCCTTACTCAACACACCACACCTCAGTACAACGCCAGAGGTCGGAGGGTGAGGACGTTCCAGAGCTGCTCCCCACCCAAAAAAAGAAAGGAAGCATATAAAGTACACAAAACTATATATGTATCACAACTGTTTTGATTAATTCATTTAATTATATCAAAGTTTCATACCATTTTAATCCAATTATGAACAAAATTGATCAGTTTAAGATCGGATTAAGGATTGAGGAAAATTTTTTCACCTGATTAAAATCGGATTATTATTTTTGATTGGATTAAGATCGGACTAAGAATTAAACCTATTAATCTGATGTCAATGGGTTTATTTCCGATAAATCAAAAGTGGCCTAGGTCCGGCACGCCTCTACTACTCACTTACATAATTTTTATTTCTTAAATTTGCATTAAATTTGATAATATAATGGTAGGCCCACATAAAACCTGTATGCAGTTTGTGTATACGTTTTTATTTGCCTGTAGCTTTAGCATTATCGAATGGTTAAAATTTATCAATTAAAACAGTAAGTAGTTACTCACCACACCCGAAAGAGAACTGTAATTCCTCCCGAAGAGCTGTTTAGGCCAACTTCCATCAACAAAAACGGTCAGTACAGACAAATGCAATCTACCGCTAACATTGCAGTTTATAATACATGTGTTTTTACGTCATTTATAAATTAATATCTATTCATATATTCCGACCAAACCACAGTGTTCGCAAGTAAAACTAATCCCGACTACTTCGCAGTGCCACTCCACCCCTGTCAATCCAACGCCACTCTCCTTTTCCAAGAACTGTGGAAGAGCAAACCCGCAAAAGTTCTGCTACCGCGGTTGGCTCAGCGTAATATCGGTTTAACGTACAATACCAGGCCCACACACTCTGTGATAAGCATTTGGGAATTCCTGTAGCTATTTATCGTGCTCTTAAGATCTACTTGCATACACATTGTGTATTCTTCCGCCTTATGCAAACTTAACACTGCGATATGCCTCATCACTTTATTCATGTGTCGGTTAAGTGAAAATATGAAATTATTAGAAAAGTATATATTTTTCATATCTGATAATTCTTACGATTATGTGCATCAAAAAGCAGAAAGCGGAAGAAATAATTTATGTTATTACAAATATATACGTAACACTTTAATTCGACGTCAAGACATGGAACTATTTCCCATCCGTCGTTACCAACTTTACTGGGCACATGTAACTCAGTGCGCCCGTTAAAATATATGTAGATAGGAGTAGCGAATTTTTTCTGAGATTGATTTCAAAAGTGCTCACTTTATTGTGAAGAGCTTTTAACGACGGCGAGGAGCGCGCTGCGATCGGCGCTAGCGGTCCCGCCAGAATGAGCACGTGTTGTTTACTTACAGCTGTGAGTACAGATCCCCTGCCCCATGCTATCGGCACACATAACTTAATCATATTTGCACATTTTTCCTTGGCGTTTCTGCAATACTTTCCATTGCAAACGCTGTATCTCTAAAGTCCTGTTTGTACGTACTTTCAGATACTTTTGAAATATGGAAATGTGTGTTACCATACAAAAAATCATATGTGGTACAATTCCTCTGTCCATAAACGTGTTACGAATAGTCTCGTAGGTACGTAGGTTATCACTTAGCGTAAACCAAATTTCTTGATATGCAACCATTGCGGAAATTTTAGGAAGTGTCCACGTTAGGTGGACCATCCTGTGTATCAGTATGAACATAACTCTATTAGATGTTTTAATTTGTCATATGAATTAAATGTCAATAACAGTTATTCATGTAAATAATGCCAATCTTAATCATTATATTTACTTAAACAAACTGATGATATCACATCAGATTTTTCGCTTTGTTAAATATTTTGGTTTATATTAGGGTGTGTATGGTGTACCTTGGTGCGAGCGTGCTTCATTTAAATTTTGAAAATTACGATTGGTAAAATAAGACAGAACATATAGTAAAACGCTGGGTCCATTTACTCTTACAAATTGTTAGCAACATATACTATGTGATAAAAATTAAACGCACTACTTAAACGTGAGCAAACCCAGAAAAACTGACACCGGAATATTAGGCGCTGCCCAGCAGAAAAAATAAAAGTCAGTTTTTTTAAGATACGAATTAGCAAAAAAGCTTTAAAAAGATAAAGCTGTGCGGTTTGGCCAATAAGCTTAAAGGTGGCCTACGACATCAATTTGCTTTCAAGTATATAAATGAATTCGTAATATTTAAATTAGTAGTAATTTTTTTTTTTTAATGTGGTGTTGTTGTCGATACTAAGATAGTACGATATTCACCGTACCTTCTTTCCCAACCCGCCCATAGCATACCATAAAAGAGTACCTAATTTTTCTCACTTCGGTAATCTGAGTTTTAAACCATTTTACTGCCGTCTTGGACATGATTCATGTAGTAATTTTAATAATTTTGTCTCCGAAAATCAAAACAGATACTTCAGTTAACGTCTCTGGCGCTATGAAGAGATTTGTATATGCTTACTATTTATACAAATACGTTTGACTAACTTCGTAAGCAGAAGCATACAAAAATGATAATTTCCTACTGCGTCAAACAAAGTTCATTGTATAGGTAGGTATAAGACATATTATTATTAATATTGCATACCTGTATTAAACAGAAAGCTGTTAAATATATAATATTTTCTTCTTCATAGATAAGAAAAAAATTAAGGTAAAAATGTGAAACACAGGTCCTTGGAATCTACTGTTGTCATATTATTGGTGGTTGTAGAATAAATCTACACATGTTTCCATGTATTATACCATTTAAAAAGAAAGTATTCTTTATTAAATTTTTTTTTGTAATAGCTTTCCAAACTTATGTAATTTATTTTTTTATAATACACGAATATCGTAAACATTAAAGTTTTGTACACTGATTTCATAAACATTGCAAATATAACTGTATTTCCTGAATACGACATTCTTTATTATGTCTACAAGCTGAATACAGTTCTCCGCCAGAAATATAAAATGTGATTCTATTTCCATCTGGTGGAAAGTGGCGGAGGCACTTTATATAATAAAAAGCAGAATATAAATATCGAGCTGAAGGGAATGAAGAAAAGAAAGAGCGAATTCTGAATTTCTCCCTCTCCTCTTTTCGCACTCGTGTTTGTGTATGAGCTCTTCGGGCGGATTGGAGCACGGGACTATGCATAGAGGGGGAGGACATCTCGGGGAATTCCAGGAGAAGCTTCAAACGACCCAGGGAAATGGAGTGTGCTTGCGAGAGCGAACCATTCCTCGAATCCCCGACTTCGTCGCGCACGCTGGTGTGTTCCTGGAGGGAACTGCGATGCTGCCTGGACCAACACGTCGCGTCTCTGCTGCGTGTACTCTCTCCCACCCCTCACAGAGTTTGGTTAATCATGGAAAGCAATCACTGTTCTTTTTATAACAAAAAAAAAAACCCTCGGTTAGGATTCTAAGTAATCATTCCTCCTCGACTTCAAACTATTAGAATATTGCTGGGACACAAATTCTACTCGAGAAAGTAATTAAAAAAAGATATCACATCTTGAGGCAGAGGCTTCCTCAGGATCCGCTATACTCACTTCTTTCTAGTATTGCGGGTTAATTCGTCTTCCGTACCTTGTTTAGTTTCGCTTGTATCGGTGCACCATTGCTGACCTCATTTCAGCTGCTGTATACCAACGTTTCTTAGGAATACTCACGATCATTTCGTAGTCTATATTTTTATTTTTCAAGATTTACTGTATTTTAAAGATATTACAAAAAATCGTTCGGTATTCGAATTTTTTTTTATTTACCTTACCGGTAGACCAGTTACAGCGAGAGTATTAAACTGCTCAAGGGCCAAACGTTTTTTCTCTCTAGATTTTTATGATATTTTATGGTTTCGTGACATGATACCATTGGTAATCTGACAAAAATTAACTGTGAGATATTTTGACTTAAAATTTTATCTTAAAAGTTAAAATTTAAATACGGATGAACTGCATAACTAATTTACAATAAACATATTCTTCATGACGTTGTGATAATATTAACAATTATTTTAAACAGTAGCGAAGTGTATTAATAATGTTTTATTTTGAGATCTATACCAAAAGTATAGTAGTTATAAATTCCTTTAACTCGTTTCGTTCTTGTTTAAAAGTCAGTTCCCTCCATTGCCAAATTTTTGTCTCGAAGTAATATGCTAGAAATATAGAACATAATATTAGTCTCTTGAACACCCTTAAGGCTTTCCAATGGAAACGTTAATAAATAATTTCAAAATTACAAAAATGTGTTTACATAATATTTTCGAGGGTGCTTTAAGAAGTATCACATTCCACAAGTATCTGGAGTTGTAAGATACTGTTTTCTCCGTATGGCTAGCGATGTCAGTCGCACAAACCGAGCTCAGTTTATTTTCAAGTAAAGCTGATTGGCTGGAAAAGAGACAACGTTACACAGAACACAAAAGAATATGAATATAACTGTTGTAATGTATGTTAGGTTGGCTCTACTTGAAGCTAGGGAAACCTCCTTGGACATTTAAATTTCATTTCTGATGACAAAAGTGGACAACCCATTCGCCGATTGCTGCCCTGCTGGAACACTTTTCCCTGTAAGCGCATTTGAATAAGAGCGTATTCGTAATACTTGAACTATTGTTCACTCTAATGGCTGGAAGAATTGACAAACTGCTGCAATATATTTTATTAGTACGCCATAGGTCTGGAAGCACAAAGGATCTCAACCAAATGGGCCTTGCAGTTACGTACAATACTAGCCCAAAATTGATTAAACTGTTCCCTAGTAAAGTGTTTACGGTAGGGAAACGAAGCTAGTACCATAACCTGGTTCTTTCAAATTCGTTTACGACTGTGTGACTACGGGCTGGGCGCCGTTAGCAAACGTCCAATGAACTTGGGTTCTCACCCATGTGATCCATGAAGATCTTTCTGTGACGCTGTTGGCTTCGGGATCTGAGGTTAAATGTCGTGCAAGGACCAATTATTTCCTCCCTAGATTCTGAAGATATTTCAAGGTCTTGTGAATTGCGACATATGATAAATTGATAAATATAAAATAATTAAAAAATAACATTTATAATTTTTAAAGCATACATATGTGATCTTTAAAATAAATTTTGATTTGTACAAATGGAATGGTATATTGCAATTTCTTTGAAATCCAACAGTTGGTTCACCTGCAGTAAGGTGTTCTAGTTATTTTGGCTTTAGATTTTATATCGAAAGTTAAAAACGTAAGTTCATACAAACCACATAAATAATGTAAAAAAAAAATATGGCGTTTTTATAAAATAACCAAATAGGTTTTGAACTGTAGTATAGTGTATTCATTTTATCCCATTTTGAGTTTTGAAGGAAAAATGATACACATATATATTTATTATAACTAGATTATTTTTAAAGACATTTTCCTTCGGTGTTATACTTTTTCTATACCATTATTTCATACCGCAACGAAAAAGAATATAATATGATAAAAATTTAAAGAGTAATTTAAACATCTAAACCTCTGTGGCCGATTACGACTGGTCCGGGTGATACAAGAGTAGTTTTCGCAGCTTTGTGGCGTAGTCCATGTTAACGCCTGAATGCATAGAGCTTCAAGAATCAGTCCTGCTATACTTTGTTTTCGACCTTGACTTGTCAGGTAATGAAACATGTAAAATATACAATCCCTATGAATCGTCGCACTGTGGCCGAGTTGTTAGTTGACCGTATTCTCATCAAGGCGACATGGGTTTGACTCTTGGTAGGGTTACACCCGAATTTTGAATGCAGGGGATCGCTGCGAACGTTGCTGTGGTTCAGTGGGATTTCTCCTGGCACTTCAGTTCCCCTAACCCGTTCCATTCCATCGTTTCACTCCCGTCCATTCTAGGGTGCACCACTCACACCGAATTTATCTATCTCTAGAGATGTCATGTTAGGACAACGCCTCTGACACGTTTCGAACATTCTTTCAATTTCACAGAACATAAATAAAACTATACTTCTGCGGAATGATAATCCGTTCACAAAAAAAAAATGCTATATTTGTTTGTGGTAATAACTGACATATATACTATGCACGTCTCAGTCAATGTAAATTAAATTCGTCCCGTAATAATTAGCTCGCCAACAAGTGAATGACTGAGGACAAGCCTAGAGGGCAACAAGAATTATATTCATCAAGTCCAAGAATAAACATATGTAATATAAGAGAAAAAACCATCGCATTAATATTTCCTCCTCTGTGTATACAAGCACCACGGGGCACCGCGCCGTACCTGCCATCGTTATGAACAGACAACACGAATAACGCACCGTATTAATTTTTCCTCTCTGCTGAAGGGAAATAAAGCGAAAGCGACAAAGAAGCAAAAATTAAATTAATAAAGTTTGTTGGCCAATTATAACTTGAAAAAATACAGTGACTCGCAGCAGTGCTCGGTTTATATTGAGTTATAAAGTTGTTGGCAGTTATTATTCAATCCTATGTAAAATATCGCCAACATTTAGCTATGGGTTACATACTGATGCATGCACTACATATGTGGACGGTAAGTTATTTTCATCCGAATCGCGATGTTTACAGCGGATTGAATAAATTTATAGAGAGAACGTGAACTTCAAGTCCTGTGTAATATTTTGTTTGACTGTGTCTAACTCCACGTTGAGATAATTTCACTACGCTAAGGTAATTATAGGGTTCAGAAGCGAACTAGTGAGCACTATTTTCTCCTGTACGTCGCTCAAGAAAGGTCAGTGTGTGGTGCGTGCAAGGCGTCGCATACGGAATAACACAATGTTCGATTAACAACTGCTCATGATCTATCATCATGAATCGCGACTCAAATATACATGAAGCTAATATTCTGTATATCAAAGGCTGCTAACGTTAAACTGAGCACTTTTGAAAGCCCTGGTTAAGATCTACTTGTATGAACATTGTATATTCTTCCACCATGCGTTAAATTAATATTTCCCCGGGCCCGATCACTTTATTCATGCATCGGTCAAGTAAAACAGCGAAATTTTTACAAAAGTATATATCTTACACATCTGCTTATTCTTGAACTTACATGAATTAAAATAAGCAAAATGCTAAATTATTTATTCAGTATTTACGAATGTTCACCTAACACTTTTAATTCAAGGTCAAAACGTGGAGCTACTTTCCTGCCGTCGTTACCAACTTAACTGGGCGCATTCCATTCAATGTGCCTTTACTATGTACGCAAGTAGAAACAGTGACGTTTTTCAAAGGTTAGTTCCAAAAGTGATAACTTTACCGTGAACAGCCTATAGTAAGTAAGAGTAGTGTAGAGGAAGTTTTATTTAGCTGTTTTTGAAAGGTATTTTAAGTGCCCCTGGACAGCTCAAGGCCTTAGCCAAGGAAAACTATTTATTTAGAAAATTGGGGAGAAATCGGCCAGGGCCTGTACAAAGAAACCATCTCAGCAACCACCTGAAGAGATTTTGGAAAAACCTGGAAAACCGAAATCGGGGTTGCCAGGACAGGGATCGAACCCGGCTACTCCCGAATGAGAGTTGAGTAGTTTACTACTGCGCTATAGAGGTAAGGTACACAACCGAGGACTGAATTGAGTCCATATCACAGAAAGGGTACGGTGAGTAAAAAAAAAAGTATTAGGACACCTTCAACAAACAAAAAATAATTGATTCCAAAATAAAATACACGATTTCATATTGTGCATAATGCAGTTAGTTAAATACATATGATGTATTTCATTTGCGTACATACATGTTAACAATGATATAGTATGTACAGAATAAAAAAATATAAACTGAACAAGCAACTTCTTTCCAACAAAATAAGCATTTGGATAGCTAAAGAAATCAGAAAAAATACATCCACAAAGAATACGAATGCTCATTTCAATGCTTGGTATGATAATCTTTTCTTCTAATTAAGACTTAAATGCATTTTGGTATAGAATATTATGTACAGGCTGTTCACGATAAAGTGAACTCTTTTGAGGCCCTAGTTACTTTTTCCTTTCAGTCATATTAAATCCTTTAACCACCTCTTAAATAATTATTGCCATGTAAGTAATAAACACAATATGGTTATTCCACAGCACTCGGAATTTGACACACACACACACACACACACACATATATATATATATATAAAATTCCAAATGAGAGGGCTAAGATAAAATATATTTATTACCTTTAATTATTCCAAATGAAAGGGCTTTCAAAAGTGTTCACTTGACTGTGAATAGCCTATACTTATGGAAAGTGCTGGCGTACATTTGTGCCCACTCCTCTTGGACGCAAGCAATCAATTCTCTTCTTTTAGAGGGTTGACGTATCCGTGCTTTTTCCTTCAGATTGCACTACAGTTCACTATCGGATGCGATCCAGTGATTGTGCTAGAGTTAGTGGGGTGTTTGGTAGAGGATCCTCTGTCGTACAAAATAAGCTCCGTGTTTGGGATCGTTATCTTTTTTGAATATTCTACTGTCACCTAACCCAAGTTTTCAAGCACTTTACTTTATATTAGTCGTAAGTAAATACTTCTTCTAGTTAATAATACCATCGATAATATCAATGTTACCCATCCCATTAGCATTCACACAACCCCAAACCATAACTGAGTTTCTCCATGTTTTACAGTTGGAGCAATGTTCTGTTTTTTTTTTTAATTTTTTTTTCTAAAGCTCCATTCGTCTTTCTCCACACCTGCTAATACCATTCACTACCATACAGTTTTATAAAATTCTCGTTTAAGAAAATAACTTTTTGCCACAATTCCAAGGGTTCTTTTTAGTACTTTCAATCAGAAAGTAGTCCTTTCTACCTGTTTGCTTAAAATATATGAGGCCTTCTTATTGCTGTACGTTGCATTTTGAAGTTTAACATTCTATTTTAAGTCCTGATCGAGTGAATTAACCAACTCCTTAGTAATTATTCTTCGGGTTTCCTCCACAGATCGAATAATGTAGCTTCCATCGCGGCAGACAGCTTCTTTGGCCGGCCTGATCGCGGTTTATTTCGGAGTAAATTTTCTACTGTAAGTTTCTTTATTAAATACTCAACAATAGAAGGCACCTTCCTGACAATGCTGGCAATTTCTCGGCAACACTTACTTTTATTATGCAATTTCATTCTTACTGTTCTTTCTTCTAATGTAGATTCTGTATTTTATTCCACTTTCCTTCTTTCCTTTTGATGCGTTTGAGCGATGTGTACATATTCATTACATTGTAGGATTGCCCTAATCAGCGGCTGGCTGTAGTAAGCACAAGACAACATATTTAATTCGTCAACAGGTTTTAAAAGAGCTGTCCAGATACTTATTTTGTGCTCAATTTCTGTTAACAAAGCGCGATAAAAGGAAACCACGAAACGGGTATTTGAAGAGTATACCAACGTCATCAAAATAAGGGGAAAGTTTTCTACAGGAGACACACTTTACGTATCATATAGGCATGTTTCTGTCTTCTTCGGGCGTGTCCAAATAAATTTTCTTACTCACTGTAGCCGACAAGTAAACCCAACGAGAAGAACGAACATTAATACAGAAGGTAAACCAAGACCCTCGACTGAGTGCCCCAGAGCTGCTGGCAGAGTTGGCAAATGAAGCATTTGATAAGGAAATAAGTGTCGAAACAGTAAGGCAAGATATGAGAAAAAAAAAAAAAAAAAAAAAAAAAACAATTTGCAAAGGAGCATATTCACAAAGATGAATGTTGGTGGATAATGTGCTATTCGTTGATTAAAGCAACTTAAACAAATATGTATTGAAAGGATGACATTACATATTCCTTGTTTTCATATGGCAGTCCGCGCTCTACAACGATTCGGCTCGGCCAGTCTCGACATTCTGCCGTTAGTTCCGATCGTAGCCGACCGGCGTTGCTGTTCAGAGCAAAATTTCCGAAGGTCAAATGGGTCTGGAAGGATTAAGTTTTGATGTTACATTGAAAAGTAGAAAACATGTGCGTGCTTGTACCTTTATGTATGCATATGGAGGTGTGTATATGTATTGTAAACACACACACATGTACACACGCCCACTCACCTACACGCCTACACCACACACACACACACATACATATATAGATACAGGCGAGTCCTTTTGAAGTGGCCCCGTGGGACATGTGTGTAACGGAGCGAGGGAATTAGAAAATACAGCCCAGTGTGACAACAAAATACCTAGAGTATGTGCTGGACGATTATTACATAGTTTTAACCACCAAATATTTTTCTTTTTTCAAATTGGCACACTTGTCAATGCAGAACTGTAGCAAATTTATCGCTACAGGCATAACCAACATACTCTGGCATTAATAATAAAATTACTTAAATTTTCTGCTAGCAAACTACTCATGAATGCGAGATTTATATATTTTAAGTATTCATAGTATATTTTATTTCCTCATTCCTTCGCTCCGTTACACGCATGTGCCACGGGGCCTCTTTTAAAGGACTCATCCTATATATACACATATATACATATATATGTACATATACACACACAGAAGTATTCAGCTGAGATTTCCACCCCAGATATCTTCCGAACCGCTGAAGATACCGTAATTTCGATTTCAAATTCGTATATGGCACTACGGAGCTCATAAGACACCGTCTATGTTTGTTCTGAGATGTAATTAACTATTGACATATCAGCATTAACTTTGGTTTTTAAAATGGGAATACAGTATACCCATTTCTCCCAATATCATATGCTGTGAGTTCATAGACGTGATTATTTCCAAAATAGATAGTCTTCGCTGGCTAAGGCCTTGAGCTGTTCAGGGATACGAAGCAGATGACATAGTATTTGCGTGTAATAAAATACAGAAACGATTACTGAGATTCTAGCTAGATTAATAGTATATTTTACCTTCAGTGATATCAGAAGGTATAAATAGCTACGCATAAAAACGATGTAGTACTAAAAATATTGTTTTGTACATATATTCTTAATATATACTAATAAATAAATCGAAGTGTCTGTCTGTTATTTCAAAATTGATACCAATATCTAAGCGTAATATGCCATTTAGACGGTGATGAAGCATAAATAACTATTTTTAAAATTTCTATCTGTCTCTATGTGGATGTTTGTCTAGAGTAGGCTCCAAAACGGCTGAATCGATTCTGATAAACAATTTCAGAGATCATAGAGTTTATTTCTATTTGAAATCTGCTGTTTATTTCGTCTCCAAATCTTAAATGGTTATAAAGTAAATACATTTTTTTCATATAATTTTATTTTTGTTTCATATCTCATTTTTTGTCACAAAGCATTGCTGAAACAACAATAGTTTTTAAAATAATCATTGGTATAATACGCGTCATAGAAAAAGACACATTTGTTTGGGGAGAAAAAAAAAAGTATTCTCAAACAACCAATTCTAACGCGATGATAAAACTATTTCCGATAGTAAAGTAACAATCTTTCAAACCAATTATATTTCAATAACTCCATAAAACCTGGGCGAAGCGATGACGGGCTGTATTTTAATAACTTCATAAAACCTGAACGAAGCTATATTTCTGTTTCAAACAAAATAACTGAGCGAAGCGAAGGTGGGCTGTGTTTCAATAACTCCATAAAACCTAAGCGAAGCAAGAATTCTTTTTGAACACGTGTAAACAAATACTAAAGTCCACGCGAACGAAGTCGCGGGAATAGCTAGTAACGAATATAAATCCAGTAGGTCTACATACTATTTACGCATACACAGGATTATTCAGGTAAGATGTCCGCCCAAAATATCTTCCGAACCACTGAATGTATCGACATTTTGATTTCAAATTTGTAAATGGCACTACGGGATTCATAACACACCGTCTATGTCTGTTTAGAGATATAATTAATTACTGATATTACAATATCAACTTTGGTTTTATAAGTGGGAATATACTAATTTCTTCCAATAGCATAACATTTATTAAGTGGCGAGTTCAGTGACTGTAATAGCCGCGGCGGGGTAGGTTGCGTCATGCGCTGGATGTTCAGCGGACAGTTATTACATGTCATAATGAGTATATTGCATTTATGTATGTTTATTTTGTGATACATTATTTCTTTTTGTAAGTATTATACAACTTATAACAAAATATACTGTTTTCAAAAAAAAAAAAAAGTAACATTATTTTAGATAGAAAAATGTTTAGAACTTCCCTTATAAAATGAAACCTACCCAAACACGTAGGCAGTCCGACTATTAATGTAAATCACTGTATGTTCAAAGGAACGTAATGTCACACAGTATGTCCCGAAGTTGGCACCGACCACACCAATACAGTGTAGTAGATGAAAGGTACTAACGTATGCACAATATGCTACTCTTACAACACTTTATGTCGTTCGATCGTAGCCCAGACTACTTAAGGTACCCGTCTGCCTACATCGTTTTCCACCTTTTTTTTTTTCGTTGAGAAGCGCAGTAGCTATAATGGTCACACTGGCACGCACTACCAGAGCGCCATCGCCTCTACGCGCAGGACTCTGGACTGGCGTGCAGTGTTCTCGTAGTGCTGCTTTAAAGGCTGTTTACGATAAAGTGAGCACTTTTGAAATCAACCTTAAAAGAAAGTCACTGTCCTTGCCTGCATATATTTAAACGGGCTATATGAGTGGCATGCGCCCAGTAAAGTTGGTAATGATGAATGTAAATTAATTCCATTTCTTAACTTCGAATAAAAAGTGTCAGGTAACCATTTGTTATAACTTAAATTACTTCTTTCACTTTATTTATTTTTAATGCATCGGAAGTGTAAAAATGAGCAGATGTGCAAAATATTCTCTTTTGTAATAATTTCACAGTTGCACTTTACCGACTCATGAATAACGTGACGAGACCCATGGTAATGTTAATTTTACAAGGCAGAAGAATACACAATGTGCTTAAAAGTAGATCTTAAGCGGGGCTTTCAAAAGTGCTCACTCTAACGTGAACAGCCTGTACATATGGGACTTTCAACGGTGACCCTATCATTTTATTGATGAAAAGTCTGTAGTAAAGTTCAATACAAGCTCATATCGTAGTTTGACTCGTGTCCGGCAAGTAAATTTTAAGATAGGCTTTAGGAATAAGACATTTTTAACTGTATTGGAGGGCTCCAAAGTAATATTTACAGCACGTGTGGTAGCTTTAAAGTACCATTACGTCCTCTTCTAGGGTATGTCTTTTCTCACGTAAACATACTGGCGGCACGGGCAATAGTTTCGTCCGAAAACCGGGATTTCATGCACTCTGCAACTGAGTTCAAACGTCAGGCGGGCGAAACCCTGAAGTGCAGCTTTATTACGTAAACTTTTAAGGTTCAATCTTAACCTGTAATGCAAATTGTATTATTGCTGCTTTGATCTTACAACTTTCTGTTCAAAGTACTTTGTTTTCCATTACATTTGTTACGATTCTTTCAATTCTCTCAGATAGTCTAATCTATGGTTAGCACATTAGATATCAACTGCAAGATCTGAAGTAGGCAGATAATTCGTCATATGTACATATGTGTTGCACATTGTGCACGTAACATGTTGCAGGACGGAATTTTCATTCACGATTCATGCGGTTAACTAGGTAGTCGGCGCGAATTCAGAGACATTCCAAGTAGTATTTGAAGCACGAGTAAGAACGTGCATAAATAACTTTGGCGAAATTCACCTCTGTGTCTGAGGCGGAAAATATAAAAACGGAAAAGATTAATTCATTTTTAAAACGGGGTGTCAGAAACACGCACAGTATCGGAAGTGGCAAATAGTTGGCTTAAACAGTTCTAGGCGATTGATTTTTGTTACAGACTTAATGCTTTATTTACTGTAGTAAAATCAAATACTTGCAACAACATCGCATACCCAATCCAAATCTAGAAACCGCGAAGCTTTAACTCTAGGCAGATGAAATCATACTTATGACTGCATGTTTAAAAAATAAATAAGTTTTAAACTAGCATTTTAGTTGATATTATTTTAAAACATTTATATCAATGCTTTGCAGCAATACATTTTCAGAAATGGCACTATAATATCGACAGTTCAAATACCCAATTTAACACTTAAGAGGCTGAAGAGGCGTCTGTGACTGGTAGGTGTGTACGAAGTTTGTTTGCGAACTCTTGAGTTTAGTTTTGAAAAGAACGATACTGAAAATCTTTCATATTTCAGACAAGTTTAAGAGAATCCCTACCCTTTCTTGGCCAAAATAATGGTCCCGCTCACGAATATGGAAGGCGACAGCAGACTTTTTATCCTTGTTTTACATACCGCAGTTCGACCACAGCAACATCTGGCCGTCTGGATGCAGGTACAATGTGTTAACTGTTTCCTTTGTTCCGCGCCCGGCCGCCGAGTAGCACCCGTGACCTTGACTGCTCCGCGGTGACACGTACACCGCGCGACGTCTGTAGATGGCAGCACCTACATCGTGAGACAGTTCTAAATGACACACAGGATCGCCGGCGGAATGTGGGCCCCGACAATGGTGTAAGGACATGACGATATCAGGCAATGTAAATTTCAAGCATGGCTAGCTCGTTAACACTACCTTGAGAGCGAGGCGCTTGTTAGTACATATATGCCGTTTACGGTAAAATGATCACTTTTGAAAGCCCTGCTTACACTTTTACACTTCGATGCATTAAAAACAGAAAGCGAAAGAAATCATTTTAAATGATCAAAAATGATTACCTGACACTTCTTATTTGACGTTAAGATATGGAACTACTTTCCATCCATCGTTAACAACTGTACTGGGCGAATGTCACTCAGCGTGCCCATTAAAATATATGCATGCAGGGGCAGAGACTTTTTCCAAAGGTTCATTTCTAAAATGCTCAATTTATCGCGAACAGCCTTTACCTCAGTTTTATAATGCTTGTTCTTAGCACAATAAAGACATAATACAGTTTTCCCAATTGAACGTATATAAGTATGTATGCATGTTTTACGGGCGCTGTTAAAGGCTGTTCACGGTAAAGTGAGCACTTTTGAAAAATTTCACTGCTTCTACTTGCATGTATTTTAATGGGCACAATTAATGATTTGCGCCTTGTAAAGTTGATAAAGAAGAAGAGAAAAATCTTATCGTTGAATTAATGTAGTTACATAGGTAAGCATTTGTGAATACTGTAAAAGATTTCTTCTGCATACTGATTTTTTTTAAATTCCATACACATGTAATAGTTAACAAATTTGCAAAATAATAATTTCCTAATAATTTCACAGTTTCCCTGCACTCGCGCATGAACAGAGTGCTGAGGCCCATGGCAATGTTAATCCTAATAATATAAATGCGAAAGTTTGTATATTTGTTTGTTACTTAATCATATCGTAACAGCTCGACGGATTTGGATGAAATTTCGTACAGGGTAGATTATATCCCGGATTGGCACATAGGGTACTTTTCATTTCGGAAAAACGACTAATTTCTTAGGGAATGTACAAAATGGGGCTTGGGTGTGCTGGGGACACGGTAGTGTGTTTTGCGTGAATACATTTTACGTTAATGGGTAATATTTACTTTGAGAACATCGCAGTCATATACCCGATTGGTTATCTCAAGCTGTTTCATAGTTTAGTAAGCGCATTATATGTATGTCGTAGTCATTCTTCAACACTTATGCCCGGTTTGCACCATCGTGGTTCGAAATTCGATCCGAGATAGGGATCTAAGATTGACACAGAAAACTGTTGCACCATTCGACTTCAGAGCTGGACTTGAGATCGAGATGAAGTTAATTTCGAACAACCGAAATTGACGGTTCGAAATCTCCATCCGAGATCAGCAGCCACCGTCAACAAAAGTAGTTTGAAACTACGCCAACAGATAGAACTACGTTCGATTGTTTTCTTGGGAAATTAAAACAACATTATACGCACGTGAATATTATTCAGTAGAATTCGTACAACAATTCACTTAAAACTAATAAAACATAGCACATCTAGTTCTATCTATAGTGAAAAAATACGCCTACTTTCATTTGCAAAATTTGCCTCATACGTAATCTCGATCTCTCACCTCATCTCTCAACCAAGATCGACGAATCGGAGATCCATAATCATGAAATTTCGTTGGTGCAACACTTTCACATTGGAACCAAGATCAAACTGAATCCTGGTTTGGAACTAGGATCATTCGATCTCGGATCGGGAAAGATGTTGGTGCAACAGGGCATAAGAAGTCCTTTAGATCTCCGTGTTTTATTTGAAATAGGAACATTTTTTTACGTTCCCGGCACCGCTTCATTCGATCATATGGAGCTTCATGGGTATCACTGGATTGCTTTTGAGATGCTCTTTCCAACCGTATACGATTTCTGTATTTTCGACGAGTATAGGCTGACATTGTGTTAAGTTTTCTTACTTTTTTATATTAAACTCATACAATTTCACCATAACCACGCCACACGAATGTTTTTATACACGCAATCGATTGATTTTGAAGAGAGCTGTCGATTGAAACTTAAACGAGCGTCGTAGCTTCTCTTAGTCAAAAGTTATACTACGCAGAGTTATGAGACGCGGAAAAACGAAATCAAAATGGCCCCCTCTCCCCCCTCAACAATCCCTCTCGATGCTTCGCAGTCTTCACTCAACGTAACATATTCTTTGATCCTTTGGCAGTCGAGTGGTGTAATTGAATTTTGAATGTAGACGATAGATTCGGAGCTGCAATGCCAATCTGTGTCCTCCGATTTCGTTAACATCGGATTTTTCGAATTGCCTCCCACTATGGTCGCAAATTTAAAGACGTATTCAAGCCAGATTATGCCACCTACCATTAAGATATAGCACTTGGTCATTATAATTAAGGTTTGATTTGTGTACGCCGGGTGAAGCCGCGGGTTATGTGGAAAAAATACACTATGTGCATACAAGTAGATCTTGAAGAGGGCTTTTAAAAGTGCTCAGTTTACCGTGAACAGCATATAGTAGTATTTTACAGCACTCGTATAATGCAGGTAACGGAATTATTCGGACGTTTGGTATTTAATACTGGAATGCTATGTTATGTTCAAGTAGTATATTTTGTAAAAAAAAAAAAAAATCTTATATTTTAGTAACAGCGTGTTCTCTTACACGCCATTACGATAAAAAAATTACCTAACATTCCCTCTAATAACTGTAACTTGAAAATAAATAACAATTAAACAAATAATTGTCTACCAACAAATTATTCGGAAACACAACATTGGAAATAAAGTTCATTGAAACATTTCAAAATTAATAAATGGTTGGACAGCCATTACTTTTGATAACTTCCTTCATATTTTGTGGCATTCTGTGCACTATTTTTTTTTTTTTTTTTTTTTTTGAAAATTGGTTTTGCTCTGAGAAATATCGTTTTTAGTTCGTTGGATTTTGGTGGTCTAGATTGAAACTATTCTTTAAGTACCATCCATAAATATTATTCTGGGTTTACATTTGAACTTTTTGGTGGATGATGGAGAACTAAAGGACTTATGAACAATAGGGATGTATGCTTAGGTTTTGTTGTGTTTGTAGACATGAAATTCCTTGCAATACCAAATTTTCTGCACATTTCGTAAATTTTGGCGAAGAAGATCTAAGTTGCTTTTCTTTTCAAGATGTTGTCAGAGAACATCAGCTCACCCACACCAGAATGACATGCGCGCTCGCATTATTATATGTCCACCGCCGTGTTTTACTGCCCACCTTAAATTGTTGTTCGCTAGCTCTTGGTTAGGTTTTCTACATACTGTTTGCATAACATCTGAACAACGCGCGTTGAATTTACTCTCATCTGCAAAAATTATGTTTTCCCACCAAATTCATTCTTTATCGTGATACCCCTTTCCGAACTTCAGTCATTTATGTCTTTCGTAAATGTATCCTTGTTTCGAGCCAACTTACCATTCTAGCTGGCTTTCTTCAGTACCCTCATAATTGTTAGGGCATGTACTCCCTTATAGGCTATTTACGGTAAAGTGAGCACTTTTCAAAGCCCTTTTATTTGTAATAATAATCAATAAATGTATTTTATCTTTTCCTTAGGCGTTAACTTTAGAGTTCGGGGGAATATACACACTGTGTTTATTACTTACATAGCAAATATTTATTTTAAAATGTGGTTAAAGTATAAGAAACGGCTGAAAGGAAAAAGTAACCAGGGACTCAAAAGTACTCACTTTATCGTGAACAGCCTATACCAGTGAAGATTGATTTTCACTAGCCAACTTACACTTATCATAGGATTCATTTTTACTTGTTTCGAGAACTTTGTGACGGCCAATGTGTTGTTTCAACTTTATCCTGTATTCATTCCTATATCTATGGACAATATCTAACTATGTATGCAGCTAATGGCTAGGGTGTTTTTTCAAAGGTTGATTTTCATACGTCTGTTCCAGTCGTGAATGGACTATAAAGCTTTTGCTTTTCTCATGATGCTTGTCTTTGATTAAATGCCGCCTCCTTTCCTTTCCACACAATACTGTTGTTTCAAGGACAGCATACGCAATACTAAACTCTTTGACGTGGCTGGAACTCTGTACCTCCAAAGACGCTGTCCTCCAGGATGATAAGCAGTGCCCGAATGGCTCTGTTGCGTTGGGAACTGTCAATTCACATATTTGTATGCATATTTTCGTGTCCGAATAATTTTGTTATTACCTGTGTTTATTTCGTCGCAAATGTCGGATGCCTGATCAGTATGGACGCGTGTAGTTTAGTCTGTAATAGTTTTTTGTTCATAAGGAGCTTCTTGACTAGCATTCGTGGCAAGTTAACGCCATTATGCCTGAAACCACTTTCGTGCAAGCGACTTTTCGCCAAATGGGCGCTAGCCTTGCTCCGCTCTATCAAAGCAGCCCCGTTCACAAGTACACTGCGGCTTGAAATCTCTCGTCCTGCGTGTAATTTGGTGACGCATCTGATAATATTTCCGGATCAGCCAGGACGTGTGGAATGAAATTGCGGATCGATGAGAAACCGCGCTAGAAACGCACAGCAAGCACGAAGTGAAGTGAAGTGAAGAGATCTGGACGGCTCTTGACATCGAGGTCTTGAGAGCCGATGAGGGTGATTAAGGTGAGCATGGAACAGCGCCGGAATGAAGGGGCGGGAGAAAACCCGCTGACCTACGGGAATTGTCCGGCACGATTCCCCTCATGCGAAAATCCGGATGGACCCGGCCGGGGATTGAACCCGGATCGCCTTTAGTGGAGGCGAGCAGGCTAACCGCTCAGGCACCGTGGCCCCCAGCAAGACACGAAGAAACGGTGTGGATTTTACAAACTTTAACCGACACGTTAACAAGATCTGTCGTGTCAGACTGTGATGGATCTCGGAGCCCTGGCCAGCCATTGTATCAGAGGAAGTGTGATGCCATCCAGCCCACTTACAGTTTATCCCCCCCCCCCCCCGGGTGGTTTATTGCAGCTTACGGGTTAGTAGGTCGTTCCTCTATTCATACAGATTGAGTGGCGGG
Source organism: Dryococelus australis (assembly GCA_029891345.1). Lineage (NCBI taxonomy): Eukaryota > Metazoa > Arthropoda > Insecta > Phasmatodea > Phasmatidae > Dryococelus > Dryococelus australis. The sequence goes on from CM056996.1 coordinate 52,740,952, forward strand.
AGTTCAAGGTTGTGTGCATCACCCAACGAACTGTTCATGTTTTATTATATGCAGTTATTTTCAACTCAAATAACTTCACTTTAGTTTGTACGACTACTAGTCAGTATAAATTTTTACTCCCTAATACGATATAATGATCTCCCGAGGACTGTGTAAAGAAAGAAAATTCCACGTTATGGTTTGTAAACGTTGAAAAGCGTCATAAATCGGGCTGAACGGCTACCATTGCCACTACAAGGCCAGCACAACCTCTAAGAGATTTCACTGGCAATACAATCGTTAGGAGACATTATCTTGCTATAGCTGACTATGCGGGAAATTAAAATTTTCGTTGCCTCGAATCTGTTACCATTTTTAAGTAAGTTAAGAACGATATTCACAAATATTATGTATTCATGCTTTCTCTGAATGTATAAACCAGATGTAAGCCTTTTTTAATTTTCGTTGCATTTGCTCTGGTGCTGTTTGCAAGCAAGAAAATGCGATGTTCAAAAATATTAATTGGTGACATATTTGTTGAATACAGAAAATAGTTGTGAACCATTTCTTTATTGTTGTTTGTTTAGTAGTGATAATATTATAGCATAACGTTTAACTAACGGAGAGTGTATTGAAGTGAAGCTCACTGTGTATTATAATTCGTAAAATATCTACGTTGTTTAAGATAACTTGTAGAAACTAACTACTGAAGTTCAAATACTTTCAGTACATGAATTTTAATATAATTGAACTTAGTTTTATATGAAAATAAAATATTACAAAATCGCGTTTATTTTAAGGTGCATGAAACAATTATGCCTCGGTATAAGCATAAAAAGCTATACTGTATTATTTCCCATGCTAGAATACATATGCACACTGCAATAATAATAATAATGTTACTTGAATGTCACTTCTTCTATCGAATGTCATACGTAAGCAGATTTAAAGTTTTCGCAATAAAATTTATTGATAGATGCCTCCGGTTAGAGTCCGTCCTTGCACAGTGCTATAGAAGCCACGTTTCCGATACCACTGAATGTAAAGAGTTCTGTAGAAACATTCAAGTAATTTCACGTTAACTTTTAATCCTTCTCTTTTTAAGGCTCGGTCCACTATCAGTTTTGTAAACGTTGGAGACATCTGCATATAACGTGCATGCAGTATAAAATGAATAGTTCAGAGTGAATGTACTCGTGTTATGTTTAACGAATCACACACGACTATATATTAATTTAATGTTGACAAACTAGTGATTTTTTTAAATTAGTGAAACCGTGTATACGTATTTATCTTTAACAGTGTAAAGGAAAATAAAGCCTGCATACAGAGAAAAATAAAGGAAGAGAAAAAGAGCGAGATAAATCTGTGGAAAAGAAAAACGCAGCTGTGCTTAGGACTCGCGAAATAAAAATTGATTCGTTGGTTTTTAAGGGTTTCCATATTGAATATAGTATTATAATACACGCATTTGCCACAAAATATTTTCGTTTATCGTACTTCCTTTCAGTTCACGAAGTTTTACCGGGATGGTACTCTGATGTGTTCTGACCTACTGTCGCAACATAAATTTTCCGCAGCTGTTCCTCAGATGGTAACTTCAAGCCTGGTTCGTAGGTGAAAAAAGGTGTTGGCGAGCAAACCGTAGATTTTCAAGACACCTTAAAAATTTTTGTAGCTTTCTTCTATCACGGTACATAGATATGTAACATATTTATGTTATTTTTACTCTTAGATTTGGTCAAGTACTCGTCGATAAATGTCAAAAGGAAGGATATGTTATAAACTGTATTGCAAGTCACCTATCGTGATGCCTCTCGCTGTGTTTCTTTTGGTTTCAAAACATTTAAAAATTTTCGTTTTTTGAACATATTAAAGCAACTGTGAATATCAATAAGTGCTTAACATTTCTACAATATTTGAAAGATTTATAAAAAAAAATATATATAAAAAATGAAGTTTAGGGAATTAATTCTAGTAACTGAACATGACAGAAGTTTTCTCTGGCACTTCTATATGCGATTATTTTGAGTGGGTAAGTTGTTTAACGAGTGCGTTTTCTGTGGTTGGTAGTGAAAACATTACCAAGTCGAGCCAGCTTTCCTGTATTCCTGTATTTACAGGAACGTAAATTTTCCATATTTCAATTTTTTTTTCTAATCTTGTAGGCAATAATTTTTACCACATCAAAACTTTGGTTTTTATTCAGTCACAATGACAAAGTACAACTATGTTACGTTTATTCCTGATTATACTGGCTCAAGATTTTTACTCCGAAACTCTAATTTTAAAAAGGTCAAATATTCACTCGTTCACACTTTTGAGTCTTCGGTAGTACAAAGCACGTAGTTATCAGTTTATATTTGGACAAATGTAACTAAGAATCATAGACAATTTGCACAAATTACTTTGTAACAATTGTTACAGAACAACTGGTACGCAATTACTAGAAAGTCTGAGTTAGCTGAGAAAGTAGTAGGAGCATGTCACTTTTGGTTCACTTAGCGCAAGAGTGACATAAGTCGCTTTTGGTTAATGAGTGTACTAAGTGCCTAATGATACACAAATGAGATTAAAGAATAAATAGATTGATTAATTAGATTTGTTAATTAGATTAATAAATTTATTAAATGGATTAATTCGATTAATCAGTTAATAAAATAATTATTTAATCGATTTTTATATCAAAGAAAGTTATTATTTTATTGATGTTGAAAGGGTTAAGATGGCGGAGCAGCATCGACGTGTCCTCTGTGATGCCCTAGAGCTGACTGACCAGAGGAGTGGGTTTTAATTGTTTGTATAACAGATAATCTTGGTGTAAGAGTAGTATAAGGGACATTTTTATATATTTTTTTTCTTTGTGACTGATACGCAGAGTGGGTTACTGGATATCTACTTTTCTGTGTTTTGACCTGTGTTTTGTATGGGACCACATCGCCGCACACCCTCGAATTAACACCAATTAACTATTCAATTATCAGGTGGGACCATGTCACTGCACACCCTCGAATTACCACTAAGAAACTATTTTATCCTATGCTGGACAAACAGTATGATATTAAGAAAAAAAAGCTGTAAAATTACTAAAAGATTAAACCAGTTGCGAAAAACGAATTAGGAATTCTAAAAGTAGAACAAATTACTAAACAAGAATTTAAACATAGCTGCAAAACTAATTAAAAATACTCCTGGTAAAAACTCTGAACAACCATACAAGTTTTAAAAATAATCATGGGATTATTAAACACAATTCGTTAAACAAGCATAAAAGTTATTAAACATATTGATGCAATATAGAAAAGTATTAAAAAGCCCTAAATGTAAATACTATTTACTTACATTGTGTGTAATAGCGAGGCTGCTAACTGATGAAGGAAGACCCAGTTCAGGCAAGGCTGGAAACCTCCAGCACAGGCAGGCAAGATCAGGCAGCTGAAACCCTGAATGAGCACAGGCTGGTCCGGCACTGTGTTGACCCCTGTCCCGGGCTAGCCGCTGGTGGTTGCTCGCCCAAGCTGGGCCGGCTAACCCCATCCCGACAGGCCAGCAGGAATTCAGCGGGTGACTGGGGTGAGATGTGAAGCATGAGAGCGGAGAGGCATTCTGCACCCCATGGTAGTTGGATCAAGAATGAAGGGTGGCCTCCTGTGCATATATATATCGACACCCTCCTCCCTACCCTCCCCGGGGAACCTTTATGAATAAGGCAAATAGCAGGATTTGATAATAAAACATAATTTTACTAATTAAATGTGATTTCCATAATGAATTGAATTATGTTAATTCGAAATAAAAAGATTTTCCATGAATTAAAAGATTTTTAATGGATTAACATATTAAATTTTTTTGTTTTACAATTATATTAAGTTTAAATTTTAATGGGAAATATGCATTTTTCTACTGTGCTAGCATCTACATTTACTGTTAATTTTCGTTTGTATTTTATTTTGCGATACGATTCCGGAACTTAGTAGTTTTTGTAATATAGTTTGTATGGTTTTGAAATATCTATTAATCATAATTTTCATTATATATCTTGTAATTATGTATTAATAATTGCATAATTTACTGACTCATCTATTATTTCAATTCTTATAATATTGTGAGACATTTATATGGACACTGAATCATATTACCTGGGAAACGAACCCATGTCTTACCTGGGATTCGAACCCATCTTATATTGACCATGCCTTACCCAGGATTCAAACCCAGAACCCCACACTATAGCATAATCTGACTTCACCATGGGCGTTGATAATGTAACACAACTATTTTTATGTACTTGTGCTGGAAAATATTTATTAAAAATATTACATGCATGGTAGAGATGTTTTAACAGAGTTGGATTGGGTCGTCATGAGCAGTGAAGGACGGGACAGGCAGGGGATTGCTTTCACTGTGTGTCAAGGCTACAAAAGGTTTTTCTATGCCCTCCACAGTGGGAAGATAGTGTCGTGTCGGGGAAGACAGATGAGGGTTGGGAAACTGCTTTCAGCAGACACAAAGTCTACGAACTCGGCTAGAAATGTTCTGGGTGCTAGTCACACGACAGAGTTTCTTTGAAATGTAACAAAATATTATTATTTTTCTGGATACACTTGTTCAATAAAGGTATATCACATGACTTTAGTTATTTTTTAATATTGTGTAGTCTGTTGAAATTGTTAAGCATTCTCAGCAGTAATTTTTAATAGTGTTTGTGGTGACTGAAGTTTGTTGCATGTATGTTGGTCGTTCCTATTTAGTGGGCTTATCTCATAGTTGGTTTTTGTGTTGAAAGAGGGATTCTATGTTTAAAGTTGACTGGAAACCCCCAGCATGCTCTGTTCACGAACACATCGTGTAATAAAATTTCTGACAGCTGGGTTCACTCTGAAACCTTAAATGTAGAGTACTAGGAATTGTTTCAAATAACTTTGTTAGGGCTTTATGTAGAAGCCCTTATAACATTACCCTGTAGAATTGATATACAGCGCTTGAGCTATGTTGTTGAGTATAGTATAACATTTAAAAACTGTTATTTGTTTAGGCGTGAACTCATCTTAATATTTTTTTTTAAATTGCGATCGAGTATATATTTACTCTTAATACACAAGTTTGTGTTTTCTTGTTAAGAACTATCTGCTTAGTGATTACTCTCATAGTTACATGATTTTCAATAGTGGCTAAACTTTACTTATTTTCACAAGAATAATACACAGTAATTTTTTTCTTGTTTCTTAGGGAATCCAAAACATTTCACACTTTATTGATCAGGGTAATATATTTCTTAAGGTAAGCAAAACATTTTTTTTGTAAAGGGAAAAAAGTATAACAAATATACACAAATGCGTTCATTTTTAACAAACACATTTTTTCAATAATTTGTACATCTAGGATTTTCTTTAAACAGTTTGTTTCAAATACAAACGAGTGAACATTTCTTATGTCCTGGTTTTATCCTGTCTGTTTGAATAGACACTTTTTTACATTCAGGGGAGTGAAACACAACACTTTCAACCTAGTCTGCATACATCTTGACATAATGTGAGTGCACATCTTCAATACTAGATGGCAGTGGAACTGTTGCAGTCATATAAAAACAGGACACTTGCATATATCACTGCATTGAATTAATTCATGATTTTGTTGTCTCCCAGAGGGAAGTAATTAACCTTAAAATGAGACATTCTATCACAAGACTCCATAAATTCGCTGAGGATTCCGTTTCACCATTACATATATGATACATTAGACTTGCCTTGTTTCACACTAACATAAGGACTTACTGGATTAAATAACATCATTTAATGTGTTTGTTATCCAACACACAACTGAGAACAATTAGCAAGGATGAATGTATGTATATTGATAAATTCATTCTCTAACTTTGCAAGTTAAAAGATGTTTGAGAACTTAAGTTTAATTTTGCTAGTTTTATTGCTTGATGTACATAATATTTTAAAGAAACACACCCAGTAAATAATAAGTACCCAAACTCTTCATTATAGTGTACATATATATGAATATCATCGTCACATTCATCGTCATGCTGAAATGGTAAAACATTATCTGTTGTATAGATCAGATGTTTCAAATCCTGTTCTTCCTCACAAAAGCTTGTTACAATGTGCTCGCCTTTAGTATTGAAGTTATTTTTTCTCTAGCCTGTACATTCTGCACTGATTTACAATACAATTCGAACTGTTACAGTTAGTTAAACTGGAATCAAAACTACACGGGTCATTACATGTTGTCAAATAACCAATCCAATATGAACATTTGAAATGAATGTCTGAATCACACGTTTCCTTAACAACTACATGTGAATAAGCTACTCTATAAGTTACAGAATACAAACCATTTTGAATAAATGCATACTTACAAGTAGGAGAGAACATTATTCTGAATTTACCACTTCACACACATTAAGTTGCACATGGAAGGAAAAACTAAACCACCTTGCTCGAAAATAAAGTTGTGGAGGTCCCCATCACAGGTCTCCTTCCAATGTATTGTGGTTACCTGATGAGGTCTGGTGTGTCGGTAGGCGATTACCCTGTTGCTGAGCTCCTTTCTAGCTCCTCGCTAAGACTGGCTAACATCAAATCTTCAAATGTAGATTGTAAGTCACTGTCGAGGTGGAGATACCTCACAGCACAATCATTGCATGCTAAACCTTCACCAAAGCTAATTCCAAGACTGTTATCGAAAGTATAGCACCAATGTTCGATATAGTTACACTCTTGAACTTGTAGAATACCGCCATATGGCTTAAAGAATACTCTTCTGTAACCTATTTGCAGGACTTTGTATGTGACTATAGGGTCGAAGAGGCTAGCCATGACTGCACTTTAATATTAAATGCTCTCCTTTATATTGTCTGTCATTTAAGTGTTCTTGCTTAGCCAAACATTGCATTGCCACATACCACAGGGAGACTTTAATTCTTGGTTGCCTATGTACGTAACATGTTCCTTGTTGTCACATTATTTTGTCCACACTGTAGGTAAAGAACAGCAACATCCCTTCTGCATGATGTATTCAATTTTCTTGCATGATGTGCATTTAGTTATGAATTTAGAAAAGGCTTCAAATGCTAGTTGACTCATTGCAAGGCAGTGTACTGTCAACCGCAAATTATACAAAGAACAAAATCGTCGCCCATAACAAACATCGAACACTTTTAAAAGTTTCTGTCGGACTAATTAACGAGAAACACCGATGTTCTTCGTTACACAATTGGATTTCTAGTGGACCATCTTCTACATGTCGAAACCACACTCTCCTGTAACCTGGAGTAGCACTGGTATATTGAAGTGATAAGCCGAACCTCTCCATTGTAACTGACGTGCTGTTGCTGCATGTTTATTACTTATATATGTATATATTTTTAAAAATAATTAATATTTTTTTTCACACATTGCCGGGAGCATACTATCGAGTAGATTTAAACATAATCTTGAAATTTTCCTAATTTAAACTTGGTTAAATCGAATTATAAACACAAACATTACTCTGCCACACCTCACATTCCCACATACCACAAGGCGTTATTTTAATAGTGCTACTTCCTTGCATTTGCATGGTGTGTTGCTTGTTATTAGATTTTTCAGTCCACGTGGTGGGAATGTTGTAGAAATCTCTACTCAGTTTATATTTAATTTGTTTAAATCATTGTTCCTTGATTATTTATTCACTTCTGTTTTTAAAACAGAGATCCCACGACGAACAGGGCAGTTTGCTGTTGGGTTCTCATGTTAAAAACCAGACAATCATCCTGTTCATAACGTAATACTCATTCTGTGTATTTATATCCTGTGAAATTTTATACAAAGTTCCAATGTTCATCTCGGTTACACATTTGGAATTTGTAGTATATGTTCTTTAGAGACTGGAACCACACTCTCTTCTATAATGGAGTAATACTGGATTAAATCTGCTCTGGATTGAATGTCTCCATTTGAAAGTTTTTATGCAGGTCTGAACCAGTAACAAACCAATTTTCTAAATTATTATCTTTACACGCAGGTATGATGCTGGTACAAATATTCTCTTAGAGTTTCGCTTTTGCATTGCGAACAGAACATTTTTTAAATCACATTGATTAATGTTGTAGTGTTTTACTAGCGAATTAATGCTTGAACAGCCTTGATATCCTCTAATATTTACAATTTCTGTATTAGTCAGACTTTTCGAAATTGCCTTCTTCATACTTCCCAGTACTTATATAGGTTTGTCTTCGAGAAGCGCATTGTTCACGTACTGGAAATTGTCTTCATAAGCTATGTGACCAGTGTCCCATTTCAAGCTGTGTACTTTGTTCATTTGATGTCGAAAACTCATTTTCAATTCCTGATTTAAAGTTTACCAAAGTCTTGGAGCTTTGAAAGCTAACACTTTCGTTTCATTATCGTCATTTGCATAAGAAATTACGAGTTCTTTAATTATGAAAGGACTATCTTGATAATTTTCGAACTCTTCCGCGTAATACAACATGATTGTAAATTACAAGTTTCAATCATGTTTACATCAGAGTTTTAAGAAGTCTAATTTTGTTTACGACAGTTCAGTTGTGGCTTCCGAATCAACTTCATCAATACCAGAATTGTCTCTTGATAAAACGGGATGATTAACAAGTTCAAGCTGGTGTACCATACAGGCAATCTTCATCACAAGGCAAATACAAGACTATGTACTCGTCGCCTCTTAAATCCTCTGAGAGGAATGGATACACGTGTTGAATTTTGTGTCCTGCAAATGTTAGTGCAAATACTTTAGGTAGCAGCAAGAGTTTCTCGACATCTAAGCTTAAAAGCATTTTGCTTTGTTCATATGCTGAAATGGCGTTAAACGCTCTGACACAATCTTCATCACAATTTCCGCAGCAGTGATCGTTGTGCATGTTACCTGCTGTCGAAGCTTGTAGATTAATGAATGTATCAGAGAAGTTTGTTGATCGATGTAACCTCCCGGTGATACACTCCCTACACGATCTGACTTCGACAATTGCTGGCTTAACACTGAAAGAAAAATTAATTTATTCTTTCTCACATACTATACGGATCCAAAATGCCCATGGATTTGCATTAAAATCGCTTGAATTCGAACCTTTTCGAAAAATGTTGAACTATCGATGATTTTGGCATTTCAAAACTCATTCCAGGCTGAAATCGTGGTATTTATATAAACATTTGTCCAGAATATAGACATTTATGTTATATTTCTGTGCTAGGAAATGTAAAATAAACTTATTAGAAACGTATTTTAGAAAAATATATACGTTCGTTTGCTTCCAAAAATCCTAACGGCGTTCGAAATACAGTAACCTAATGAGTTAATTTCAACTTTGAAATGTGGTATTTCGTTAATATTAGTCCTAAATACACACATTTTGCAGCAGTGTTGGTATCTATGCATTAGTTCCTCTTGCCGCCACCATCACAGCGCACAGAGACTTCCACCTTGGCGGACTCGAATACCCCTCCTTTCTCCTTGTCTCTTCTCTCTCCTCTTTCCCCTCCCGCACATTTCTGATATGAATGGAGGGGGTTATTGTGTGTTCGATTGTGAGGGGCACGATTCCCTCCAGCCTTAATTTCTTGATCACCAGCGACGGCGAACGGATCTTCACCACTACTGCTGTGGTACCTGTCTGCTCCACCTACTACTACGACGGATAGTTGAAATATTGTAATTTTTCGTAATGTTTAGTTGACAGTGCTTTGTGAAGTAGGATGGGAACACAACTTGTCGGTGAGTGTTGGACAGGCACTTGTTTTAATAGGGGCTGAAATGTTGATTGTGATTTATAATATTTTTCCTGCAATTAATCATTAGGGGGTACGCGGTTTTAGTGAACTAGATTTGGCTCGTCGGCTGGAATTCCTAGTAATTTAGTATGCGGTATTTCTCAGAGTGTTTGCTCATGTTTGATAAGTTTAATTAAGCTGAATATTTTGCAGCCGCTGCCCCGTTTGGATAGCCCGGCCACTTGTACTTGTTTGCATTACCCTGTCCACACTCGGTGATGGAAGTCGAAACATTTTATTACTTTGTTATTGTCCAGTTTTATCGATCGGTGCTGTGGTAGACCCTTTTAAATATTGTTTGGGTGCCTCCGATCGAGTATTAATCCTTTTTTAATTTACAAATTTTAATTTGTGCCTTTTAGATCGTTCGCCCTTTAATGGACCGTCCTGGTTGCGGCGAGCGAGGAATTTGGAAAGTAGTACCTGATATTGGTTAGTAACTATTTTATTGATATTAGTGTTTTTTAATCTAGACTGGTGACACGTAGTGTCCTATGAATGCGCTCATGAATATCATAAGGATTAATTAATCATGAATATTCCCCTTTTTATGCATTAAGGCGCTTGTACATGATTCGGCCACGCCAATTTGAAAGTGATACAGCGCTGAGTAGTAATAACAGTAGTGAGGAATTTGAATCCGACATTTATGTTGGAAATCGCAGCAACATTAAATTGTCTAACTCTAGTCAAAGACACGTCACCCTGACTATGTACCTACATTGATGTGCACTCAAGCCTTAAAATTGATAAGTAAGTTCCATTTTGTATTTTACTGATTTTTAGGTAGAATTAAGGGCTGGGATTGCTGTTGTGAGTATTCATATTTGGCCCCTGATTAAATTTTATTGGTTTTTTAATGGTATTATTCTTTACATTTTGTATTTTGCTACTTTGTGCAGTTATGTTTTATGGAATTCCCATTAACTTTCAAGGCTGCTTGTATTGCGCAGTATTCAAATGGTACTAAAGTTAGTACAGGGCGTTATGTTTGCCCTTCTATTAAAACATGGTTTTTTGCTCAGTGTGCCTGTAGTCAGTTTTAACATGATTGTAAATCATTTGGAATATGCGTGATTGCTACAAGCAGAGGATATTACGCTTATTGAATTATTAAGCACACCAGCTGCAAAAGTTTGCTATTAATTTATTGTAATCTATTTACCTGTATCAGGTATGATTTAAAGAGTTGCAATTGTAATAGATTTGGTATAAATGTTAGTTGGTTGCATTTGTAAAATAAACTTGTAAGATACGAATAATGGTTTTAAAACTTTTATTTTTGTAAATAATATGGTTTTAGAAAATATATACGCACGTACATTTAAAATGTTAGCTAGCAAAATGTTTGGATAGAAAAAAATGCTTAAAAACTGGAAAACTGTTTTTCAAATATTTATTTTTGATAATTGAACAACGTAAAATTTCCATAGTTACTTGGAAATTTCTCAAATCGGTTTATTTGGGTAAGAGTTTCCTGGACTTGAAATACTTCTATGTGTCTTTGCTGGGAAACGTGAAATTTTCCTCGTCGAAGTAGGCTGGGGCAAGTCTGCCTCTGCAGGTGTGCGCTAAATTTGGTGGTCGGGAGATCTTGTTCCCATGACCAGGTAACTGATTCCTCGCCCGACCAGTGCAGCACCTGTCTCGCTGTGAGAAATTGTGCTTGACTCTTTGTCAGTGTGAGAGGCATGCTGGGGGAGGTGGTGTAAGTTTTCGCACAGGCTTTGTTGAATACCTGGGGAAGTGTAGCGAAGCGCGGTGGGCGACAGCGACCGCTATATTGCCAGCCTGGCGACGGTGGGCGACAGCGACCGCTGTATTGCCAGCCTGGCGACGTACCTTGCTGTGGGGAGGAGTCCTTGGAGACGCGGGGGAGAGGGGAAGTGGGTCATAATTTTTCGGGATGGTGCTTAGCGCAGACGATGCTGTCCTCGTGGGGAAAGGGGGTGACCTGGTAAGGGGATGATGGAAGAACATGGGGAAGGGGATGGTCTCCGATACCTGGTGCTTTCTGCATGCAGCGGACGAAAGTGGAAATTATCTCCCTCCTTGCCTGACCTCACACAACACAGCTAGCCCTGTGCCCTCTCCACGTCACGCCGCTCGAAGCATTTAGGCGAATAATCTATGGCTTTCTTGACGGTGTGAGAGTCTGAAGTGTTTTTTTTTGCACATGCCGACTACAATTTGGAGGAGGCGGGGTGAAAAGACAAAATGCGTGGTCTCGAGAAGCATTAGAACTTGAGGCAATTTCTTTGACCCTGCCGTGTTAACAGTTTCCTACCCAAAACACTTCTCAATTCTTTTTATTAAAGTCTCACGTGTTCGTATAAATGCTTCGCTTTTTATTTAACTATGCAATCCTTGAGAGTTACGCGGCTATCGGAAAACGTTTTAAAGAATTTCTGCGATTCTAACATGTGGTACGAGGTAAGCGATTTTCTTGGATAGTTGTGTGTGGTTAAATTAATTTCTTAGTGTAATCAATAATTTTTGTATGGCGTTCCTTGATACCTGTATTTAGAGAGCGCCGATGAGGGACGGAGTAAAATCCATATTTATATTCGTGAATGAGTACTTTGTGTTGGGAGGATGGTGTGGAATGATGGTGAATTAATTGTATTTTTATATTAGCTGGGTGTATGTTTAGTTACGTTTGTTTGGTTCATTCTGTAAATGCGCAATTAAAGTCGATTTAATGTTTCATGATTAAAGTCTTTTGGTAAATGATTAAAGTTCGGTAACCTATTTTAATATCTCTTTTCATTAAAAAATATTTACTTCGCTTTCCTTGATGGAAGGAAACATTTCTCCCATATATAAACTAGTTAAATACTCACTATGCATCCAGACATTCGACCTGGCTGTGTAGCTTGCTCCGCGTGTCAGTCAAAATCAAGAAAAAATATAAAATGTTCCTTATATCACTCTTACACCAACATTATCCCCTATATAAACAATTACAACCCACTCCTCTGGTCAGTCAGCTTCCGAACGTCACAGAGAACACATAGATGCTGCTCCGCCATCTTAACCCTTTCAATATCAATAAAACAATAACTTTATTTGAAATAAATTGGTTTTATTAAATATTTCCTATATTAATCGATTAATCGAGTAAATCAATTTAATTAATCAAATAATGTAATCAATCTAATAATGAATCAATCAAACTATTCTTTAATCTCTTTTGCATATCATTAGGTACTTAGTAGACGCTTGCACCAATTGCGACTTAGGTCACTATTATGCTAAGTGAGTCAAAAGTGACACAGTTCCTACTACTTGAGAAATTATGCGAAAGTAAATATAGAGTCAACTCCTGGGTGCAACTAATAAGCACAGTCAAGTATTAGGGAGAATATTCGATGAGAAAAGGACAGGTACACAAATCTGAGAAATGTGTTGGATGAATTAGATATATGCCTCGTCTATGGGAAATATAATTTCTGTTAATGTTATTCCAAAAAGAGAAAACAACAATTATGAGTTTATCTGAAGAACACTTCTAATTCTATTTGTAAACTAATACTAAGAACAGGCTTTTAATAATCTCAGTAATCAATTTCTGTTAAGTAATATATATATTTGGTAAAATTCAGAATCAATGAACAAATCAATTAGTATCATTGTAAAACCAAAATTTTCAAATTATATCATAAAATGAAAGTAATCTATTCACTGTTTAAATTAAAAATACTAATTCAAATGTAAGAGAAGAACACGTAAATAATCAATCAGTAAAAATTGAATATAAAGATATAAACTCGCTTGCTAGCACGCTGAATGCAATGTCACCTTGTGCATGCATTTGTTACATTTCGCGCAAGCTTGCTGTGACGTCACAACCAGCTGAACGAGGGTTGAGAATACCACAGCGCTACGCCTCGGCGTTTCAGGAAACTATTACGATCGATTATCAAAACACGCACTGCGCGCGCCTCCCCACAGCGCCTTGCTGCGAATTTTTTAGTAACTATTAGCTTGAGGTGTGCAACTCAGTCCCATGTGTAGCGAGGAAACGGAAATTTATTTTTAATTAAAAGAAAAGTGGGAATTATATGGTTAAGAAATATGTTCGTGTTTGAGTTTTATTAAAGTATGCACAGCATGCATTCCATTCATTGAGAATACGCCCCTGCGAACAATCTTAAACACTATCGTTCGGCGTTCGGCTTCAACCTCAGGTTAGTCATAAGTTACTTCAGTTATTTATACTATTGCTGTTCATGGAACGATGTTTGATATGCACCTTCAAAGAAAGCGCGAGAAAGCACATTGTTTCAATGTGTTTCAGAATGCCGAATTACGCATAACGACGCCGACTTTTTTTTCTTTTCTGAATTTAAACGATAGTTGTAAAGTAAAGTATTTTTTAGGTTTTGAATAAATCTACAGACTTCCAATGATCGTGAGTGTTTATACGGAAAGAATATTTCTAAGAATCGCCAAAAAATAAATAAATAAAAAATTACAGTCACCTTAATTTTGACCATGGGCCTAGAAGCCATGGGGTCATGGTTGTTCGGCCTCCCGTTGGTGTTATAAGCAAATATAGTAGAAGGACAATATGGAAAAGTAGCCGAAAAAAACGCGAGACACCGATGCCAGCGCTCCTAGCGGTCTGTGCTGTTCGTACGATAGTAAGCTGTGCATTGAATTTGTAGTTTTGAGTATTTTGGATGCGTTTTAACTCAAGTTTTTCTCTTAAATGGTTATTTATTATGGCAGGAAAGATTTGTGTAGTTTTTGGTTGCATTAATTACAACGTTGCGAACTACAGCAAGTCCTTTTCAAGATTTTCAAAGGATGCAAGTCGGTAAGTGCACGAGCTGTAGTGGATAACATTTTCCATTCGTGTATTTATTGCAAATTTCATTCACACAAACCTTAATTGACTTAAATACTGTTTTGTTGTTCCCTAGGTGCAAGCAATGGGTGCAGAAATGTAACAGCAGACCTGGATGTATTCAAGAAAAAAGGGACTGGTGGTTTATACCTACACGAGAATAGTGTGTTCCAACCTTTTCAGAAAAGAGTATTTTCGCAACCCAAATTTGCTTCCACAAGACCAAGAACGAAATCACTTGAGTGTCGTAGCTGCTATTTATAATCTAGTACAGTGAGGGGCCTTGAGAAGTTTGATAGCCCTTAACCTGAAAGGTCCAGGTTTGTTTTTATTGGAACGACACCTTCGAAAAATAAAAGTAAACAATGTTTACGAATTCCACATTCGTCTATTAAACTGCCTGAAGTCTCTTGTTAAAGTCTGTGTTTAGTTCAGCAAGTTAAACTAGGGATATAACTCATTGATTGCTTCAGAAAAGTTGTTTACATAGGTATGTGTGTCGATGGTTGCTCGTACAATGTTTACATAATCAGTGTTCGTGTATTAAACTGGTTGGGGCCTCTTTAAGTGTTTGTATAGTTCAGCAAGTTGAGCTAGGTATAAAATTGATTAATCGTGTCAAAATAGTGTTTTCATATTTGTGTCGGTGATTGCTCGTACAGTGTTTACATATTAGCCAAACATTACGCACCAATCCAGAGTCCCAGCGTCAGTATGTTAATAAATACCCAAAACAATGATTCAAGGCGCGCCGGCAATTTATTTTAGGTGGTAACGCATCAGCGAAACTGGGAGTTTCCCCATAAATGGTTGCCATGTATAGCCTATTTGCACTAAGAAATAATGTATGTGTGTTTTGCAATTTAACATATTTCTGTACTATTTGTAATATTACTGTAATATTGTCTCATGAAAACATGTTTAATTGTAAAAGGATTGAACTGAACATTAGGCACCGTACCTAAATTGACAATGTTACCAATACAATTTAGAAATACGATAGTGGGGAGGGCTATGAACTTGAGGGAAATTGAGGGGTAAAAGTTTATAATGAAAATGTACATGTTTTGTATTTTTTTACCCCTTAATTTCCCTGATCTTCATAGCCCTCCACACTATTGTATTTGTAGCTTGTATTGATAATATTGTCTATTTAGTTAATGTATGGTTAAGATTTTTTTTTTTTTTTTTTTGCAATTTAATGTATTTTCATAAATAAATATTACACTACGTACATATTTTTCACCTATTTTAGCCTACAATTTCCCTTATCTTCATAGTCGTCCCCACTATAGTTTTTGGGATTTCTTTTAGTCAAATGTTGATGCCCCTAGTAAATTGGTGTTCTGTGTAATTAGTAGAGTGAATTTATACCATTTTCTGAGATTTTTTTTTGAAAAGCCACCATTTTTATTAACTGCCCAGTTTTCAGCATATTTATTTTGTTTATGTACATGTCCGTATTGTTTATATACTTTTTAAGTGTATTTTAATACTTTGTAATGTTATTGTTTACATTTGGGAAACTATGCATTTAAATATTAATTTGTATGTTATTTGGGTTGTGTTTGCACCAACTACCAAATATTTTCGATGATTTATTGAAGAAACAACAGAATGAAAACAGTAATAGTTTCCTTTCTAGGTAGTCGCTTACCCTTTACATACCCTAAGGTCTACATATCATTACTGTTTTCCTGTGAAAATATTTTAATTTCTCTACATACTGAGTTTGCAAGTAATTTTAATTTGAATGAGTGGAGAGTTGTTGAGTACAGCTTTCGGTGGGGAGAATAATTCTTCTCCAGCCGGTGTATCAAAGTTCATTCTGTATGCTAAACACCATGTACTGACACCACACACCAGACACTTTAATTGTAGCGGTGGAGATGTCATCAGGTTGTCTACAGTTGGCAAGACAGTGTATATATTGCAGAGTGTGAACCAGCTGTCGAGTGAGCGTTACCGTCAAAACCAATCAAAAGTAGTACAAACATTCCCCCCTCCTCCTCATACTCGCATTTGTTTACACAACTGTGTACAAAACTTTCAAACTATAATATTTCACTCCTGAGAGTCATCGTTACATTTCATTGATACTTATAAATTTTTTACAAATAAATAAAGGTTTTTTTCCTTTAATTTCAATTCTTCTTATTTACTCCCTGAAGTACTCAGTATTTTAACTTTGTGCACATACCTATACTATTAACTTAAATGAGGTGTTTTTCAGTGAATTAATTTGCCACATTCTGCGATGCAGATATGTCACATATAGTGATATGCTCACATTTATTTTGACCTGTTAGTCTATTTACAGAGTTTTGTTTGCGGTGATCACAGTATTGGAGAAAGGACTTGCAAATTGCCTAACAATAACAAGTGCTATGAATTTGAACAGAAAGTACCTTAAATTCACGACTAAGGTAAGTTATTGTCAGTTCAGCTGCTTTTCAATTCTGAAACATGATTTCCGTGAAGCATGTGGAAATCTGTGGTAAAATTCAGGTTGGTTATTAGAAGTGACGTGTTCATGATGATCTATTGTTATAAAATTTGGAAATAAGCTTAGTTTTTTTTAAGTGAATTACAAAATTAAATGTGCTTAATGCATGAAAACTTTAGAGGTGAAGTTAACCGAATGGCTTGAGTACATATGTTAGTATGTATTATAAAATATTTTGACCAATTGCATTTTCATCTTAGCGCCAGCCGTACTGCATAAATTTCATTAGCAAATGGTGGGAAATGATTGATCAAAATGTTTAAAATTGTCGTTTAGTTATGTTCTGAAATACTCTCGTTAATACAGTAGACCTTATTTATAATTTGTGTGGAATTTAAATTATTTATCTCATCTATAATCTCTCAAATGTCACTTAAGTGGCATGATATCAGAGGCGATTATACATTTTCATACTTGGTATAGACGTGCCATTGTGTTGTTGAAAACTGTAAGCATTTTGCAGTCATTTTTGCTGCTTCCTCCATGGATTATATACAGTAGCCAAGAGAATGGATATCTTAAGTAGGAAGTTGTGTTGCAATGCATGTATGTACTATATGAACGCATCATGCGTGGTGGTCAAAGTAATGATCAAACTTAATAGTTCTACGAAATTTAATTGAGGTACTCTTCACAGGCACTGGCATGGTATTTTAAGAGGTAACGTGACCTGAATTAGTCAAGTAAAATAATGACGCATTTGATATTTTACTATGGAACGATAATTACTAAAATCCTAAATTACCAAATCGCAACTACTTCTGAACAAGTGACTTAATAGCATCCAAACTGAACACTACTGCATGTTAAAATACTATTGTACTAAATGGTACCTTTGAACACAGTCTCACTATGTGTGGTGTGTTTGGCTGTGTCTTGTTTCTTTTTACATAAATACATACAAATAAAAATTTTTAAAAGGAGTGTGGTGAGCAGTTTATCATAATTTATAAAAACCTGCTAAATGATAAAGTGATCAATTAGTATCTATGAAACCAGCATTTGGAAATTAGCGGGAGGAGGAGGCGATATACTTGTCCCTGCTGTAAGGTTACAAATTGGACAGTACACACCATTTAGATTAAAATTTCCCCCAATCTCGAGTTGCTCTGTACTACAAAGATACTTTGTTTTGTTGAACAGGCACTAGATATCACGAAGCTACAGGATAGTCCTTTGAGTATAAATTTTTTTTACAGCCCCCAAAATTTCAAAACTGGTTCAATCAGATTATGAAGAAGTGACAGAGGTTTCAAATGTTTGTTACTTATGGGTAGAGTATGGTTGCCAGTGGGTTAACCATAGTTGCCTCTGTTTTACTTGAGGCAGTGTAGTTGTGGCATAACTGCACGACAAAACTGATTTATATGTGTAAAGGTGGATTCGCAACCATCCATCTCACCCGTCAGGTGGTCACATGATCTTCGACCAATCGCAGGGCAACGTTTTTTTATCCGTCAAACTTTAACTTTCGACGGACCGACGGATGGACCACCTCCTTCCGACGAGATTCTGTAGAAACGAATACGCATTTTGAAATAAAATGCAATGCGCTGGATATGTGTTTATTTATCTTGGTGGTAAATTCAGGAAATTTAAACTTAAACAATAATTTAGTATACATTTTTATCACGTAAAAATTTATTTCCTCAAAATGTTTCTTTCTTGAAAATGTATTTCCAACCGAAATATACTTTCTACGAAAGAAGAAAGCAGAATAAAAACCATATCTGTTAGGAATATAAATTTGTGAACTATTTATTTTGTTGCTAATTTAATGATAAAAACTTCAAAAGCAGTAAGTTAATATTTAGGCAACTCATTTTGTTGTTAGATAAATTTTATAGCGCTAAAATATTTTACTGCTTATAGAGCTAATACAAGACACAGTAGTAAATCACTAACTGTATTAAAGCCAGCTTTAATTAGTCTTTCGTTAATAAAAAACAGATAAGTTGGGGAGATTTTTCTGTCCAAAACTTTTTTCGGTTATGTTCATTCCAGGTTTTTTTTTACATAAAAATAAGCTTGTTGACAGCTCCATTCTCAAGAATGTATTGAATAAATGCATTCGGCTATGTATCTGATAAAAGAAATAGCGTTTAGCATTCCATTCTCTTACTTATAATTGATTAACATTTGTCCTTTGTAACTTGCAACATCTAAGTCTGTGCCCAGTAACATGATTCTGTTACAACTGATTGTCCTTGTTTCAAGTGACAGTATTTATGCTTTAAACGCATTCTTAAGTACGGCATACTTATATGAATAAGCAACACGTTTTAATACTACGAGACGGCAACCACTGAAATCGCGCATGCCGAGCCATGTGAATTTGAATTTCTCGGGTATTCGCCAGCAAAAGCCGCTAGGAGCGCTTTTGTAGCGTGTCTAGCATGTTGACAATGTTAAAACGCCTCAGTTTCCCATATTGTCCTTCTACCATATTTGTTATAAGGGCAGCCACTGGAATTACGATGACCCGCATGGCACCTTAATTATAGTTCTTGTACAGAATATATTTTTACTGTTACTTTCGTTTTATCTCTTAAAATATCAGTCTAGTTCATTTGATATTTTTACTTCTATTTCAGTATCTAATTATTTTACGTTATGCATGCGCGATATGGAAATCGTTACAAGACAATGCATGCTATGTGAGTACACTACTACTACGAAGTACCCACTCGGTGCATAGATTGTTATTTTTACTTCTAGTTCAGTATCTAATTATTTTACGTTAAGCATGCGCGATATGGAAATCATTACAAGACAATGCATGCTATGTGAGTACACTACTACTACGAAGTACCCACTCGGTGCATAGATTGTTATTTTTACTTCTATTTCAGTATCTAATTATTTTACGTTAAGCATGCGCGATATGGAAATCATTACAAGACAATGCATGCTATGTGAGTACACTACTACTACGAAGTACCCACTAGGTGCATAGATTGTTATTTTTAATTAACAGAAATGTCCTTTAAATTTGATTTTGGAAGAATAATACATTATTTGATTAAATTTGTAGATTCATAAAAATAATATATAATTTATGTTAAAGTTGTTAACTAATGCTGGAATTCATAATTTTGCTTACATTTTCAAAATTAATTTTTAAAATGTATCTCAATAGTAATAGAGTGATTTTAAGAGTGTCTGAAGTACGATCAGTGCGTTCTAAGGCTGACTGTAGGTGCAATAAAAGTCCAAGTGTTCTAACATAAAAAAGCTTTGCGAATCAATAAATCTGGAATGAAAACTCGCCCACCACAGCCATCTTTGGTCTGTAATGAGTGAGGGCGTTGAAGCTGAGGAGATGGGATGAAAAAAGGCCCCTTTAAAGATGTACCTCCACTTGAAAAATATGCTTTATACGCCCTTGATTTGGTTGCCAATCGAATAACTTACGGCAGAAAATACTGACAATCCAATTGTTTTGATGGTTTTTGAAATGGGAAGCAGTGCTTAATATATTTCAAGTTTAAGACTCGCAGTATAGGTTCATTTAAGCTACTTTGAACTTGGGAAAATTTTTTGGTTTCTCTGCACTTGTGATGCAATTTCCAATCACTGAAAATTAAGTCTTTCAGGGTAATTTGGTATATGGATACTGAACTGTACATAGCTGGTTTTTTTAAAACTTGTATTTAATCCATCCCAAATGACACCAAAACAGCGTTACACGTGGTGTAAATTAATTCGTGCAGATGTTCGGCAACCCCGGTTTACGGTACCTCAACTGCACATTAAGTCCAGAAAGTTGCTCCAGAGGTGTTTTCGTGTTGACCGAACTGCAAACGGGCTGGCGCTGACCGAAAACTACCGCGGCAGAAGCAGTCACTAGTTGGCCGGCAGGTTTGTTTGGCCAGCTGTCGCCGCCTGGAGGACTGCGTGCACCGAGATGGTCGATTAACATTGACCTCGGTAAATCAAGTTCAAGACAAAGGAGCTCCCCTCCGCCCCTCCGTTCCTGTGCGCGCGTGGTCAATCGCAGCCCGGTGACCTTGAGACGGCCGGCCGAGAGGCGAAGGAGACAGTTTTTCTAGGAACTCGCCGGAGAAGGGGGGCACTGCTCATTGACGCCCTGCACTGCGCTGCATCATATTTCGTCGTTTTTTTTTTCTTTCCTCGTCTTTACCTTCTCCATCCCAGAAGCTGGCTGCCCGGGCTGTTGCGCAAGAGAAGAAATCGACCTGCGACTGCCAATAAATTACCGTAATCGTGGAGCTATTATCGTACGTGCGCGACGAAGATGAATTAAGCTTTTTAGTACGGTAACAGTTATAAAAATGACGGCAGCTCCTAGTTACTATCGCTATTGTTTCTAAGTTACCCATACGATCTGATTTTGCAACACCTACCAGCTATGAGGGTGCGTATTCGCCAGCGTAGGTCTGTAATTAGTGCTTATTTGGAGTGCATACAAAGTTGTACACGCCCTCTTAAATGCTTTAGGACCACTATTATAATACTGTTACAATCTTTGAAAAGTCCATGGGCATAGCTAGGATCTTTTTGGGCTCGTTGTCTTAAATAAGTCAAGGAGCTAATCATATTTTCCCAATTAATTTATAAACAATTTAAAAGAGCTACTCTACATTTTATATCTGGACAGTAATCACTAACCATCAGTCACGTCACAGAAATTAACAGTCTAACACTTAAAAATCAGTCTTTATAATGGTTTTATTACACCTACTAAATTACTACTTATATGATATAATTGATATTTGCCCGTTCATATATTTACAATTAAGCCTGTACCCCTCGTCCATTCAGTGCCACCTTGTTTAAGTTCATATATCGCCAATATTTTCCTGTCCGGAATGTTCCGGAGCGCCCCAAGCGCCTCACTCTACTCGTTGGATACCTCGCCATCCGCAGACCTCACACATTCTCGAGAGTCCCCCCCCCCTTTTTTTTCACACACACACACCCACCCACACACACACACACACACACACACATTCGCTCGCCGCCGGTTCACTTCAATCTACGTCGTACTTCGCCAGATGGCTATCCAGAATATGCTCCGAAACGGTTGGATCGAATTTGATAAAACTTCCAGAGATAATACAGTTTATTTCAATTTAAAACCTGCTCTTTATTTCATCTCGATGTCTCAAAAGGTTATGAAATAAATTAATTTTTTCATATAATTTTCTTTATATTTCATATCTTATTTCTCTGGAAAAGAATTATTGTCAAAAAGCATTGTTGAATCAACAATCGTTTTTTAAATAATCATTGACATAATACGCATCATAGATAAAGGTACATTAATTCTTGGAAAAACATAGTAAAATAACACATTATTAAACAACCAATTCTAATGCGACAATAAAACTATTTCCGATGGCAAAGTAATAATTTTCAATCTAATTATATAGGTATGTATTTCAATAACTCCATAAAACTTGAGCGAAGCGGTGGCGGGCTGTATTTTAATAACTTCATAAGACCTGAACAAAGCTACATTTCTATTTTAAACATAAAACCTGAGAGAAGCGATGGTGGGCTGTTTTTTAATAATTCCATAAAACCTAAGCGAAGCGAATTTTCTATTTTGTACATATGTAAAAAAAATTCTAAAGACCACACTAACGAAGTCGCAGGCACTGCATTAATTTCTATATAAAAATAAAAATACATTTTAAAATTCTATTTGATAAATATTTAAAACTTTAGAATTATTTTTTTAATTTTAATTATAGAAATTACTATGTATGAATTTCGTTTGACATTATTCACGTCTTATTTCAATTTTATATTTCAATTTTAAAAATATGTAAACATCCTTAAGTTCACTCGAACGAAGTGGCGGGAACAGCTAATTATAACATAATAAATTAAACAACAATTAGATACATGTTTTGAAAGAATTCTTAATAGTTCAGACACAGCTGCTGGTGGTGTATTCTTTTTAGACGCACCCGGAGGCACTCGAAAAACATTTTTGACAAACCTTATACTGTACAAAATACGAGTTAATAAAAAAAATTGCCATGGTTGTGGCATCTTCAGGTATAGCTGCAACGCTACTCCCTGGAGACAAAACTGCTCACTCCATGTTTAAAATACCAATTCAAGCAGATAAAATTGAAAACCCTGTGTGCAGTATATCAAAAACAGTTACAAGGCTAAGGTGTTACAAGATTGTGTATTTATTGTTTGGGATGAATGCACCGCTGCTAACAGCGTCCATAGAAACAGTTGACAGAACACTGAAAGACTTAAGAAGTGATGATAGGCCCTTTTGGTGGAGTAACATTTTTATTTTCCGGAGGCTTTAAGCAAACTTTACCGAGTGTCACAAGAGGCACACGCACGGTTGAAATAAACGCATATATTACACGCTCAGTAATTTGGAGGCACATTGACAAACTTTATTTGACCGAAAATACGAGAGCCCAATCAAGATCAGAATTTTGTAGAGTCAGTGAGTGAAGAGAATTTGGGCGGTTCTTAACAGCGAGGTCTTGAGAGCCGATGTGGGTGAGTAAAGTAAATATGGAGCGGCACCGGAATGTGAAGGGGCGGGGGAGGCGGGAGATCCCCGAGAAGACCCGCCGACCAACGGCATCGTCCAGCACGATTCCCACTTGCGAAGGTCCGGTGACCCGGCCGGGGATTGAACCCGGTTCGCCTTGGTTGGAGGCGAGCGTACTAATCTCTCAGCCACCGTGCCACCCCTCCCCCCCCCAGAGTTTTGTAGAACAAAGTCAAACTTTAGGGTCAGGCGTTGTTTTAACCCCGTGCAGCTATACGTAGCTTGCTCACGTGTTAGTAAATTTACAAACGTAGTGATTTTAGCTGTAAATAACAGAACGTAAAATATAGTTTGTAAAGAGGTTTTGATATAATTTAATTATAATGTTTCTACGAAGCTATTAAAAATATTAACAAATAAAAATAAAAATACTATAATTTGTTTAATATAATTTTAGATAATTTGTTTATAAATAATTGTAAGTAAGAGAATAAGAAATAAAAAAAATAAAACTTATTAGAACAAAGGACTTATCATTATATATATAAGATTATTTACAATCATTATTTTACATCTAAAATAAAAAATCAATACATTTGTAAATTCTATTTGATTAATATTTAGAACTTCAAATTTATTTTTTTGTTTTGATTATAGAAATTATTATGTATACATTTCGATTAAAACTATTCACGCCTTATTTTAATATTCTATTTCTATTCTAAAAATATGTAAATAAATACAAAAATCACGCAAACGAAGTCGTGGGAACAGCTAGTATGTAATAAAACATTTCTTTCAACAACTTTTACTAGATTGTCACTAAATTTAAAAGAGCGTGGGAGCTGTAATAATTTTACAGTTAGTAGTCCGGACATACAGTATTCTATATACTTCTCCGTTATTTGCGCGTTTACGCCTGTCTCAGCAATTATCTATCCTGGGAATATGACTTTCCGTCAGAAACTATATATAAAAAAATTATTTAAGCCCGCATGGTTTTGTTTGTATTCCATATTTTAAGCAAAAATAATAATACGTGCTTCTTTGCTATCGAAGCCTTTTGTAAGATTATTGTATAGCCTGTTTCCTGGAAATATCAGAAAAACTAATAATCAAGTAAAACATTACTGAAAACTATATTATATTTATTAGATACAAAGCTTCAGAGTATCATTATCCCACTTATTATTTTTTGTTTCAGTTTAATATCTTCAAAATTGGTTTGAAAAAACCGATTTTCATTTACACGTATTTCCTTATACCAGATGCTCACTGCTTTCAAACCAGGCAACAGTCTTAAGAGGCAGGAGGAAAAATAGAACCGTACAGACATAGTTACATCTGTGGGCTTTCATCGCGTGTAATGTAGTCCCACTGTTAGAGATCAAATCTGCACAGGAAAGCGTGACGATGGGGAAGCACTGCACGCCGGTTCAGCGCCTTGCGCGTATGGGCGATGGGGCGCTGGGCGTTAGTATTATTGCCGCCCGTTAGGCTGTGCCCAAAACACAAAAACTAACTTATGTATTTTTTAAGTTTTTAGTGATCTTGCATCTGTATAGTTACCTTCTGAAGTTTACATGTAAGAAACAAATTTACGGGGTTGAAAATTTCTAACGAAATGTGGTTATTGACATCACATACATGTTAAAATAACTACATAACATACATAACATACATTGCATCTCTTCCGCCTTACTTGGATGCAGTGGATACTCAGATTCAAACAAATCACAACCAACATAATGTTTTATTCGGAAATAAACTGGTAGAAAATGAAACATGAACACCACTAAAATGGTGACGTAGAAACACCATGTGTGCATGAGGCACTGATAGAGGGTAGTAAATGCAATGAAATACAGTGCTGTGCTGTGGACAGAGAAGGAACCGCGTACTAGGCATAACACCGCTGAGTCCAATACAACTACTGTAGTTGTATTGGGCTCAGTAGTAAGCATTATAGACATGCTACAGCGGCATAGACGACCACATGTCGTGCAATTAGCAGACTTTGAACGAGGTCGTACTGTGTGCCTGAGGGAGGCTGGATGGACCTTCCGAAGAATTGCCCAAGGCGTAGGACGTGAAGTGTCCACTGTGCATCATTGGTGGTGCCGGTGGTCCAACGATGGTGCACATGATCGTCAACCTGGTTCCGGATGGCAGCGGCATACGGATTCTTGCCTGGACCGCCGCATCAGACCAGCAGTCATTTAATTGCTGATCGCACTCTCGCACACAGGATGTCAGCTAGGACCATCACCAACCGTTTGCTGGACGCTGGGCTACGACGAAGAGTGCCGCTCGCCAGGTTTCCTCTCACACCTCGTTACCGTGCAGCCCGCCTCGGATTGTGTCGCGAACGACGCAACTGAAGGGATGAATGGCGCGGAGTTGTGTTTAGTGATGAGAGCAGATTCTGCCTTGGTGCCAGTGACGGACGTTCGCGAGTGCGGCGTCGACCAGGAGAGCGGCAACAATCAGAGTGTATACGGCAACGACATACAGGACCAACTCCTGTCATCATTTCATTGTTTGGGAGGGGCGGGGAGCAGTAACCTACAATGGCCGTACGCCTGTAGTGTTTGTTGAGGTAACACTGCACAAGAAACGTCATCAAGCCAATTTTATTGCCATTCCTACAGCGCCAAGGAGATGCCCTCTTCCAGCAGGACAATGCCTATTCACACACGTATCGTGTTACCCAATGCGCTCTCGAATGTGTTCAACTCCAATGGCCATCACGATCACCCGACCTGTTCCCCATTGAACATGTGTGAGACATGATAGAACGACGTTTGGTGCGGTCTGCAATTCCAGTAATTCCATCAATTGCAACAACAGGTAGAATTAGCGTGGAACACTATTCCCCAAGATGACATCCAACACATCTGTGATCGTCTCTATGCACGACTGCAGGACTGCACCGTCGCTAAAGGCGCCTGTACAAGATACTGATATTGTTGTTCAAGACACTCTGTAGCCTTTGTCCACAGGTGTACGAACCTTTGGTAGTTATCACATACAGTGGACAACCTGTATAATTATTCAATACAACCTCCTGTTCGGTGGGACCATTGTTTCCGGGTGATTATTTTCCATTTTTCACCAGTGTAGTTTGATAGTGCATTACCAATTCTAGATAACTTAAAATTTCGGGGTATTCAATTAATTTTATTGACTTAGGCAATCTTTATAATTATACCCTTGTACTAAACTGATTGTTTACACAATTTTAAGACGAATTTCTATTTTTCTGAAACCAACATGATAATTTTAATTAAACTTGGCACGTCGGCAATAACTTGTAAGGTTATATTTACTCATTCTGCTTCACGGCATTCATAAATTTTTGTAATCCCGATTTTGGTAATGAAGTGGTTTTATTTTTTGTTTTCTCCTTGAAACCGTTTTCGTATATTCACTTGAGGTCGCACGCACAGCTACATTAACTACGGGGAATGTCAGGCGGACGGACAACCATTTATCCCTTCTTGTAAAGAAAAAATTTTCAACTTTTCTTTGTTACAACGCTTGTGGTCGCTGCCATCACGAATATTTTGAGACTGAATTATAACAAAAAAAAAAAAAAAAAAAAAAAAAAACTGAAAATTAAATTCTATTTTGATGAACGGTACAATTAAAACGCAACTTTCTTACAAGTTGCGCCTCGAAAAATATATGAAGTAAATTATCTTGACAGCCACTGATTAAAACTAGTAATTCAGTAATTGTTAATTTCAGTTTTATTTCTCTCCAGCACTGGTATAGCAGACGTTTCCGTTAGCCAATGTCTTTTCTCGGGGTGCTCCCGTTACTTCATTATTACATTCCGTTATCGCTCAATCCTACACTATAAAAATGATTCGGAAATTTACCATACCAGTCTATACGCTTAGAGAGAAAGCGAGAATGGTAATATTTTCTTCTATACATTCATTGCAGAGTTCCTACGTTTGCTCAGGAAACAGTCAAATGCGGAGGGAAATTCCCAACTTTGTATAGAAGCCGCGAAGGTAAACATTACTATATCTGCAGCTTCATTCGGGGTATTATTTCCATAGTGTATAGGTTAAAATCTTCAATTACAGTTTAGGAAGTTTACCAGAAAGATTTTTACAGTGAATATCTTATTTGATGTTACTCCTCAGAGACTCTAAAGCCTATGGAATTTTACCCTCACCGTAGGGTGCTCCACTCATATGACTTTTATTTACGCTTGTAGTCTGATTACAGACTAGATTGATGGCGAGACCTAGAAGAATTAAATGAGATGCCTTTAGTCTCACGTGGAATGAGAAGCAAGTTCATTTTACAACATGTTCTCAAAGTTTATTTTACACTTTTGACGCCGACCTCTCCCTCAAATCACGAGCTTGTTCGCAGAGTGTCGTGTGCAGTGTTCGGCGCGAGTGTTTTGAATGCACATGTGTCTTCTAAACACGTCCGCGTGGAGTGCAGTAGGCGCCTTCACTATTGACGTCAGTACGCATTAGGCGATGAAAGCAATCTGCAGTTTCTCTGCCACCATATGTTGTTGCCGTACTCACAAACGGACCTGAAGTTCAAACTGTGACAGGTTATCTCGGAAATTAAATCTGTTGATAATGGTTTGTTATATAAATAAAAAAAATAATACATACGTACTTTCTTTCTCACATCTTATTCCTAAAAGTAAACCAGAAAATTTCAGAAAAAGTGGTTCACTGTTGCACTCGGAACGACTTCCTTGTGTAAAACATGAAAACGTTTACCCTGTAAAAATTATAGCAAACTTCCTAAACTGTAATGGAGCCTATATACAGAATCATTCAGCTAAGATGTTCACCCCAAATATATTCGGAACCGCTGAAGGTATAGAATTTTAGATTTCAAATTCGTTAATGGCACTACATGGCTCACAAGACACCGTCTATGTCAGTTTCTAGATGTAATTAAGTACTGAGATATCGATATCAACTTCGAATTTTCAAAATAATCACGTTACTGAAATCGCCTCTTAATAAAATGCCATGCTATTGGGAGAAATGGGTATATTCCCATTTAAAAAAAAAAACAAATTTGATATCGATATCTTGGTAGTTCATTACATCTTGGAACAGGCATAGACAGCGTCTTATGAGCCCCGTAGTACCATTTACGAATTCGAAATAAACATTTCGATACCTTCAGCGTTTCGGAAGATATTTGGGGCGAAAATCTTAACTGAATATACTTGTATAGCATGGAACTAGTACGACGTAAGGCTACAAATATAGGCATGATGAGCGTTGTTACTAAATAAAGTTGGGAACTTCTCTAAATATTTGACTCCTTCCTGAGCAAATGTAGAAACGCTGCTATGGATGCACGGGAAGAAACTTTGCCAATCGCGCTTCTTTATTTTTATACGTATACACAGGCGTGGCACATTTGGGAATAATCTCTTAGAATGTACAGTCGCCTATCACTCTGGTTCAATTATGAGAGAACTCTGGTTCCTTGCTAAAGCCTTATATTGGGATTTATGCCAAATATACTATCGACCGAAAAGTGATTGGGCACCCGTGAAGATAGGTAATTCCGTAAGTCGGTTAACTTATGTGGCCGCCATACGCTGCAGGCTGGAGTAGAACCAGTTGAATAGGAGATGGCACGAGGTACAGAGCTATCGGACTTCGATAAGGGCGTGATTGTGGCTGCCATATCAGTGGGCTGTTTAGCCGGGCAGAGCAGCTGCACATAAGCCCCGTCTCACGACAAGCAATAAAGCTCGGCGACTTAGGCGGTGTTTGGACAGTCGAAACTGGACACTGGAGTGGTGTAAATCGGTTCTGTGGAGTGATGAGTCGAGCTTTACACTATTCCGGTCCGATGGACATGTATGGGTGTGGCGTCTACCCGGGGAACGGCTTCTGCCGGAGTGTATAGTGCCAACTAGGAAATTCTGTGGTGGTGGAGTGATGGTGTGGGGCTGTTTCACGGCCTTCGGCGTAGGACCTCTGGTGTTTGTCCGTGGTAGCATGAACACAGAAGCCTATTGTAACATTCTGGATAATGAAATGCTCCCAAAATTGTGGTGTTTTTACGGAATGGACCCGTGTTACTTCCAGGATGACAATGCCAGGTGCCATGATTCAAGAGCTACTATGCAGTGGTACGCCGACAACAATGTTCGCCGATTGGACTGGCCCGCCCAGAGCCCCGGCCTCAACCCTATAGAACATCTTTGCGACGAATTGGATCTCCGGGTGAGGGCTCGTCAGGCGCGGCCAAAATCCATTGCTCAACTCATGGAATGGTTGCAAGAGGAATGGCGACGAATCCCGGTGGATGTCCTACAAACACTCGTAGAGAGCATGCCAGACAGGGTGGTTGCTGTTGTAGCCAAAAGAGGTAGCCCTAAGAGAAATATAACGGGGTGACAACCACGGAGTAAACATTGTGGACAGGTGCCCAATTACTTTTTGGTCGATAGTGTACTTACCAAATAGAGATAACTGAATAACTGTCGCACAATATTTTTGATATGATATAAAATTCCAGTACATTAAAAGTACAAAAAAGCGATATATTAATTTCGATGCGAAATGGAAGGGAATTTCGAGAACTGAGATTTTACACATTGTGCCAATTTCAAAATATCATGTAGAAAATATGATTGGCTACTGCTCAAAAAAATTTTCTGTCACCAAGGAATCATAAAGAAATATCTTGGATACCTATTCAATTGTAGTTTTATTGTATGAATTTTACGGAAAAATTCAAAATATCAGAGGGCTATAAGTTAAATACTAATACTAATCGCAGAAAAACAGAGTAATATTTCAAGTAAATAGCTTTCTAGCATTATATTAAAAAATAATTTTGCCTAAAAAGAAACTTCCAGTTGACCTAAAAATTTTAAATTTACCTGGAACCATATCAATGTAGTAATTAATATTAATGTGAAAATGCGATGGAAGTTATTTTATTTTGATTTTGTATTATAGCTGCATTCCCAGTCGATTCTACAACGCAAAACTATAAAACATCCTGAGAACACAGTAAAACATTTTGACGTTTAAATGCTTTTAAGACTTCGGTGACTGTTGGTAGGCATGTAAACACTTATCATAAAAAAAACACACACACACACACACACACACACACAAATACATAAGTAGAGGGATCATGTATGTTCTGGCCCACTTAGTGTAAGAGTGGCCTGTCACAGTTGTGTGCAAGATTGGCACAAGTGCCTAATTAGCATAATTATATGCAAATGCGATTACAGAATTCATTGAGTAATTAATTTGATTAACAAAATAATTCTTAAATCAAAATTTTATATTGTTTGATATCGAATTTTATTATTTTTTACTGGCATTGTAAGGGTTAAGGTGACAGAGCAGCATCGATGTGTCCTCTGTGATGTTATGGAGCCGACTGAAAATAGGAGTGTATGTAATTCCTTATATAGGTGTTAATGTTGGTGTAAGAGTGGTATAAGGGACATTTTTTTTATAATTTTTGTTAGTGAGCAGAACGCATGCACACATGTATGTTCTGCCCCACTAGGAGAGGGAGATGTGGACGAAGCGAGAGCATGTGACCCACTTCTGGGACACTATGATTTACATTCAAATAGGTTGCCGAACGAATTATTTAAAACACGATTGACCAAAAGACTTTAATTGTGTGATTACCAGAAATGCATTAAACCAAATTCAATCATGCGATTATGGAATGCAACTATTTCAAATGTAACTAAAGTCATTAAACAAAGTTAATTAATCATAACACATACATATCAATAATGACAAGAACCAAGTTAATATAAAATTACTACTCACCATTACTCCAGGTAACATAAACATCTCCCCTCCCAACAAAAGTACACATACCCGAATATAAATACGTATTTTACTCCGTCCCTCATCATCTCTCAAGACCAATATTCTAAACATGCAACAAAATACAGGTTAAACCAGACAAACTTATTGATTACACTAAGAAATTAATGTAACTTACCCCAAGATCGCGGTGTCAGTTGCGGAGCCAATTGTGAAGCCAATTGATGAGCTAAGTGGTGATAATTGCGGTGCTATGAGAGGTGCTATGTGGTGTCAAGTCTTAACTGTTAAAGCTTAAGTAATAAGTCTCAAGTGAGGAGTGATTGAGACATCAAGATGTTGATTTATAGCCATAGTAATTTTCACAAGATTGATAAAACTTGTTGAAATTAATATTTTGGTTAATTATAAGACAAAGTCGGTGCCAGCTAGTGATGTGAGGCTCGCCCCCTAAACATTCCTTATCCTTGCTTTGCAGGGCAAGAGTCCATTTACCTGGTCTTCTCCCAAACCATTAGCAATAGTGTAGCTTGTATCACCATTGTGTGTTTCAAGTTCAACTAGGCTTTCTCGAGATTCTCCCTCATTCCAACATATTCAGAATTCATTCCTTCATTTCTCGGCCCCTTCCATTTTCACACATGTTGGTGTTCACATCGTGTAATAACAATAGATATTTCATCTTACCCAAACATACTCAAACTTCAATTATTATTATATAAAACTGTGACCAAAAGAATGCAAACTATTAAATAACAAGTCACACAATTTCCTTCACAAATGAAATGTAATTTTTCAAAAACATCCTTAAAACTCAATTTACAACAAATATTCACAATTTTACAACAATTTCACAAGTTTAATATCTTCCTGTAAACATAACAAACTTTCATGAAATATCTACAAACTGTTACCAAAAACATTCCTTAGAATTATACTTAATTCTTATAACTATATTTTACACTTTAAGAAATTTATACAAACATTCACACAAATTCATTCACACACATTAAAAATCATTATTTACAAGCAGTAAAATGAAAAACTATACAAATCTACATAAAATGGTGCTTCGGAGTGGGGCCTGTTATGGTGCTAGTCACATCCTGGTAAATTTGGTAAGCAACCACACACCAACACCTTCTATATCCGCACACACGAATGTAGCACTTTGTAGATTAATATATGACATAATGCGATCCCATGCTGCGAAGAGTAATTCCTGGGTGACATAAAGGACCACAGGGATAAGTGGGGCAATGTTATAGTTTCTGAAAATCAAGCCCTGCAGCTAGGGCAAAGCAGTAGCTTTGAAGAAATATGTGGGAACGATATATCGAGTAATGTCGATGCTTATGCAGCAAATGCAGTAGGTTTGAAGACAGCTACGATGCAGATTGTGGTGCGGAGCAGGGTGTGGTGTTGGGTGCATTGCTGACATAAGTGGTGGTGGCAGACCGGTATTTGATGTGGTGCTGAAACTAAAGTGCTTGGGGAAGAAAAATTTACTGTGGGATTTTATAGTGCCCCCAGGGTAAAGCCAATGTTCCATCTGGCTCAGTGAAGTGTTTATCGTCTAAACCTGATAACACTACTTTGGTCACGTGTTCGATGTAAACCTCGTAACAACACAAACAGAACTGGTATTAGGTCCCCAAAACCCTGGTGCAATTATTGAGGCAATCTCGATAATCCTTGTAATGGAGGGATTGCAGCATGTTAGGTTTTACACCCTTCGCCTTACATATACACTGCTCATTCGAAACAAGAATGTTTAAAGCTTGGGATGTAAACCTAAAAAGTATGTGATGATGCGGCCGGCACATTCATTCTTCATCACTCCAGTGCAGTTTTTGTTCTTGTGTGAGAATCTTTATGGGTTATCGAGCTCATAGTTAGATTATCTAATCACATCTTTTAAACTTGGGTAATTACTTTGTAAACATCTCTACAAGCAATCCCATATATCAGGCTGTCAGTATCGCAGTATAAAAGGTGCAAGGCTGGCAGAGGTAATTTCTGACACATGTACTGATCATTAAACTCATATGGGGTTAATTTGTAAATATCTAGAATGCCCACACCAGTGTACAAAGGCTTATTGAATTAAACAGAGCTCTTTGACATTTCGATAAGTGCAAGATTCTCACAGATGATCTATCATGCCTGGAATTTAGGATGCCCTACCAGTTCTGCAGCACCATATATTGCCATACCTGGTAACGACTCTTATATCACTTTCCTGGCAGACATTATGTAAAGTTTTTCCATACCCTGCCTTATTCATTAGTTAAAAAAAAAAACTATTTTTCAAAGTCGTTCTCAGCCTGGGCACTTTTCTCAATTGTAAACTCGATGTATGGAGCTATCCAAACCATCTGCTCAAAGAGCAAAACACGTTTAACAGAGTCAAGTGTGACTCCATACACCAAGTACTTCCTCAGTGTTTCCCCAATAATAAGATAATTCTTCCACTGCATGAGTGTCAAAAGGAGCTTTTCATGCAAGCCGTTAGGATGTATGCCATTTACTGGAGTCAAAGACAGATCGGATAGCATATCATGGCATTCGTCTGGAAACAACAAATACACTTCCGCATTTGCAAAATCCCACAATGAAAACACATCAGCCTCGACCCGCTCAAAATTGCCAATAGGAAGCTTGCTTTCCATAGTGTGGCTGTACAGGTCGTTTACATCTATATAGCAGATATATTTCGATGCCACACTGGAGTCGTTCTACTCACCCATTTAAATGTTATTGGCTTCCGCATGCCTTCTAGAGACCTGGGTAATGCCGCCCCTAACCCGGCATTCAATAAAAAGGTACATATCAGGGTCGGTCAACAGCTCGAGCTGCACATCTGACATTGACAATAAAGTGTCCCATGCAAGAGATGGAACTGTGATGTACATGGCGGGGTCAAGACCATAGTGAACCAAACATACAATCATGGAATTTTCAAAAAGTCTGACAGCAAACAAGTGTCAACATGTAAATACTGAATGGCGTACTGCAGCAGGTTTATGCAGTGGAATGTATCCCATTCGGCTTGGGTGTGATCATAATCCTCATCACTATCACCTTTACCTTTCATGACATTTTGAAATGTGTCCTTTGGTGGGAGTGATGTGCACATCAGACTGTCTTCATACATAATAAAGACACAAGGAAAATCTCCCTTCCTTTCATTTTTGCCAATTCAAATTGGGGGTTGTCTGGAATCATCAATTGTACATTTTCTGATTACCTGCCAAAGTTTCCAGCGAGACACTCATAAAATAAAAAGAATGAATGAAATTTAACTTGAAATGTTGTGCCTTTCCTTTTGAGTAAATCCCATTGAGAATGCATTTGGTGATGGACTTGTACTTTTCAAGGGTCATTCCAATCACCTCGATTTTACCCAGGTATTCGATTACCACGATTCTATTGGGTTATGTTACAGGCCATTCTGCCAATGGCTTTATGAGAAAGTGAGCATCATAGTTTTGCATGTTATGAAAGGCAGCAACAAGTTGTTTCTTGGGCACTCTGACATTCAAGTTTCTTTTTATGTGCATGGCCTCTGATTTCTCCAGTCAGATGGTTATGGTCAACCACAGTATGTGTACCGAGTTCCTTCTTACAAATATTACAACTTTTTTGAGCTGCCAATCTAGCTTCATCAGCTAGGGTCTTTGGCTTCATCGGAACAATCATCCTGTATATTCCTGCAACCCATTTTGTCAATTCAACCAATTCATCTACTAAATGGTTCATATAATCGTCACCCACAATCTCAAAGTAGTTATATAATGCTGGATTGTATGAACAAACCAACAAAATGCTACAAGCATATGGAACATGTTGGTTGATGCTATTCATATTACTCAATATATCATTGGGGAGGACATTGGACAAGGGTTTCGAAAATGTCTCTGTGTCACAATAGGCGACGAAACCGAATATTGCTGTTTGCTGTAGCCCTTAAATTCCAAGTGCTTGTCATCCCCAGTAGGGAAAGTTTTGCGAATAGCCTTCTGTTGCTGACAGAGATCATTATGTTTTGCGATTTTCGCCTCACTACTAAAGTATTGGAGACAAAAAATGCAAACAAATTTCCTATGTCTGTTTTTACTTAACTGGCTGTTAATCATGAATGGCCAATACATTTACGTGATGTGCATTTTGTTCAGGAGAAATATGCATTGGTATGATAAGCCCTTGCTTATTGTAAGTTTCGTCAATAATATTACTACATTTGTCTACTGTAGCGTAGACATTGTAAAAATACCATTGTTCTACTCGAACTTTCGATTACCCTGTAACACTACAGGAGTCGACTGCTATGCTGACACTAAGTGTTATTGGCCAGGGCGATGCCATTTTTAACTCTTACAAAGGGACTGTGCACCTTGTGAAAAATCTTTCAAAATCTGTGCCAGACTCTACTTGATCATTACATAACCATGCATCAGTCAATCTACATGTGGACACCATGGTAAACAGTTGATATCTCAATTAAGCAATGAACCACTTCCACTGAGTTAGAGGAATCAAAAATGAATTATTTTCTGTTTACTTAGACAAAGTCACTCAAAGGTCGTCTGTGAGATGGATGAAGGATTGTCCGAATCATTCGAATTTTCCGTGGCACATAGAAACAAATAGTTTAATAGGAGATCTACTTTTCCGTGTTTGGGGGAACTGATCGTGTTCCGATCTGTTGCAGCTGATGGTCTTTCCGTGTGTGAATCAGTGCTCGAATCACTCTAGAATAGATTGTCATACAAGAGATCTAAATGATGCAGTTTAGATGAAATGACGATGTCCTGACAGCTTGTACTAGGTGTTATATTCGTTTGCGACTCAGATTCAGACTCTCTGTCGATAACGAAACTATCATCCAACATACTAGTAAAACTTTGAGGTTTTCCCTCAATTATTTTAACTCTTAACTAAAGTTTTTGTGCCCCAAAACAGTAATTTCAGCACCACAAAAAATATAAGATGCTGTGTAATTCTGAAAAGAGAGGAAAAACATTATTTTAATGTCTCGAAATGAAGTTGTGTTGCACCTGAAATAAATGATTTAACTAACTATACAAACATAAAATATTTTTGTTTAAACAGAGGGAAAAACAACATAGTAAATATTACTTCAAATTTTACAATGACTGTATTAAATTGGTTTAAAAAAAAAAAATTCTGTTTGAAAACAAGTGAGCTGTGTTAACAACACATTTAATACTATTACCTTTGTATTGAATTTAAGCAACATAAAATAACTTTTGACTTGCAAAAATTATTTATCTATGACATAACTTTAAATATTAATTAAAAAATTAAAATATTTGATACTGTAAAAAAGGTTGATACTGTAAACCATTTTATATATTTCATAACAATTTTAATCTAGAAAGTTTTAGCGAGGGAAATTAATCTGTTGCACTCTATAACTAAACCTTTAAAACACTCGTTGAAATTCTAAAATATCACTTCAACTTTAAAAATTCTTAAAAATTACTAAAATTTTGAAAATTAATTTTTTTTTAGAATTTTTAACATTTCATACACTTACAAATAAATAACATACTTAAAATCTAATTACAAATACCCAGCCCATTTCCAAACATTCCACAATTGTTAGTACTTAGGTCCTTTCTTTCATCATACAGTCATCCTTCACCAAACAACTCATTTAGAACATAGACATGGGCAGGGCTTTGTGCCATACAAACATCCTGTGCATTGTTTGGCATAGTTCCCAAATCATTTTCGATGTTCCATAATTCACACCCAAGCATACTTCTATTCAGACTGTCTTAAAACTAACTAAATTAAAAAAAAATTACAACACCTTTTCCCCTCACTCATACTCAGTCATGCACCTACTCGCTAAATATTTTTCTCAGAGTACTTGGTATTATGATCCAAATGGTTTTAACATATTTTTGCAAGTATTTAACAATGTAGGAAGTGCCTTGGTCTGTGATATTATCATACCTTCTGTCCATTATAAAGATAATGGTGGTTGTTGGATATCTCTCTATCTACACCATTAAAAACTCTCAAATATACATCAATGACCCACTTAGAATCACTCATAACACCTTTGCCCTCACTCATACTTGCAGTTCTACTTTGAAGATGAAATTAAAATTTTTAAAACTACTTAAAATTATATGCCCAAACCACCCCATCACACATCAAATCATTTCATTAGTTAGAGTTACTCAAGGTTCATTCATTTATTGTACAGCCATCCTTTTCCAAACAATTAATTCAGAATAAACTTGGGAGCTAAGGATATGTGCCTTCCAAGTGTGCAGCACAAAATTGGATTAGTTCACCCTTTTTTGGCTTTTCCATAATTCTTACATCAGTCATAACCAAAATCCACCCTCAAATCTCTTAGAACTACTTAAAATTCAATCATATGGTAAACCACCTTATCATACATAAAAATTCTTTCATTTTTAGAGTTACTTAAGGTCCATTCATCCGTCATACAGTCATCCTTCGCCAAACAACTCATTCAGAACATAGACATGGGCAAGGCTATGCACCCTCCAAACACTGTGCATAGTTTGTCATAGTACCCAAAATATTTTTCTGTGTTCCATAATTAACACATCAAACACACAACAGCCCATCCTTGAACAATCTTAAAATATATAGAACTACAAAACAATGTAAAATTACTTAAAAATTTGCAAAACTACTTAAAATTACACAAAACTACTTAAAAATATTTAAAACTAACACGATTATAAATATTTACATGAACCCGAATGAAATTTAAACAACTTGTGAAGAAACTGTAATGAATTTAAATAAATGTTGTAAAACTAATTTAAGCAATTCGCAAATAGTGGTCGAAATCTACTGATTTTTAAGCAAATTCTAAAAATGTTTTATCGTATTCTGAACAACAAGAAGGATATTACGAAAAAGGTTAAACTAATTTATTAAATCCCGGAAGAAATTCTAAAAGTCGAAGAAATTGAAAAAGAATCTAAATGTATGCAGCAAAACTAATTAAAAATACACCCGGTAAACAATCACAACAACTGTACAATATTTTAAAAATAATAATGTTATTATTAAATAAAATTCATTAAACAAGATTTGAAGTTAATAATGCGATATAAAACAGTATTAAAAAGCCCTAAATATTAATACTATTTACTTACATAAATTCTATTAGCAAAGCTGCTATTCGATGAAGGAAGCCTGAACCCCCAGTTCAGGCAGGTGAGGGCTCGAGCAGGTCAGGCAGATGAGGGCCCAAGCAGAGCCATGTGAGCGCAACACGCACTGACTGCCAAGGCCGGTGCTCTGCTAATGCGATCTTGAGATATAAGCGGGTGGCTGCTCACCCAGGATGGGCTGGTGACCAGCTAACCCCGTCCCTGCAGGTCGGCAGGGATGAAGCAGGCAGCGGGGGTCCGAAGTCGATCGAGCAGTGGCGAGCAGGAGTGGTTCTAACTCCTCAGCAGATTGATGAACAATGGCGAGCGGCGCTCCTGCACATGTATATATAAGCCAACACCCTTCCCCACTCACCCGGGGAATCTATACAAACAAGTGAAATAGCCAGATTTGATAATAAAACATAACTTTACTAAAGTAAGTATTATTTCCTTAATGAATTAAATTATTTTAACTCGTAATTAAAAGATTTTTAATGAATTAACATGTTTCCTGAATTCTCTCATTTACAATTATATTGAATTGGAAATATGATATTTCTTTGGTATTAGCTATTACATTTAATTTGAATTTTTGTACGGATTTCTATTGAAATATGACTCCGGAATGTAATAGTCTTTGTATTGCAGTATGTGCGGTTTGATATATCAAATAATAGTAATTTTAATTTTATTACATAACTTGTAATTATATATAATTGCTTATTAAGTATTGTGTATGGTACAGTACTGTATATTATCATATAATATTTATAAGGACACTGAATTATATTACTAATGTCTTAGCTGGGAATCGAACCCAGATTATATTGACCATGCCTTATCTGGGATTCGAACCCAGAACCCCACACTATAGTGTAATCTGACTTTGCCAAAGGTGTTGGCGATGTAACACAACTGTTTTTATATACTTATGTTGGAAATTATTTATTAAAAATATAATGTGTGTGTTTGAGCTGTTTGTAATGGAGTTGGGCCAGGTCGTCATGAGGGAAAAGGAGGGACGGGCATGGGAAAGCTTTCAGTGGGTGTTGTTGTTAGTTCTACAAAAGGTTTTGTAAGCTCTTTGCACAGTCTGGAAGACAGTGCCGGGAAACTGAGGGAGTCTCTGGCCAACTGTTTAATTTTGCTTGAAAGCCACGCTTGTGCTCTGTTCCCGAACATGTCTTGTAATAAAAAGTGTAGGGCAGGGTTCACTGTGAAACCTTAATCGTAAAGGTGTAGGAAATGTTAAAAAAATTGCTTTGTTAGGGCTTTATGTAGAAGCCAGTTTCATATGTGCCTTAGAATTTATATACAGTACTTGAGTATTCTCGTTAAGGATAGTATGACATAAAACTGCTATTTGTTCAGGTGTGAATGTACCTTACTATTTTTTTTTGGAATTGCGATTGACTATATTCCATTCATACCTTCTAAATACACAGGTTTGGCTTGGTAATGAGGTGAATTCTAGTTAAGTACTTACTGTTCAGTGATTACTCTCATAGTGATAGCGAGGTGGTTTTCTTGGTTTGCGATTTGGTATTACGATTAAATTCTTAGTGTAATCAATGAGTTCGTCTGGTTTAACCTGTATTTCGTTGCATGTTTAGAATATTGGTCTTGAGAGCCGATGAGGGACGGAGTATAATACGTGTTTATATTCGTGTATGTGTACTTTTGTTGGGAGGGGAGTTTTTTGTTACCTGGAGTAATGGTGAGTTGTAATTTTATATTAGCTTGGTTCTTGTCATTATTGATTCGTGTGCATTTTGATTAATTAACTTTGTTTAATGAATTTCGTTGCATTTTAAATAGTTTCATTCCTTATCGCATGATTAAAGTCGGTTTAATGAATTTGTGGTAATCACACGATTAAAGTCTTTTGGTTAATCGGGTTTAAAGTAATTCGTTCGGCAACCCATTTGAACGTAAATCGTAGTGTTCCAATAGTGGGTCCTGTGCTCTAGCTCCATCCACACCTCCCTCACCTAGCAGACCACAACATACACATGTGCATGCATTCCACTTACAAAAAAAAAATGAAAAGTCCCTTATACCAATCTTACACCAACATTAACACCTATATAAGAAAATATAATGCACTTCTTTGTTCAGCCGTATCCAGGATGTCTCAGAGGTCACATCGATGCTGTTCTGCCACCTTAACCATTTCAATGCCTATAAAAAAAAATTTGATATCAACCAATAAAGAAACTTGATTAAAGATTTCTTTCATTAATCGATTAATCGAATTAATCAAATGTATTAATAAATAAATAATTTAATCTAATTTGCATATAATTATGCTAATTAGGCACTTGTGCCCCTTTTGCAAACAATTGCAACTTAGGCCAGTCTTGCGCTAAGTGGGTCAGAATATACATGCTCTCCCTACTGACATACTCAAGTAATAAATGTAATCGTATTCATAGCCCCAAATAAATATCGTAACGTTTGCACCCGAAAACAGTAAAAACGTTTCATAGCAAATTTAGTTTGTTAAAGGAGTTAAAATTACTTTGAGGTAATTTTTCTTGTCACGTATTTGATTTGCATGAACAAGTTACGATTCTATTGTGACCTTGATTTACAGTACCTCAACTGCATCAGATGTCTGCGTACACATTCAGGACTTCGTCCGAAATAGGGCAATTCCTTCTACTAATGTAGGAGCAGGAATATCCGGCGCCAGTGTGGTATGGCCAAGTTTGCGACCTCCCTAAAAGTGTCGAAATATTCCCTAAAGATGAATTACATCATTTCGCTATCGGATTGCTAAAAATCGATTTTTGAACATTCGGTAAAGGTGTTATATATCGGAATGAAGACATCGAGTGTCGAAATTAATCCGACAGCGAGGCAGCTGTCTGAATCTTTATTACACTAGAGATTTGTCACGTAAAGAACTGTGTTGTAGGAACGGCAACAAAATGGGTTGGGTGATGCAATACCGGCAACAAACCTTCGCCAATTGCAACAGGTGGAATTAACGTGGAATACTATTCCCTCAGATGACATCGTACACATCTGTGATCGTCTCTTCGCATGACTGCAGGACTGCATCGTCGCTAAAGGCGACTACATAAGACACTGACGTTGTTAGACACTCTGTAGCCTCTGTCCTTAGGTGTACGACCCTGTGATCATTATCATATACAATGCACAACCAGTATAATTATTCAACACAACCTCCATTCATGTGGGACTATTGTTTCCTGGTGTTCAATAAACGAATGGGTGATTTACCTCTATACGCCATACAAGAAATTAGGAAAAAATATAAAAGCGCAGCGTAATGGCTTGTGATTGAAGATATGAGCATTGAATCATTGAATGTTTACAATCCTCTCCGACATTATTACAAAATAGCAACATGCTACAGAGGCGAAATGTATGGACTGGACATTTTACACAAAAATATTCCCACATCGGTTAACATTTTTGACGCGGATGAAAAAAATGTTTCTTTTAAAAGTGAGACGGACCCCTGCATTTTCTGTGAAATAGTTGTTTGCGCGAATACACGTATCTCAGTACATAAATATTCTGCAAATACGATTTTTTTTGTCAGAATAGATATATAGCAGTTTTCTATTTCTCTATTATTTTACTTATGTCATATTAAGCGTATTCTTGGGAAAAAAATTCGTGAAAATGGTCAAATATCGCATTTTTATAGCTAGCCTATGCAGGTTCCCTTAAGCGGCAAGGGAACAGTTAAAGATAGGGGCGTAGTTTAATCTGTGGCCTTTCATCGTGTGTAATAAAACCCCACTGTTACAGATCTAATTTGCACAGTACAGCGTAACGACGGAAACACTGCACTCCATGCGCGTAGGAGCGATGAGGCACAAGGCGTGCGTGTTAGTGCCGCCCGTATCGCTCCCTCGCTTCTTGACCTTGGGAGCGGGGTTCCGATGGGAGTCCATCCCACTGTTAACAGTGATTGGCAAATCGTCGGAAAAGTTAAAAATAATTTTCAGTCTTTAGACAGTAAATGCTTAGTCAAACGTGAACAATTCTATGAGTTTTTATGTCACCAATGTTAGTGCCCAATTGGCTAATTAATTTTAAGGACACTTATTGTCTTGACTTTTTGTGCAAAATAATGCAGGGAAAAAATTTGCCGTTGAAGCTATTGAGCAAGCTGGACAAATAACATTTAACAGTTATTTATAAGCGCTACTGTCACAGTCTTTTCCTTGGCTTAATTTCTGCGTGCCAACTGCCCTGCCATATACAAAAAGGCCATACGCATAGTTGTAAATAGTACAATTGGAGCGAAACTAACTATAATACTAACAATTTTAATAATTTTGTATGCAAACCGTTTTGTAAATTCTCAGCTGCCCAAAGAATGTTTCAAAATTTTTTATTTCAAGTGACGAGCTTAGACTTGAACAAAAATTAACTGTTTGTTCTGCCCTATAAGCTTCTAGGATGCTAACGCTAAACATGATGTGCGTCGAGCATTCACGAACTTACCCGAACTGAAATACCTGCATCTATTTCTTCCAAGGTAGCAGCGGAGCACTGTTGCCACATACACGACAATAGCCGTACGCATAGGAATAATATTTTTATGAGTTTTATGCGTACCACTTGACGAAGGGCCGTACACCTGTTGGCCCAACTATATTCAAATTTCTTCCGCTATTAATCAAAATAATTAAATTATTAATTTCCATTGTATAATTTACTCTAAATATACTTGCACCATTAACGTATCCCAAAGACAAATAAAATCTTTACATCATTCGCGAAGAGACAATAGGTTGCACATCAGTAGTTCGAAAAATTTATTTCGAGGTGTAAACAAATATCATTGCTGTGCAGTGGATATATATATATATAAATTAAAAAGTTTTTTGTATACCATTCATTAGTGTGTGGGACTTTACTTCAGCATAAAACTATTAACCAGAAATTGATCCGACTTCTCGAATATTGTCAACTAGAAACTCTGCAGCAGAGGTAAACTTTGCCAGGAATACAGTCAAATCCATTGGTTGGCTAGTCGGCTCACACTGATTGCAGCAGAAAATAATTACGTCAGTATTTTGTAATTGTCAAGTTCGAACGTAGTAATTTCCAGTTATCACCTGCACATGGTAATGCTATGTAATATTAACGTTTTGTTTCGGGGATTAAAACGTACCAAGGAACCAGTGCTCTGCCCTCCAATAGCGTTTAAAATCGTAAAAAAATGATTTGGCATTGAGCATTCGTAAACACGTATGTTTGAGCAAAAGAGAGTTGAACAAATAGCTGCAAGGAAAGGAATTTTCCTATTCTGTTGTAATTTTTAAGGTAGTTGTGTAGCTGAAAGTATTGATAAATTCGCTTTATAGACATATTTCGTTAAACATCGACTTCATTGCGAATAACAAAGTCTAGTCTTTATGTAGGCCTACGTTCTAACAGAAAAAAAAATCAAGATGTTTTTAACTATTTTATATTATGAAAAATGCGATCGTCAATAGGGCAAAACTGAGAAAGTCCTCTACAGATGCAACACCAGTGTTACCTAGGGGATGAAAAAAATGATTTGCCAAACTACTATTAGCGAGCATCCCAACCTGAGTAAGGTAAACCTAGTGTAGACGCTTGTG
This sequence comes from Dryococelus australis, assembly GCA_029891345.1. NCBI lineage: Eukaryota > Metazoa > Arthropoda > Insecta > Phasmatodea > Phasmatidae > Dryococelus > Dryococelus australis. The sequence goes on from CM056996.1 coordinate 52,785,195, forward strand.
TCGCGTGCCAGTAGCGCACCCTGCGGCCACATGCCAACATATTCCTCCTCGCATTCGCGTCGGTAATCCGTGTGTGCTCGTGCGAGATATTGCCGGTGGTCCCTCAAACCCCCTAATCGAAGGGGCGTGCTTCTTGATTCCACCTCAATACCCCCTTCAACCCGCCGCCGGTGGGCAAAACACGAATCCCTGAGGGGAAACATCTTCCGGTTGGCGAGCACACCCGCCGGGTGGGATACTCGTCCGGGAGGGGGCGCGGCGCATCAAAGGGGGTGGCTTCAACCCTCTGCAACTGTTGCCCAGATTCAAGTGCCTATTTTTAATTTGGATGTGATATTTTACGGTTTCGTAACGTTATGTCAATGGTATTTGAATAAAATAACATGAGTGAAAACATTTCTTTAAGCTACTTTTAAGCCCAGTTATAATCATTTTTAACATTAAATTTTGTGTTATACAAAAAAATCTAATACATTTTTTAATGTTATTTTTTAAAATTATATTAACGAAATGAAGCGGTTTCTCATAAATATTATGCTTTCTCTGCCTCACATTAGAATTTAAGTAACATAAAAGGTCTTTCGAATGTCCTTCATAAAATATTTTTCAATTTTTTTTTTTTTTGGGTTTCAATCCTACTGATATTTTATATATAACAAAAATGTAACTTATACTAAAAATAAAGAACTTATTTTTGGCAATCGAACGCTCTTAAAAACGAAGTGTTTAGTGCCTATGAAGTCGAAATAGATTGGGTTGGGGCAGGGACGGGGTATTGGAGTAACCAGCTAAGGTCCGCCGGCCAATGGTAACGTCTGCTGTGTTTCCCACATGTGACGCTGGCGCGAGAGCACGCCGGGAATCGCCTTGGTGTAAGGCGGTGCACTAGACACGTGCACTGTGTGATCTCAGGAGGAGGGGAGAACGAGATAGTGAAAGACAAACAGTAAGACAGAAACGTATGTTACAGCTATGGCACAACATCCATCTTTAAGGCACACGTGTATGCAAGATGATCCACAAGGAGTAGTTACCTTCAATCACAGGGCTTATTCCTTAGGTCATCTGGAGCATAATAAGTAATATAAGTGTGTGTTCCATCCCCAATGTTTACAGAGCAACTCGAAAAATGTAATAAAATTGATGAAAACACTAATAACCCTTGAAGAAATAAATAATAATAATATTAATTATCAGACGTTATTGTTTATAGTAGAGAAACGTACATCATATAGCTGTATACTTCTGTGGAAAATGTACGTAGCGTTGTAAAACAATTACATCTCACAACCAAAGGCTACAACCACAATAAAAGCACAAGAACGCATCGCGTCTACCCAGTACACAGTGAAAAAAGAGCTAGTCTTCATGATGGCCATGGTCACGCTCTGTTCACAGCAATAGTCAACCGGGCAGCAACATCTCACTATCTGTTCACTGTAATGCCTTTCCAGTTTATAATGTAAATATTATATAGTGTTGTATAATATAAATATGCATTATTTATAAATATTGCAACTAGAACCCACATTTACATGACATAATTGGCTCCAAATGACTTAAGGAATAAGCCCTGTGAGTGGCGGTAACTGTTCTTGAATCATCTTGTTTATAGGAAAACGTGAAGCTCCTAAGATTAATACTTAAACACTTTGTTGGCGGAAACAAGAAAGGGAATTAAAAACCGCAGTAAAGAACAGGCACCCGCAGCTAGGAAAATTCCAGAGGCGCTGCAGCTTTCATAGTCGAAAACACGCTTGTTCACGAAAGTACAGTATATTTTTAATGAAAAACTAACTACGTTATTACTCCCAATCGTACAGTGCTTGTATGCCGAGTCCTGAGCCTGTTGGAGATTTCCATCAGACTGCATGTGTACCGAGACGATAAGCAGTAGAAGATACAACCTCTGCCCTTTGGCCTGTTGTCTTGGCAAGGACGTCCAGTCGACCGAGGTGGGGAGAAGAGGCTTAAGTCATCAAGGTGTGTACAACACTGCTTCATTTTGAGAGCTCAGTTATTGCGCATGTTAAAATGCTGCTCAGAACCCATGTTTAGTCCATTGGCTTGTTAGGTATAGGCTGTTCACGTTAAAATGAGCATTTTTGAAAGCCCTGATTACGATCTACTTGCATGCACGTTATGTATTCTTCCACCTTGTGTAAAATTAACATTGCCATGGGTCTCATAAATTTATTCATGCGTCGGTCAAGTGAAACTGTGAAGTTATTAGAAATATGCTTATTTTTACACCGAGGATAAAAAAACAGAAAGCGTACGAAATAATTTAAATTATCACAAATTATTACCTAATACTTTTTATTCGACGTTAACATATGGAACTACTTTCCATCCGTCGCTATCAACTTTACGGGGCGCATGTCACTCAGTGCGCCCGTTGAAGTATATGCAGGCAATGGCAGTGACATTTTTCTAAGGTTGATTTCAAAAGTGCTCACTTTATGGTGAACAGCCTTTAATCGTTATTCTTTCATGTCTGATGTACCCGATTCATTTCCAAGTTCGCGTAGCTGGAATTTTACCGAAGAAGGGATACTTATGTCTGAAATGTAAAGGACACTATCCCGGGAAGTTTCTTTTTCAGTAGGAATCCCGTTCCATCTCCTGTCTTGATTCCGACGCTGTTAAATCGATTTCGTATTCAAAACTATCTCCTTTGTGATTAATACCCCGTTAATTAAACACTGCTCTGCTGAAGCTCGCGCTGCAATCGCTGTAGCCGTAAAAAAGTAAAAGTAGCGTTACCAAGAGAGCCAAAAAAATTGCTGTCTATATGCAGGTGTAATCGCTTTAAGAAACCTCACAGCGATTTAGAGAATCTTGCAAGATTAGCCACATGGCTAAGATTCGCTTTCCTTCCGGATTCTTTGAATGCAAATTCAATACGGAAAAATGATAGTTATATAATAATTTAAAAGGAGTATTCGTACCTCATAGATAAAAGCTTTGAATAAATGTTTTAGAAATATTAAAGTTTTCGTTCCTCTCTTCTACGAAGGGAAATATTCAGGGTGCTGATGGTCTCAGAAATGTCAAATCTGTAAATATTGTCGCTGTTTCTCTCTGTGGTTATTTTGAGTAACTATAACTTACCAGGAAAGTGACGATAGCACAACCTACCAGTAACGAACACAATATTATAATCAGGGAAATTTAGACTAAGTACCTTTTAGGCCAATTGACTTTTAGGCCAAATGACTTTCAGGCCAAGTGCATTTTAGGCCAAGTGCATTTTACGCCATGTGTATTTTAATCCAACTGACTTTTAGGCCAACCTACTTTTAGTCCAACTGACTTTTATGTTAACTGACGTTTAGGCGAAGTGCCTTTTAGGCCAAGTAACATTTAGGTCAAGTTAATTTTTGGCCAAGTGACTTTTAGGCCAATTAACTTTTAAGCTAAGTGACGTTTAGGCCAAGTGATTTTTAGTTTAAGTGATCTTTAGGCTAAATGACTTTTAGGCCACGTGACTTTTAAACCAACTGACTTTTAGCTCAAGTGACTTTTAGACGAAGTGAATTTAGGCCAAATGGCTTTTAGGCCAAGTGACTTTTAGGCTAAATGTGTTTTAGGCCAAACGACATTTGATAAAATGAAATTTTTCCTCAAATTTTGGGCTAAACAACTTAGGCCAAGCGACGCGCTCCCGCATGGGCGGCCTCCCGATCAACACCTGACGGGAATTTCGGCCACGCTGGGTGCAGAGGCAGTGAGAGTGACGAGCTCAGTTTCCGCGACACTTGCGTACCCAGGATATTAATTTGGGAGGGGATTTCTGATGTGAGCACTCTGCACATTTCCCAATATTAAATATATTTTAATTTCAAAACTGCGGAAGGCGATTGCTTATGAAAAATAAAGTCGAAAATATAATGGACACGAGACACACACACACACACACACACACACACACACACACAGAGACAGACATATATATATATATATATATATATATATATATATATATATATATATATATATAAAGGAGATATGAACCTGTGAAAATTGAAGTTTGAAAACGTATTTTCGCTGAATGCCTTGTAAAGTACGTTCCACACGGTTGAATGGGACACGTCCTTTTTTGGCCGCTATGGAGTGTGTACATGTGGAGGGCACGTCTTTGATGTGCTGACGTATCACTTCCTCATCACTTCCTCAAGCCAAATAGTTCGCACAGCCCGAGGACGGCCAGCGTTTTGCATGTGCCTCTGCAACATGTGAAGTATAAGTCACCTTTTTGCTGCGGACTTAGTAGGCGTTGTACAAGTATTCGGCAAAAATACGTTTTCAATACCCAATTTTCATAGGCTCATATCTCCTTCAATATTCCTTTTGCGCATTTGGTGTCCTGTAAATTTTCGAGTTTATTTTTCATAAGGAATCACGTCCCGCAGCTTGGGCGTTTAATTTCCGAACATTCTGTGTTTTAGAAACTTGGAATACAAAACCTTTTTTAGGCTATTTGCAAGATAGCACCTATTCAGAAAATAAAGTTTTTATGCCATATCTCGGGGACCAATCTACCGATTTCCACCAAATTTTGCACGCAAGTAGTGCTGCGGCAGGTCATGTAAACTTACGTGTTTTAAGTGGCTTAGGTAATTATTTTAAAAATAATTACTGTGTAAATATTTTAGGTTAGTGAACCCTATCATTCACAACATTAGTCTGTTTACATCCAAAGTTGATGCTCCGAATCCAATCCTGTGATGCAGTTGATTACACGCTAGTTTAACTTTACGAGGTTTCCGAGTTTGAGTCCCGGGTGAAGCACGTGTGTTTAAGTAATTGTCTCTGTACTGTTGCATATGTTTCTGGTTTAATTTCTGATCATATTGCCGTCAACGATTCATCAAGGCCTACCTAAGCCTACCATATAATATTTTAAGAACTTTATAAAAAATGTATTTTAACTTATGCAGATTAATGTAAGCTCTTCCTATATAGCAAGTAGATGTCTCTGTCTGTCTGTCCGCCTTTAATACCTCTAAGTCCCTTGAAACTCAACAGAAGTTCTTCAAATTTTGCGGAGCAAATCCTCAGGGTAAAATACAGGTGAAGTTCGAATTTCAGCAAGATCAGATTTTGCAATCATTATCTTTTACCCTAAAAACTAATTTTTTAATTACGTTTTCCGTATGAAAAGTTTTGTATTAATGCATAGAGAATATTGCATAGAGATATGAATGTGAGGTGTCAGCCAGGAGGGGTCAGCCAGGAGGGGTCAATTGGGACGGGTCAGCCGGGAGGGGTCAGCCAGGAGTGGTCAACAGGGAGGGGTCAGCCAGGAGGGGTCAGCCAGGAGGGGTCAGTAGGGAGGGGTCAGCCAGGAGGAGTCAACAGGGACGGGTCAGTCGGGAGGGGTCAGCCAGGAGGGGTCGGCCGGGAGGGGTCAATTGGGACGGGTCAGCCGCAAGGGATCAGCACTGTGTATGATCTCCAGGATACTAGCATATGGAGTGCATCAACAATTTGGTAGAAGCGATAATGTAAAGACACCCTTCGCTTGACTCGAGATGGAATACAGTGTCGGACTGACACTCAGCAATAGACAGAATGAGCAAAGAGAAAGTTGCCTGCTCGAAGTGCAGTCCCACTGGGTGAAGGATTAGCTACATTGACTGGTACAATGCTTAAATGTCGCCGGTGTAATGTGTGTTAATAGGTATAAAGTCCAAAGGCTAGACCTAGTATATAAACCCGTGCTGTTACTGTGGGAAGAACTTCACTTTTGCATCACATGAATATGGCGCAAGCTGATACAAAGCCTGTCGTAGAGCATGTCTCTATGGCTGTATCTTCCTCTTTGGATAGAAAACAGTGTTGCTCCTGTGGGAAGATTTTCAGCAAAAGCCGCAATGCTCGTCAGCATGAGAAATGCAAATGCGTACAAGGACCAACCTCTAGAATACTAACATGCGATATGTGTGGTGTCACATTTGGTTGACACGATAATCTAAAAAGACACGATGGTGCATGTAAATGTAACGTATCTTTGCTTGACATAACACAGTATGCATTACCGCACGACAGGGTTAGTCTTCCTGTTGATTCGTCGTGTAAACTAACGATAATTCGAGAACCCATAACATTAGCTGGGCCTGCATCATATTCCGAATCAGAGTGCGAAGAAGGAAATACGAGTATTGCAGGCATTTACTATGAACCATATAGATCGCCAAAAGTTGTGAACAACATCCCTACACCGCTACCATGTAAAGTGAAAAACTAAGACGGTGTCCAGGATGCTGAGAACAAAAATTTGACCTCCAAGACTACTGCTGCTGGCGATGGTGTGAAGTATACTATTGATGAAGTGGCGACATCGCAAAGAAAACCCACAAACGCGTTGCTGAAACCTACTTGATGTTGGGACAGAAGAAACATGGGTTCGAACCTAGTACTCCGGTACAGAGGTCCGTCAGTACTGATGATGATGTTGATGATGAAGTGTCAACGTCTACAAAGCAAAAGCGTAAACACATTGCTGGAAACTACTCGAAGTTGGGACGGAAGAAACATGGATTCGAACCTAGTACTCCGGTACAGAAGCATCTCACAACCTACCCACCATGGAAGACGAACCTAGATGCAGACGAAATGTATCGTGAACCTTCTGCGAAGAGTAGCAGCTTATTTATTGCAGATCCCAATGACTTGGTTGATAGACTGCGACTGTTGTTTTCACTACAGAGAAGTGGATATTATTATGTCGGCGAAGAAATAAATTCGATTATTGATGAACTTACAGCTGGAGGCTTTATTAAATGATAATATATATATATTTATAATATATATGTGATTTTGGTTATGCATATAAATAATTGCAAAAAAAACCAATTTGATTAATTTTTTAAATTCCTCCCGTCTAAGAAATATACCTGCTGCTATGCACATGTTTATAAAATGTTTGGTAGGTCGCAAGTAAAAATCGCTTGCAATATTAATCCCACTCACTTCCCCGATGACCGACATACATTTTATTGCTATGACTATTCAGACTGTCATTGTCAGCAAACATGCAATGACTACTTTCATGTTTGCATGATTTAAGGAACCAATCTCCAGATACCCTTGCTGTTGACAATGCAGTTAGTGTCAAAAATGGATAATTTAATATTAAGGATCGCGTATCCATTTATTGTGAAATATCATTTCGACAAAATACCCTGTTCGTGTTGTTGTCTCTCGCGGTTTGTCATGCTGTGACCTGCTTGTCACCTACTTATATATAAATGCCTGGCAGGCTGCAAGTATTTGGGATGAGCATACATTGAGTACTGTAATGTACGGAAATATTTTGTTGGATAGTACATTGCGATCGGTGCATGACGTGCTCGATATATTTAAATATCCAGAAGTTTTTAATTATGTATCATGTTGTATTCCTACCTGTGAAACAATTGGACTGTCTAGGAGAATCGAACCTACATTACCTTATTCGGAATTATGGTGCACTGTCTCCGAACGTCTGTCAGGGTACACGAGTTATTTCCTATAGAATATGCATGTTTTTTTTCTTTCAAGGGCGACGTAATTATAGTACATTTTGTCAAGGGTGGTGTACGTGCAAGTAACGAGTTGCTTTCTTAGTCGCTAATGTATACCATGTACAGATAGGCAGAACGATCATTGTGGTCTGTGCATTCGTCGAGTTCGCATCGGTAGTGAAGATCGCGGTCTTCTCAAACAGCTCCGTCATGTAAACTTCTTCTCTTTGAGTCTTCCAAAAGCATAGTACATACCTAGTTGAAATAAGTGTGAAATTGCAGTGTGGGTAATTTATGAGTGTAAATATTTCAGGGTAGTACACTCACTGTACCAAAACATTAGACTGATTACATCCAATGTTGTTGCTCTGCATCCTACCACCGTGAAGCCCCTGTCATACAGTCAAATTTTTCCGTCATATTGCTCCCAATAAGTTTCGTCAAATAAAATTGGACAGTTATGACGTCATCTAAACGTCGTAAACACTGCCATATTTGTCTGAAAAAGTTGGATGGCTTCAGTTTCCATCAAACATTTGAAGACTGGATCGGTTCCAAATTTTATTTTATGTTTGACGGTCTCATCCAATCAGAATCGTGCATGACAAAAATGGACGTCAAGAAACTTAAAAATAACGAACAACTGGTGGATACGAAGTAGGTCATGAAGATAATTGATTTATGCAGAAGCTGTCTGGGCATGAAATGCTATTTTAATGGGATATTGCATCTAATATTACGAGCAAAGAGGCATTAAATTTCTTTGTGCAGGAAACATCTCCAATAAATAAAATTCAAATTTAGTAAAGAAGCGAAAATAAATTACAACATTCCTTACATTTCTCACTGTAATGGTCTGTATGAAAAAAAAAAAAAAAGAAAGAAACACAGTACCCCAGTATTAAAATAATTTTTTTTAATAATTCAAATTTAATTATCCCAATAAAAATGTTATATTTTGACATATTTTCAAACACGTCAAAATTATTTGCTAAAACTTGTTGGAAGGATAAATTTGATGGCCGTCTTTTGTCTTCAAATTTTCTTGTCAAAAATATTTGGAGGTGAACATTTGACAGTGTGACAGGGGCTTAAAGCAGTTGGTTGCATGCTAGATTATTGTAAAAGGTTTTTCTTTGGTTCGAGTCCCAGGTAGGGCACGCGTGCATTTGTTATTGTTTCAATACTGTTGCATATGTTCCGGGATCTATCTCTAATGACATAGCTGTCAATGAGACGTCAAGGTCTACCTACTGTCCAAGCTTTTAAGAACCCCATTAAAAATAATTCGCACCCATGTAGAGGAATGTAGTCTCAGTAGTTATAACATTAATTGTTATTGTTCACCAATATTTTATACAGTGCGAAGTGAATTGTTATGATATATCTGTTACTTAGACTATATACTTTTCCGCTTTCTTATTTTTAAGAACGTAATTTAAGTTTTTATTGCAGAAAAATTAAATTTATACGAGAAGCAAAAGTTTCGAAGTAGAGGTACCGTCCCCCTCCCTTTTCGGCCTAAAAACGTGTCCCGTGCTAAGTTTCTAAGCTGAAGATTAGGCGTGTGTCTAGACTTTGGGTTTCCAGAGAGAAGGGGAGGGGGAAGTGAATTGAAGACATTTGGGTGGCTCTTAACAGCAAGGTCTCGAGAGCCGATGAGGGTGATTGAGGTGAGTATGGAGCAGCGCCGGAATGAAAGAGCGGGGGAAACGGGAGATCCCCAAGAAAACCCGCCGACCAACGGCATCGTCCTGCACGATTCCCACATGCGAAAATCCGATGATCAGGCCAGGGATTGAACGCGGTTCAGCTTGGTGGGAGGCGAGCGTGTTAAGCGCTCAGCCACCGTGGTCCCTTGGTTGGGTGAGTGGAAAAAAAAAGGGGGGGGGGTTATTTTCCCATTTCGATCTTCGATTTACTCTTAGGAAACAGCATTGAATGAATCAAGTAAAATAAATAGCTTAAAAACAATGCTGTTATAATCTTATCTCAGTAAAAAAAAAAAAAAAATTCTCGCGCGATGATTAATTTCAACGCGATTTTTTTTATCGGGGGGGGGGGGGGGGTGAGGTCATGTCCCCTGCGGAGCCCCCTCTATGGGAGATGTTGTACAGCCACTGCCGGCAGTCGAGGTGAACGCCTGTCCCGGCGCGTCGCGACGCCGCCCGGAGGGAGGTGCGTGGGAGGGGAACGACCACCTGCACGCGCCGCGCCGGCCCGAGATAGGCCCCCCCGTCGTAAACAAGGCTGGAGCTATCTTCCGCGACGCCGACTCCACTTGTGCCCTGGCGCCTGTTTCCAACCCCGCCCCCTGCTTTACAAAGGTCGTGTGCTTCGCCATGTCACACGCTAGGCATATTCGGGGATGGGCAGAGAGAATTGGACACAGCAGTAGAACATCAGACACTACATCCTATAGTCTATTCGCAATTTCTTCACACTTTTTGAATCAAACATTTGAGAAAAAAAAAAGACACCATGTATGACGTGCCTGGGAGTTTCCTAATTATACCCTTTATGACAAGCGCTGCACACTAGTGTTAACATAAAAGTACATTTTTTAAATTTAAATTAACTGTTATTTATACTTTTTCTGGGAAACATAAGGTATAATTTATAATTAATATCAATCGAAACAGTGAGAAAACGGGTGTGTTGGTAATACCTAATGAGAAGTAGTTCTTACGCCGAATATTATTACACTGAGTGCGCATGGATGCGGTGTGTTGTCCCTTTGGTGTAATTTTCCAAGCTTTGTTTGCACAAAGTGGAGGAATATCCTGAAAGTAGAACTTTAGTAGGGCATTAGAGAAGATGGAAGTAACCGTGCATGGACTACAAGTCGTGTGCTTAGCCTCGTTACACGACAGACATAATGGCAGGTTCTCAATAAAATAACAAGGCAAGTTAAATAAAACCTTGTAAATACATAGCCTCAAAGAATATAACAGCAGTAGAAAATTACACACTACGGCCTGTAATCTATTTGCAATTCCTTCACACTTTTTGAACACGGCCTTCGAAAAAACACCCATGAATGATGTGTTTGGTTGCTTCGTAAACATGGTATGTACTTCTGTTAAGGCAGATTCCCACCCGCCATATCGGATTTATGAAATTTTTGCCGTACTCTGGAAATACAGTTTTGTATCATGTTTTTTTGGAACGACAGAGCACAGAGCATTGCCTAGTGCATTGTCTAAGGTCAGTATTTCTTGATTACTGTTGATATCCTCGCCTTTGTAATAGTTTGCAAGAAATAATCTCGCGTTTTGCCTCGACAGTTACCAGCTTAAAATTAATAAATGTAGCGAAGCTGTGTCAGTTCGATATAGTGTGTGAAGCGGTCCAGTTAATTTAATGGTACCAATAGGTGACATGTCAAGGGGTCATTTTAGCAAATTATTTTATAGAATTAAAAATACAAGAGATGATGGTGAATTTGTTTCATTTTTGTTATCACTATTCTATGGTCATAACCAATATATGTCTATTTAAATAAAAAAAAACGTGGTTAACAATTACTTCACAATTTTTTTGAAGTTCAATCTTACTACCTAAAGTTGACATCTAAATAACTGCATGAACCTAAATTGACATCATGGGTATCTAAAGTTGACATCTAAATAACTGCATGAACCTAAATTGACATCATGGGTATCTAAAGTTGACATTATAAACTAAAAATTTTTCCCAGTGTTTCCGGAAATAAAAATAACTTCGAAACAGTTTAATGGGGATGTTTGTTAGCTACACTGTGTCCCGACAGTAGATCAAGCAACAGTGTCTAAAGACAAAAATAATGCCAGAAAGTTGTTAAATCACTCAAATCAGTGGTAAAAGTAATCATGTCCTTAAAACGAACTGAACTACTTGGTACTGGCTTGGATAGTTTTTGGACTACATCCTCTTGGCTGAAATAGGCCTCTTCTTCTGTCTCTGAGAACCTCATACTTTGTGAGTTTGTTTTATAAAAAAATCCCAAGTAACATCCATTTTATTCATTTTGTTTGACTTTTAGGAGATGCGAATACCAATTTCTGAACAAAAGCGACTGACTTCAAGTGATTAATGTTATACATTGCCGCCGACAAAAAAATTACAGGTAAAGTTATGCTTTGTTCCAGAAGCCATTTATGAAAAACATTAGCCACATACTCAAAAATAGATTGTTGTTCATCCATCCACTTTCTTATCCACCAATAGCCCAACTCGATGCAATATTTTCTGTAATGTGGGCAGGAACACCACTATTGGGGGCACGAGAGTGTCTTCAGCATTGCCATTCATTAGGACAGTCAAATATTCCTTATCGTCATTCCCGACATCTTGGTAGACATTTTTATCTCTCCAGGCTGCCAAACACCTTTCCTCCCTCGGATTTAGAAAGAAAGCCGATTCGTCTGCATGAAATACTCTAGAAGGGCAGTCATGACGTTCTGTAAAATAGCATCACATGACATGAAAATGACACGATATCTTCGAAAAACAACCATTTTATACCAAATTTGGCAAATACGTAGCACTATGGCAGGCAATGTGAACTTATAAACTTTGAGATGGCCAGACACGCAATTTTAAAAATGGCACCATATACAATTTTAGCTCAGAATTTTTTGTCTACGAAACTACAAAACAAACTTAACTTGTATGCTGAAAGTATCAATTTTATCCATCAAAATTGTTTATGAAAGACTTATCTCTCCGCCATTTTGTAAGATAGCCCCACATGAAATAATACAATTTTTATGTCATATCTCGGGAAACAATCAACCGAATTATTTCTAATTTGGCGAAGAAGTTGTAGTGGGATATACCATACTTATATATGTGTTTGAGTGTTTGAGTCTCTTATTTAATGATTGGCGCCTATATAAACATTTTAGCTTAGTGTGCTATATCTGCGAAACTATGTAAGAGATTTACATTTAACTATGTATATTGTATCTATAACAATAATTGAATCAGATAATATAAACTTTTGTCGTCCATCTATGAAGATCGTCACATGAACAATGGAGGTTTTATGCCATATATTGGAGACCAATAAACCGATTTCCACCAAATTTTTCACACAAGTGGCGTAATGGTAGGCAATGTAAACCTGTGTGCAAATGGCCGTGCAAATATTTCAGGTTAGTGAACCCTATCAATCAAAACATTAGACTGATTACAACCGAAGTTGGACTGTCTTGTTACTGTTTCACATGTTTCTGGTTTCATCTTTAATGAAAGTACTGTCAATGATACGTCTACGCCTACCTGTCATCAAAGCTTGTAAGTGTTTCTATAAAATGTTTTGCACCCACGTAGAAGAAAGTAGGATCCTTAGTTATCAGCAACTTATTGTTTTGTTTCACATTACGGTAAAAAACTGGCGTATCGTTGTCAATCACGTATCTTTGTGTACAAAACCTACAGCACGGGAAAAATAGTGAAAATCTGCGATAAATCAAGCGAACGGAATGGGCTCGGAAGTGTTGAAACAATACATAAATACCCTTGTGAAATTGAAAACCGATCCCAGGCATTCATGGAAAAAGTAGCAGGAGCCGCAGGATTTCTGAAGCATATTGCTGTGCATTCAGGAACTCTCGTATCACTGCCAGTGACGAATGGCGGTCATACGCGATTATCCCTCAGGTAATCATGACAGTAGTGTAGGGGAAGTGTGCTACTGACAAGTATATCAGGGGTCATGCACTTACCTACGATCGTTCAAACTCTGGCACAGTGGTGCCCCGTTCCAAAACAGCACCAAACAAATATGTTATTGTTCTTCACTTTTGAATGCATAACATTATGGGCTCCTATGGCGTAAAACACAAACTAACTGTAATTAATTGAAGTTTCCGTGGGCACATTGATTTTCCAGGAATTAAAACACAAATACCATCAAAGGGAACGCGCAGAGGAAAAGTAGGTTTGTGTGGTTTGTCTTTATGGAGAGTTTTCATCCCGTAACTGTTAATTACTATCTACATTTATTCACGTTTTAGGCTGTTCACGGTCAAACGACCACTTTTGAAAGTACTGCTTAAGATCTACTTGTATACACGTTGTGTATTCCTCCGTCTTATGTAAAATTAACATTGCTATAGACATCATCACTTTATTCATCCATCGGTCAAATGAAACTGTGAGATTACTAAGAAAGTAAATATTTTACATATATGCTCATTTTTACACTTCGATGCATTAAAAAATAGAAAGCGAATGAAGTAATTTTAAGTTATCACAAATTGTTACCTGACACTTTCTATTCGAAGTTACCAACTTGGCAGGGGCAGTGACTTTTTTATAAGGTTCATTTCTAAAGTTCTCACTTTATCGCGAACAGTCTTTAAAAGTTTTGACTGCCATATTTACTTTTAGTAGAGAAATACATGCTCATAAGAACTTACGATGTAACAGTGTATACACGAATAATGAGCAAGACCTTACAATACCTCTGACGTAGCAAGGACGAGACGAGCTGCGAGTATCTGGTTCCAGCAAGCAGAGCAGAAACCGGTTGCCTGAGATGTGGGCCTTGTTAATATCTTAATTATGGATCTGCACGATCTCCATTATTCACTTTAATTTCGGGCTACATGGCCTGACGGTGTATAGAGTACAAATGAGTGGCGGGAGGGGAAAAAGGGGGGGGGGAGGATATTGCACGCTCGTCTGCAGGCAGGTAACCGCGAGCAGGTAATCGCGAGCGACAGGGTTCCGCGAACCACCACGGGATAAGCAGCCGCTTGACGCCAGTGTAGTCGAAGAAGGGGAGTGTGATGTGGAAGAAGACGCAGTATGGGGCGACATGTCCGTGTTATTACCCGCCTTTGTAATTACCTGCCGTCTCGGGACAGTCACGCGTCTTTGCCGACCGGATGCGTTCGCATCCACGTGCGCGATCCCACCCCTCTCCCCCCCACCCTTCCTGACCTAATCCCACTTTCATCCTATTCTGCTCGCGTATAAAACATTGCCGAAGACCGAGACTGTCCATTGGGTCGGCGGAATTCACCCGGAGAGAGGTCATCAGTCGTCGAGGTGAGTGCTGACGTTGGTCGAGTCCCTATAGAAAATTTTCACCGCAGCTTAAAGGATTAGAGATAGTGTTTATACACTCAGAAAATAATACGATTGTAGGAACGAAATTTCTCTGGCAAACTGTCAAAATGTTAAGCTACGTTAAAGGATTAGAGTTAGTGTTTATTCACTCAGAAAATAATACGATTGTAGGAACTAAATTTCTCTGGCAAACTGTCAAAATGTTAAGCTACGTGAATAATAACAAAGAAAGATCTAACTTAGTTACGAAATTATTTTATATTTTATTTATAATTACTGCAATTATTTTGTATATAACGTAGAAAATAGAAAAAAAAATCCGGTATACATGCGACACTAGCGCTTAAACGATGTTCACAATAAAATGAGCATTTTTGAATTCAACCTTAGAATAATGTCACTGATCCTGTATCCATGTATTTTAACGGGTACACTGAGTGACACGCGCCCGGTAATTTCCGTAACGATTTATAGAATGTAGTTCAACACGGTAACATCGAATAAAAAGTTTTAGGTAACCATTTGTGATAATTTAAATTATTTCTTAAGGGATATTTTTTTTACACTTCACTGTGTAAAAATTAGCAGATTTATGAAAGGTTTACACTTTTATGATAATTTCACAGTTTCACTTGACCGACGCATGAATGAAGTGATGAGGCCCACGGCAATGTTAATTTTACATAAGGCGGAAGAACACACAACGTGCATACAAGTAGATCTTAAGCATGGCATTCAAAAATGCTCATTTTACCGTGGACAGCCTATACTTAATGGCGACAAATTTTTGTTGCCAAACTAAACGCATTGAGCCTCATAACCTTAGCAGAAATAAAACCTTTGTTGCGGCTACAATGAATCCCGATTAGAGAACTGTTCTGTTGTCACTTCTATGTAGAGATGAGCTAAACCAGTATTTCTCAGGAACAACCCATACCTGTTCCTATTCCCAGTCGATACATGTTGCTGATACCTGTTATTGAAAATACCTGTTATGGTTAAGCTGTGTGCTAGGCCACGTTATTCCACTATTCACCTTGTTGTCGAATACCTGTTATTAGCTTTGTACTGGGATATTTTCCGCTATAGGCTGTTCACGGTAAAGTGAGCACTTTTTAAGGCCATCCTAAATTTTTCTTTTCTCCCATTTTCCATATTCCTGCTGCTTTGTAGTATTAACATTGCAATGTGACTAATAAATACAGTGTATACTTTTCACTACTCTCAAAATTTAATGCTTGAAGCTGCAATATGATATATTTATCATTGGTTAATGTCTGTTGAGAGGGCTCTAAAAAGTGCTCACTTTACCGTGAACTGCCTATACCTATATGCAGCCGCCTATCCTCCTGATAGTTGGATTCTTGCAACTACCATCTGAAAATATTAAAAACTATTTGAATTAAAGTGGACAGTATTAATATATATACATATATATATATGACTCCAGTGTTCATTCCATCGGAGAATTAGACGTTTCTCGCCCGTAAATATGATTGGTTTTCATTATTGGATTCTAATATCTGACGGTAGCAACAGATACGAAATTATATCGCACCTGTGTCAAGTAACAAGCGAGTGCTACTTATGACTGTAACAGGCAGGAGAGATGGTAACAGGTAATTCCAGAAGCTAGGAACAGGCTAAACCTGTTCCTTCTCAATACCTGTTACTAATAACAGGTATTGGAATTACTCTCCATCTGTGTGGCCATTTTTTTTTTTACAGCTTTACTTCACAAGGTTATGCACAGGCAAAGATGAAGACGATGTAAATTGTACGATTTTAGTAAATTAAAAAACAGAGTCATAAGTTACGTCATCCCGCAGTTTCCCCGCAATCTACCACTCGTCATGTCTTCTCGACGTAATCTTACTTAAACGCAATTACGTAATTTTTAGTTTTCGTCAAGCAAGTTATTTTCGAATTTTTGGTGTTTTCTGGGCTTCCCGACAAAAATATTTTAAAATTAAACTGGCAACGAGATCCCTTTTTTTTGCCTGATTCGCTTATGCATTGAAGAAAGGAAAACGCGAGGGAAACCTGTGCTCAAATTGAGACAATTCCTTATGTAGTTGAATGCACTGTTGAAATTCGCCGGAGCTGTAGTTGTTTTTTTGCTAAGGGAGATAAAATTCAGGCGGCGTGATTATTCAGTGGGACAACAGAGACGACACTGTTGAAATTATTGCTCTTCTGTACGAATTAAAACTTTATTTGACCAGAACATGCGAAGTATGGTCATGACAAAAGCTAATTTTCTTCCGTGTACATAGCCATATATTTTCATAGAATGAGGCGGGAAATTTTTTTATTTACCTCAGTCAGATTAATCTGTACGATAACAGTAACTAGTTCTAGTACCTAAACTTTACACCCGTAAAAAAAAAAAAAACCTCAAAAAGATGTCAAACTGAAAGAAAATGAAATTGCATAGAAATAATAATATATCAAGTAATTAGCAAATTTATTTTCTCGAAATACCATAAAATTTACAATTGTCTATATAATAGTGCGAAACGTCGTAATACAGTTTGAAACTTTTGCCTCCCGAGATGTAGTTACAGAACAACGATCAGAGAAAACTACATGTTTATGATACAGTTCAATTTCCTCCCCCCTTATAAACTACCCATAATTTTAATTTTTAAATTGTTAAAATGTGTTCTATGATCAAAAACCAAAAACAACACATTACTATTCACATACATTTTTTTCCTAGTGAAATATTTACATTTCGAAACTGAAAAAACTTAATAATATTAATGAAAAACATGTGATATCGACTTAGTCATGATGGGTAATTTTTATAGTAAATTATTCATCAATAGACACGACATTATATGGTGACTAGTGACAAAACAGAAATAACAGCAAAATGCATGTTAATACACACAAAATAAGACTAGCAAAAATACTGTATTTTATTGGAAAACTTTAATTATGTATTCTAAAAATTTATATTTGAATTATTTTTGTAAGATACTGACCATAGGGAATGTAGAAACTTTAATGTCTGTACCAGAATTTATATTTAATACCTAAAATGTAATTATATTTTTATTTTTACTTCGAATAAAATTATTTTTATTGATTACAATTTTTACGTGAATGTGTGTTCAAATGTGAATTTTTGTTAACTATATAGAGCTTTTACAAGACTAAAAAGAATAATTCGGTAATCTTAAATATTTGAAACTAATTTAAGCTAAAAATGAAAACATAAAATATTGTACCCATTAATTAGGCATTCATAAGTGACAGCCAGCGAAAGAGAGGGTGAGTGAGTGAGTGAGTGAAGAGAATTGGGCGGCTCTTAATATCGAGGTCTTTGTCTTCAGTTTGGGGTCATAGGTACCCCATGATCGCCAACGGCTCACTCAAGAGGCGTGGAGGCTGAAATGGTAATTGCTAAAGCCCACGCTCCGACAAGACCGGCAGAATTACGTCTGCCATGGCGATAAGGAAGAACATGCGATACCACGTAACCCATTTGTATATCTCCGCGTAACCGGGAGACACAAAACACAACCTTCAATTTTGCGCCAAACTTAAATATCCGAGTAGTACAGTGGGTTAACGTTACACTGGATAGTTTTGATTGCTCGAGGGGATGTGAGTTCTAGTTTGTTGTTTTGTAAAACCAGTTTTTCAGAATATGCAAGGAATAACAGATGATACATTACTAGTAAGGACTTATGCTAACTTTATGAATTGCAGTCTTTTGTATGTTATTTTTATCTCTAATTCTTACGTATGTTTTTATATTTTTTGTTATTGCTGAAGTTTCTTCAGACCAATTGTACCATCATCATCAAGAGTGAAATACGTGTTTTTTCATCCAGTCTGCACTTTATGCATATCGCATTTTGATTCTCTGTTTTGATTCTCCTTCGCCTACTACTATGTGTTCGTCTGAGCCTTTCGCAGCTTCCTTCAGCAAAGCATCTTCGTCAATATCGTCGCATATGCTGTTCTTAATTTATATCTACTGTACCAAACAACTATATTATCAGATATTCTGAGAATTTTTAGTTGATCTTAAAAGCCATTCTTGGTTTCATCATTCTACTACACACGAACGTCTTAAGAAACACCAGTTGATAGATTTCTCTCTTTATCAAATTCGACATCTTGATGCATGCAGATATACGTCCCATGAACAGAAATTTCTTAATAAGTTATTATTTATTTTTATTTCCAACCCGCAGTTACCGAACTACTCGTGTTTCCTTGCACAAAACTTAAAAATCGCAATTCTGGATTTAATTTAAACGTTCGTAGACTGCCTTATTTCGAGTGAGCGAAGATATTCGGGCGGCTCTTATCATTGAAGTCTTGAGAGATGATGAGTGTGAAGCGATGTGAGCATGGGGCAGCACCGGAATGCAACAGGACGGGGGAAACGGGAGATCCCCGAGAAAACTTGCCGACCAGCAGCATCGTCCGGCATGATTCCCACATGCGAAAATCCGGGAGAGACCCTGTCTGGAATAAAACCCGGTTCGCCAAGGTGTGAGGCGAGTAGTAGTTTACCCACTACACCACCGCGGCCCCTGTCTTATTTGAGATCTGCGTTTAACTACGTCGCACTTTATCGGGTTGGGTGACTTTGTAGGCGGTAATGAGATCGAGTGCTAGAAAGCATGTTAAAAAAATAATACTTATTATTTCTAGTGAAATGAGTAAAGAGAATATATTAATATTAAAACCATTATACGGATCTGACTGATTATTTTTATCAAATATTTAATCTAAACCAAATAATGTGGGTGCAAAATAACATGTTAAAATACCAAATTAATTAAAAAAAATGTACAATGTTATGTTTTTCTAGAGAAATATATGTTGCTGGAATACAATTTTAGCAACAGCTATATACGTTTCATACGTGGACGTTATGTTACACAAATTTAAATGATACTAAAATTACAGATGTCTAAAAATACTTAAGTTGTTAGAAATGCTGCTGTGACGTTCAAGATTACACTTATATTTTGTATGATTTTGCAGTTTTTATTTTATGTAGAGCAACGTGTGCAAATATTCGACACGTTTTCGACATTCTATTGTGTATTAAGTTAAAATAAATACGTTCGAATATACATGCAATTTGTACAAATAAAAGGAAAACCTATAAAATTACGTGTCGGTGGATACATATTTTAATGACAAGAATAAATGGTTTATAGTTCTAAAAATACAGACAATAGTATTATATTTGGTGAATAGGCTATTCACGGTAAAGTGAATACTTTTAAAACACCTCTTATTTGGTACAATAATCAATTAATATATTTTGTTTTAGCCTTAGACGCTAATATCCGGGTGAAGTGGACTATACACACTGTGTTTACTATTACTACTTACATGAGAATATTTATCTTAAAAAAGGTGATTAAGGGATAAAAAATTGCTGGAAGGATAAAGTAACTAGGACCTCAAAAGTTCTCACTTCACCATGAACAGCCTATACAGTGCTCTCATCAATGTAAATGACTACTTAATGAAATAAACTGCGTTGACATTCGTTTTTACATTTTAGATCTTCTTATTATAAATCCGAACTCTGTTTCACGTTATCCCAAAATTATAAAAAATTATTATTTCAATAATTAACAACTATAACTTGCTACACGAAATGCAAACGTCGTTGTAAATTAATTACAAATGTTAGAAACTTAAAATTTTAAGGACGAATATTTTTCGCAGCAGGGAAACGTATTGTTCTTTTCTTGAGCGGCGGACAGTATCAACCAATACCGCATCTTCTAATGACACTACTTGTTATCGCCGCGCTGTTACCATTATATAACGTAGCAAGAGAGTTGCATAATTGTATTCGTAATTCAGACGGACAGAAGAAATATAAGTTATGCATAGTGCATATTTTATCTGATACAATAAATGCAAAGCAAACGGATTACTGAAAAAAGTCTCATTTACTTTGGTACAGAATGTAAGGAGACGTACATGTTTATGACTGAAGTGAAGAGCAAAATGAAGGCCAGTGGTGGAAACGGTTTCCTGCACAAACGTTACCAATTAAGTCTTACGTTATTTTCGGTTTCAGAGGTTTCAGTGTCATTGCCGAAACCCTATTTATTCATTTATAAATTGACCAGGCTTTTCCATGGAATGACGGCCAGCCTATAACACCGTGCATTATCTTGAATGAATAAAATACTTTGACACGTTTCTTAATACAATTTTATGAGTTGAAACGAAATTGCTTAGTAACATATTTATAATATAGAAAAATGCCAAAATATGAAAATGTTTAGTTGTCTGTGTATCTAAAGCTGTGAATGAATTTTACAATTACACGCATCCACTTTGCAGACTGACAAGGAACGAGGATAGAGGAACCGTCTCATGTAGGTAACCCATGCTCATAACATTGCATCACTAATACATATGGCGCTCTCAGTAATTGCAACGTTGGTCTTAAAATCATATTCTATTATTTCAATCTATTTAAAAGCAACAGTGATTTATATTTATTTACTAATTTATTCTTTGTAGTATATATGTTTTAATACCCACTGTCGGGGTATCATAAGCACACACACACACACATATATATATAACTATAGATATATAAATATGTATATAACTGTACAAAATGACAGTATATAGGATCGTTGCATTACAAAAACTTATGATACTCTTATGAAATTTCATTCTGGTAGTACGGTTTCTCCTTAAACTTCAATTTATTTTTAAATAATAATGTTCAATTTTTATTTTCAATTTTTTTTTATATTTTTTATTTTTATGAAAATTGCTATTATTAGCCACTACTAAGGATACCTTAAACTAAATTACATACGCATATTTTTAGGTACTATACGAAAAGCAGTACTAGATATGGACATTGGATTACAGATATACCCATGGTCACATTAGCACTTGCTACATGGGCCTTGAAGTTATATTCTCAAAACTTCAGTGGATCTACAAACAAGATTGGAACACCGTGACTCAGTCGCTGTCCTCAGTGTGAACCATAGACTAAAGATGACGTTGACCTCTTATTTGTCTTCTGCTAATGAACCCAACATTGACCAACCGCAAACGAACACAACTGTCGTGGTCAACAATGATAAACGTGTTTGTTTATATTTACATTTTTTAAAATGATAAGCACTGTTATATTAATAAAATACTTTTATCCATTATGAATTACAAATTGTTAAGAAAAGGTATAAAAACATCCCAAATCACTTGTTTGCTAAACGGTGTTCTAACCTCAAATGGAATACATGCCGTTTTTGCTAGCCGTATTGGCATAAGAGCAGTTCATTGTTCGGACACCGTAGCCAACGAGATCGGTCTACCTCATCTTTAGTTTGTGTGTGTGAACATGGCCGCGCCGTCGTGTGTTCACAGATGTCTGCGCGCCTGTGCTTCGGACTGCTGCTCCTGGTCACTGTGACGTTGAACGCACAAGGCGTCTCCAACACCCGGTTCCAGATGTGCGGCGCCAACCTCGTCAACACTATGCGGGTCCTCTGCAAGGGCACCTACAACAAGGCCTTCTCCAAGAAGTCGCTGGAAGGTGACCGCCTCTGATCGCTTTACTCGGGCCTGCGGTGGCACAGCGACTAGAGCGCCAACCTGCCGCCTAGGCGAACCGGGTTTGATCCCCGGCGGGGCCTCTCCCGGACCTTCGCACGCTGGAATCGTGCCGGACGATCGCGTGGGTCGGAGGTCTTCACGAGTATGTACCCCGCTTCCCTTGCTCTTGCATTCCGTCGCTGCTCCATACCTCGCCCTCCTATCGCTTCTCAAGACCCCGAAATATCTCCACTCCATTTATTTCACGAGAGATAAATTATACAAAGACGTTTGATTAACGAACCTAGATACCGCATTTTTATTTTATTTCTGTAGGTATCTGGGAGCACTATGGTTTATCTTCTCCATGTTAGTAAAATTGTTTGTTTTTAATATTATGATTGCTTCACCACGACTATAGTTGTTTCACTGTTATTTAAGACTAGTGCATACCTGATGATAAAAAAAGCTGTGGCATTGCAATAAATTATGAGATTAATAATTTAAATCTGTAAAATAAGACTCTGTTAGCGGCAACGCATTTCAACATTACATTTAGATAAAGACATTAGATGACAGAAACACTTGCAAAGTGACTATTATCAAGTATTGCTTTGAAGTTTCATGGGATGCTGTTCTCATTCGCTTTCCCGCTTATCGGGAGCCCAATTACGTGCGTGTCGCTACCCACGCGAAGCGGAGGTATAGGCTGTTCACGGTAAAGTTAGCACTTTTTAAGGACCTTCTAAATTTTTCCTTTCATCCAATTTCCATCTTCCTGTTGCTTTTTAATATAAACATTGCAATGTGACCAATAAACACAGCGAATACATTCCACCACCCTCAAAATTTAAAATCTGAGGCTGCAATAAGATATATTTATTAGTGGTTAATGCCTGTTGGAAGGGCCTTAAAAAGTGCTCACGTTACCGTGAACAGCCTATAACGATATTTTGACAAAGTGGTGTCGGTAAAGGGGGGGGGGGAGCATGGGGGCATTTGCGCTCCCCCCAACCCTTTTCCTGGTTTAACTTAGGAGTGCCGCAAGAAAACAACGTAGGTTAAGAGATCCATACTTGATGTATATTTACATAAAATGTATATAAATAATAATGTTAAATAGTAAAGTGTATAGTAGTATAATATGGATTTTGCGTAAAATGTATGAAAATCAAAAAAGTTATTTGTAAATTTGACGTTATTAAAAAAAAAAAAAAAAAAATATGAAGGTTGAAATAGCGTGGCTACTGTATCCGACTGTACAATGTGAACTTCTTAAAAAGTAACACACGCACTTCCAAGATTGTCAGATAATTATCATTTCTGTTGCATATGATGAAATAATGTATGTATTCCGTAACACTTCTAAATATTCTTCTAGAATTTTCCTATATAAATATTATAAAATCAGTTAATAGGTACATATTTTCAAATTAAAATTTAAGCCTATTTCCATTTTGTATTATTTTGGATGAACATTTTGCAAGAAAAACTTTTTCGTGTAGGATAAACATAATAATTACTATGGCTGCAAGTAACAAACATTAATGTTATTTATACAATTTCTTAAAATTGATTTTATGCCCACCCATTTCAGCCACAAAACTAAATTTAAATTTAAGTAGGCCAAATAAATTACTAGAAATATTTTTTAATATTAGTATTAATTTTTTTACACAACCATAGAAATTATTATGATTATTTTACTTGATGAGGGTTTTCTTACACACTGTTTTTTCTGAAGCAACCAGGATGGTAAAATGCTGAAATTTTAATTAAAATACATTCTAATTAACTGATTTTTAAAATATTAAAATACGTAAGTTATAATATGCAACATAGGCCTAAATCGTAATTTTCTGATAGTTTCGGGTAGTGTGTAAAACACTTCTCAATGGACGCTGTATTTCGTAGAGTCGTATACAGTGGTCCATTTGAAGCCACTTCTACTTTTACCTTAAGAAAGGGCGCTTTCCCAAGCACCAGGTGCGCCAGATAGTCTACAAGACTTTGACCCTTCCCGCCTTAAGGCTCGCCTGCACCCCTTTTGCACAAATTCTTTGTTTTCGCGTCATAATTTCGGATTAATAGTAAGTGCTGACAATGTACGCTTATAAAGAAATTACATTTCATGAGTTGTTTAATATTTTTGTGCCGAATTTTAATTGTGTGTTATCTGCTTGTTGTAAATGGTTGAGGGCCTGTTTATATTTAAATAATAAATTCTCGATATTTTACAATCAGCAGATAACACACAGTTAAAATTACGCAGAAAACGTATTAAACAACTCGTAAAAAAGACGCTTTCTATAGTCGTACATTGACAGTAATTACTATAGATCGGAATTTATGACGCGAAAACGAATAATTTATGCAACAGGGGTGGATCCGAGCCTTAAGGGTGTAGGATACCAAAAAATTGATTTTTTAAAAATATTTTTACGAAACATTGTTCAAGTTGTAGGCCAAGGTGGGTAGCATTTCGGAAACAGATACGTGCCTCTGTGGTAAACGTGTATCGTGAGTGGACGAATGGCACCATTGGCTATAACCGTAGTAGAAACTGCTGAGCTCCACACGCCATTGGTGCCCGAGGTGAACGTCAACTACGAGGGTGCGTGCAGGCCAATCGACAGACTACACTGGAACAGATCACCGTCCAAATGAACCAGGGGGAATCCAGACACGTGTCCTTTTGCGGATGGTGGGGCTTCGGAGTAGACGGAGGGTGACCGCACCCATGCAAACACAGGTGCATCGACGAAAACGACTGGAATTTGCTCCACAGCATGGCGTGTGGACCACTGCTGATTGGCGATAGGTAGCCTTCTTCCACGAGTTACGTTTCCAGCTGCATATAATGGATGGACGTCAGCGTATCCGGCGTTTCTCGCCGTATACGCTGACGTACCCTGCGTCCACTGCTGGACGAACGCAAGGCGGTGGGGGCAGTGTTATGGTCTGGGGAATGGTAACGTGGTATTCCCTAGGTCCCACCATTTGGGCGGAAGACACTCTTGATAGATTTGGCAATGAATCCGTCCTCGGCGATCACGTCCACCCGTACATGACGATTGTCTTTCCTTGGGATTATGGGATCTTCCAGCACGATAATGCGTCTTGCCACGCGGCTGGAAGAGTACGATCAAGAATCCAGTGTTTTTCCCAAACAGCCCCGAGCTCAATCCAATTGAACATCTGTGGGACCATTTCGATTGTCGTGTTCGCCGTCTGTCTCCTCTGCCACGCACCCTTCAGCAGTTGTGGGACGCACTGCTGACAGCATGGCTCCAGATACCCGTGGATACCTATCAGTATCTGACTGAGTTACTGCCAGCTCGTCTAGCTGCTGTCTGTGCTGCGAAGGGCGGTTACTCTGGATACTAGCAGGTGGTCATAATAATGCGATTCTACTGTATATATGTCAAGCTGTAGCCCACTTCATTAGTTTGCGTTGCAAATTTCTTCATTTGTACATCTTGGTAAGGATTTATTACAATTGCTGCAGCAAAACAAAAATATTTCGGATTTGACATCAAATTATTAAAACAATATAAAGTGTTGAATTTTTTTTATTGAAGGGAACTAACACATAAAATGCGTACCAGTTGAACAATGTTTGGTATACAGTATTTATAAAATAATTAATTTCTTGGTATCCAACATTCTAAAACCAGAGAGGTTCCGACGCCTCTGTTATGATAGAACTATAGTCCATTCTCCGTTTCTTCGGTCTTTTTGATTCAAACCTATGAAAAATCACCCCATATACGATATGTTTAGTTATTTCCTAAATATGCCGTGCATCAAGCGTTTTATCCTTCTGTAATCACAGACGTGCGTATCTTATTTTTCGTTGTTAAATTGAAGTTTTTCGTATATTTTATTTATGCACGATAATATTTCTTTTATAATAAACATGAATAAAAGCAGTGAGAAAAATATGTGTTGGTAGCGCAATAGTAACAAATAGTTCTCACGACAAAATATTATTACAACTGAGTGCGCAGGAAAGCAGTGCGTTGTCCTCTGTGTAATTTTTCACGCGTAATTAAGCTTAGTATGCACGAAGCGGAGGAATATCCTGCAAGTAGAAATTTAGCAGGACTTCAGAAAAGGCCGAAGATACCGAGAATCATCTATACATATAGTGTGATGGCAACTTCTCACCCCGCTGATAGTTTCCACTGCGTATACCGGCTTCCGGCAAGCGGGGGAGGGATGATAATAGTGGTCCAGGATACTGAGAGAGCAGGCTGTAGAGGGTAATATAGGGAAGTGCACATGGCGGTGTTGAGCGGTATGTGTGCGGCGCTGTCCAGGCGTGCAGATGGACGATGACGGCTCCCTGTACTGGCCCGCGGCGTCGTCCCAGGAGCACGACGACTTCCCGCAGGGCCTCTTCCGCAGGGTGGTGTCGCGCCAGCGCCGGGGCATCGTCGACGAGTGCTGCCACAGGTCGTGCTCTCTCTACGAGCTGCAGCAGTACTGCGGCTGAGGCGGCGTCTTCGCCCCCCCCACACGGCCACGTCCGGACGTCGCCGAGGAGGAAACCATTACGCTTAGCCGCCGCTCCGCCCGACCGCAGCGCTCCCAGTGGCACTTCGCCTGCCTGGCGAGTCCTCTGGGAGTTGCACCAAGCGATGTGTTTGCGCCTGGGGTGTTGGCCACGGAAAACTGTCTGGACCATATATTGTTCAACTAGTATACATTATCTCCGACTACTTTATTCTGTGATAAAACATTTTGAGACTGCATTGTTTTTGAAAAATGACACGTCAGTGTCGAAATGTTACCGTTTTTGTAACACGCGAATAAAATAAACAAAATTATTTGCAAGAAAATTTAAAAAGAGCATCTGAAAGATTTTGTTTTAATTTATTTTAATGTATGTTTAGCAAAAGTTATTTTCTAAAAGTTTAGGGACAGCCAAAACTCACAAACATGCAAGAATATTCTTTTTTTCCCAGCAATCTTTTAAAATTTCAAATCATTTCCTTGTACAATTTTGTAGACGTCTTGAAGTAGCTGTGGGCATCTTCTTTCAGTGCGAATCATCTTATTTCTGCCCTTAAGATGGTTTTAATTATTTGCTCCTTTGTAAAACAGTAAAATTATGATTTTCACATGTAACTTCGTAAAAATTATGCTATTTAAAAATATTTTATCTGAGGAAAAGGTAGTGACAGGTAATGCCTGCAAGTGGTACAAATATAAAATAACACATTTTTCCGCGGCCAACGTCCTTAAGCTAGAAGAAGTGTGGCTGTACTGTGCAACTTGTAATACTCATTACAAAGTAGTACACACACACAAAACCAAACTAGTTAGAAAATTACGATTTGAGTTGCACGTAAAAGTAGAATTTGCATGTCTTGTTAAAAGTAACAAATAAGCCAGAACTAATATCTTTAAATTAAAACATATAAACAAACAGGATTTGGATGCTTCAGAAAGCACATTTTTCTAAACGCCGTCCCCTTCATCAAGCAAGGCCGTTATAATACCTGCTGTTAAAGTACTGTGTGTAGTAAACTTTTGTAATATTCATTACAAATATTTTTAATGATTTATCCGTTCCAGCAACGAAAATTATAATTTTATAAGTATAATCCATGCAAATAAAATAATTCATTAAAAATTATGTGTAAACTTTATTACTAATAGGATTAGTTTTCATAATAGCCTTTCTTAATAAAGATTTATTTTAGCAAGATGTGCTTTCTGTCGAAGCATTCAAAATAGAAAAAGGCTTGAATTTTGATTAAAAGTAGACCCTTGTTAATTGATTTTTTTAAAACATTTAAATAAATAAATTGTAGCAAAATATGTTATAGTGTTGCAAAAGTATACATTCTTCTTTTATATGCATCATAAATCGTACTTTTCTGCTAATTTTTGTAGAGTGAGTACTATTTTATAATCAGTTCTGCATATTGTACTGTCAGGTGCATTTCTCCATTAAAAGTCACCCTTCATCTACATTCATTTGCAAAACTCAATATTCTTCTCTATGCAAGGTCTTTCTTACACACCCAATTATAAACGTGATGTAGGAAATTCGACCAGATATCAATGTCGCTCGCTTACGCACATTTTTAATCAGTATATGTTCAAGTAATTAATGTTTTAATGTGTAATACGCAATCCTCAATGTGTCGTCTTTATATATAGTTAAACTGCACAAATTATGTTTACAATTCTTAAGACTATGTTACCTGTTAGAGTCGTTTTACCTGTAACAATATTTGCAGTTGTACAACTCACTAAAGCATTTCTGAGAAATGCTCACCTTATTGATTAAAGTTCTCACTCATTGTAAAGTGTGTTAAAATTCTGTATTTATTGTTATATTGTAACTATATTAAATTACACAAGTAGCACATTTCCTTTGAGTCTAGATGGTGATATCCTAAAAAAAACATATTTGATTTAAAATATTGGCAGGAAACCTTCAGATATTCAGTTCAAAATCAGCTTATAAAAGGGAATTACTTATTAGAAAAATACATAAAAACTGAAAAATTAAAAAATTCCTGGTAAACAAATAAGGAACATGTTTCCAATGGGAAACATTTCGGAAATTTTTGTAGTAAACGAATACAAATGTTTATTCTCTTAAATTATGACACGAAACGATCTTTTGTTTGGACAGTACCGTTAACTTTTCATAACATATTACACAACGGACAATCGCAGAAATCATGGATTGAAGATAATTGATATTATTGTAGAGCGCATCAATGTCATCTGAATGATAGTAAGTGTTGCTAACATAATTTTAAGTATTTTATGTGCACGAATATTTCGATGCAAAATCCCCCGACATGAATCGATGAATACGCTTAAGAGGAGTGCTGCATGAAAGCAGTATATTTACCCGATTTTCGATGTGTCGTTTTCCAAAATGTTTATTTAAATTTTTGGCTCGACAAGACGTAAATGACTATTTTCTACACCTTTTTACGTTGTTGGATTTTAACTACCTTCATTATTCTCGAAGCATTGGAGGAAGAAATGAAAGGAATTTTTTCTTATCTTCAATCAGAGCTCAAAGAATAACGAACGCAGGGAATTTTTAACCATGTAATAAAATGTTAAAAATCGTTATTTACGTCTTGTTGAACCAAAAATCTCGAAAAATCCCCTGTAAAACAAATCGTGACAAAAATTATATAAATATACGATTTTCGTTCACCATTGCCCTTAAAATCAAAATGTGCTCTGTGTTCAAGTGGGTAATTAAACTAATTAAATTTCTGGGTTTATCATTAAATTCGATTTTTGTCTTTCAATTAAGATAGCTAACATCTTACTAACATATATGTTGGTACTTCTGCCAAGGTGCTTTAACATCGTAAGGGGCGGGCTTAATTGCGACCCCCTTCCCTCTCCTTGCTTTGCAACTCCAATGCCGCAAAGCTGCTGGCTATTTTGACTAAAATAAAACACACCCATGTTTTGACCGATATTCAAACCTGTCGAAACTAGCAACCATCGCACCAAAACTTGACACTCAAATTACTACAGCGCAGAGGCTTTCGTCAAACGTCGGACATGATTTAATTCTTCATTTTACAACAGCGTGCGCAGCTCCAGCTTTGAAGCATCCGACCTGAAAACATTATTCCATCATACGCAGTTCAAATGCAGTAATCTTTAACGATGGATGCCAGTGACTGTCCAGCAAAATTTACACTGCTCACAAAAAAGTTTAGCGTATGTCAGACCCTAGAATGTTATATCGAATAAGTGTTTACATTTCATGTTGTACTACTAACACCACATAAAGTGGACAGAAACACAATACTCGTTGGCATCATCCCTGTATGAAAGAAACAAAATACATATAAACGAAAAAAACAATGTTAACAAAGGAATCTCAACAGTTGCAATATTGTCATGTGTCACTTGTCTGCGCTGCTGACCTTTGCCCGCCACGCACGAGTTGGAGTAAGAGAGGGACAGAGATATGTGATAGCGGCAGGCGAGCGAACAGCGTATCACTTACAGAAAGCGAGCCGACATGACAATCTCTTTAGCGGCGCATTCTGCTGACCCTGGTTGTATTGATTTATGAGTTTATCAGAAGAATGCTCTGGATTATTGACTTTGTTCTCTCAGTGGGGCTCGGGGTGCGTTGAACCTTCGAGATGGCCAGGGGAACACTATAAATATTGCGGCAGGCCTCTGGGCCGGGAGTTGAGAGAGTGAATGAGTGGCTGAGTTCTGAGTGATAGATTAACGAGCGGCGAGAGAAGGAGAGAAGTGACCAGCGGAAGGGAAGTCTGCAACTGCGAGTATCAAGCAGTGAAGGACATGGCTGGCAGGTTGGACTATTGGACTATAAGAATGAGTGAAAGACATTATAAATGTAGGAAACAGATAGACTGAACACGTGTTGATCATGAATATAAGTTAATTGACTGTAACCAGCAAAGGAAATTAAGATGGACGTTAATTACAGTTGAAATAGACATCAACTATTGCACTCACTCTTAAATTGATAGAGTAAAAGTGGAGACAGATAATTTAATGCTGTAGATAATATCAGTGTGAATAAAGAAGAAATCCAATTTAGTTTGAATTTTTTTTTATCGAGACCTCCATCCTTCAGGAACTCAGATACGGCCTTCAAACGCCCTTCATGTAATAATATAAAAACACGGTCTTCTCAGATACACTGAGAAACATCAACATCTTGTAGGACATATACGATTCCTGAGGCACGCTTGTATCCGACGAGGCATGCCAAGAACAAGATCATTAAGCATTTCTTGTCCCATTCCCGATTTAGGCTGTTATTAAGGCCTGAATGGTCATTGGTGGTTTTGCACGGTTTGCAATTGCTCGTTTGAGAATGGACCACACATTCTCTATGCAGTTAATGTCAGCTGAATAAGCTGGCAATTTCATTCTTCGGATTCCAGCGGGGAACATGCTAAACGTTTTGTGAGCAGTGTAAAAAGTTTATTAATAGCAGTGAATGGTAAGTAGTAAAACTTGCAAGTAGGCAATAAGACCACGTTGCCAAAAGCAAGTGTCAGACATGCCAATCGACAAAGTAACTCATAGAGTAGTCAACTACTATGACATCAGTCAAAAGTCTGTCCTAACGATAACGAAACAGTGCAAACAGTGTCCAAACTAACCGTAAGCTACTCCAAAGTGAAAAAAAAGCATTAAAAACATACGGCTAATATTAATGTACATAAAATACGTAGTTTCATCTTGTAAGTAATTGCTACTACAGAGGCGTTACGTATGTATATCAGACATAACACTCAGTGGTTGACCCATTAAGGAGAGGGCTTTTTGAATGGTGGGATACTATGCATAACGTTCAAGCCACACATATGCCAGTATGCCGTCAGTTTTAATGCTACATATAAATATTAGTAATCGGTGAATTAGGTGATCTAACTACTTCTTAAAATTTCCTGTTGCTGTATGAAGTGTATGCATTAATACTACGCCTCTAACAAAGAATTTGGTTTAAAAGATAATATCACTTTATCAAGTGCAAAATCAAAGTCCAAAATGGGCCTAATCTACCTTAGTCTGGTAACTCTTATCATCTGAAAGTGAAAATTAAGTGTTACGCCTTATATTGCGCATACGATGCCTTATCGTCTCTATGCGCAAGCCACAGGCTTTCTGATTATCAAAAATAAAATACAAAGATTTGTAGTATTGAGTTTCTTGTCATATATTTTTCATCAGAATCTATGTTTTAAATAACAACAAACGAAGGTCTTAAACAGAGCATATAACAATGAACCTAAACGATAATGCAGAATATCTGCTTAAATGTAGGCAGATTTGTTCGGCGTGATCGATGTAAATGTGAACTGAACCAGGCTCTAGTGTGGAATCACCCAACTTAAGCATTGGGAAATGTTTTCATTTAAGAGTATGGATATCCGCGCCGTTACAAATTCAGCCCGCTACAGCGTCAGGCCGTATGCAGCCCTAAAACTGTAGGACTAGGACGCTCACGTGCCATGACGTCTGGCGCGGACAGAAACAGTATAATTGAATTCAACGCAGTTTGCAATTCAGTAACACCAAATACATCACTACACTGAACCATTAAAATTTCTGGTGGCACCACACCATAACCACTTATTTCATTCCATATATTTGGGTACTTTAAGGTTGTTAATGGCGAGTGTTACCTCAGCATTCCTACATGTTGAAGAATGTTCAATTGTCAGAATATTTTATCTTGGTTTCCATGGAATTATGTTCTGTCGAATATGGGGAAAAAAAAAAAAAAAAAAAAAAAAAAGGAAGATAGGAAACAGAACGCCTTGGATGTTGTGAACAAGAAATACCATAGTTGCATATGGCCTTACTATGAAGAGGGCAGTACACGAGATCATCAAGGGCGCTGTGGATGAATCAGAAATTGAACGCTCTATAGTGTATCAAATATTCGAGGTAAGTTTTATTGAACGTTATTGGCATTCAAGGGTGATGTCGGCTTCCAACGTTTGTGTAGGTAACAGAGATTGAAGCTCAGAAGAGAGGAACCGATAAGGGCTGCACTCCAAAATAATATTTATAGCGTCAGTTATACATATCTTGAAAGCGCCATTCCGTCCTCGTTTGGAATATGTTTTCTATTCGCAGGTAAACATATTGGGAACACGTTTAATAATTTGGCTTAAAAAAAAACCGCAGAGCAGTTGAAGCGTTAGGTAGGCCGCCTTAAAAACAAGCACGCATTATTTACTGGACCACGTCAGGCAACCATTTCGAAACTATTGTAATGTGGTATGGTCTATGAGTGGAATATTAGCTGGAATGAGTATGGTAATTTAGGATAAACTCGCGTGTGAGCGTCTAAACATATGTGATAGCGGGGGCCACACCTGAGTCTAGAAAAACTCTTAAGTAGGTTGCATATGCTGTAGCCACAGCATTCAAAACAACGTCATCCAAATTCACACACCTTGTCAATATTACCAATAGGATGTGTCACACCATACCCCTGGTATCTGCAAACAGCCTGGTAAGAGCAATGACATACATGTACACCAGACAAATAAAGCTAACAACCAAACTACTCTTAGGAACAATACTCACATATAAGTGGTTAACACATATTAAATTTATTTGCAAATTTATAGATCTCAGAAAATAAAAACTTTTTGTTAGCTGGCTGTCTGTGCTCACTGTTAGAAGAAATGTAAGCTATTTAATTATTTTGTGAGTGCTAGGTACGATAAATTGGCCGTAACTATTAATGCAGCCTTCTCTGAATTACGCCCAATAGTAAATTAGTTAATTACTTTAATATTCTTCATCATTCATTAAACTCACACCAATTCAGTTGGGAGCCAAATAATCTCTTATGTTGAGGTATCCGTGAGCGTTCTGAAAGAACTGATGCGTTATATTGCGTCCCAAAATGGCGTACTAATTGGCACGTTAGCGTCGTCTTATCTGACGTACATCTCTTGTAGCATTTCTACGTGGAATAAATTAGTTAATCGTAACTCACAAATAATGGTAGACACTGGAGATATTGAAGTTCTCTGCCGCAGGTGTAGCTGGTTCGGGTCCTTAATCTTCCCTGTTCAGGCTTACGAGCCTTTGGTACACACGCTACAGTCTATATGGTACCTAGCATAATCGCTGTAGTGCAGAAATTAGAATTTAACTAACCACGCTTAGGTATCGCGAGCAGACTCAAAAATATCTTCGCCTACAAGGCAGTCTGTATAAATCACGGGACTCGTCCAGATTCCCTGTTAAAATTAAAATCCTATCAGGCCGCGACCACTGGGTCGTAGCCTGCCTGACGGAAGATCCCAAGACGGCTAGAACGCCTTAAACTCCATTCTTACATGACGCTTTCAAAATTAGCGCCAATCACGAGACGGCTACATTAAAAATCGTATAAACGTCACATGTTTCCATAGCAACCAACAACAAGATTCTCTATGGATCGAGGCCACGTAACTATTATCTCTTAGTTAGAAAATCTGAAACACAATGGAGAAATTGTTAAAATAATAACACATCTTGCAAATAATAATTTAAATAAGAGCTGTACGAAAGAAAATATATATCTGCCACAAAATAATCTTAAGCAAAATAAACAACCATTACGTATTCATACTAATTTACATAACAAACTCATGGTGTGCATAAATAAGTTATAAACTGAGGCGTTACACTATGATGCCCCATTATAATGTATTTTATTTGCTATTTAACGTCTACAGGCATCACATTTCGACGAGCAAACGCTATTCCTGTGAGACCTCTGATTTGTGGCTATATTACGTCATACGCACTCTTTAAAATTCTTTTGTTGGATTTTTCGAGTAATCACGAGCAAGAGTTCAGATTATTACGAAAGAGAGTAATATATATATATATATATATTTTTCAAAAATACCTGTTGCAGTCATTCGTATTCTGAATAAAATTTTTATCTTCGTAACGTCGTAAATTTAGGACATAGGTATTAATTATTCACTGGTTTATGTAGCATATTTATAAGGCGTACAATAATTTCACAGTTATTATTTTCCATTGGCACATTAATTATGTTAATTGGTATGTAATTACACTGCTCGTTTAAATTCTGATTATATTTTATCGTAAACACATTTATACGTCTTTCCAGTCAGCAATTGTTATAATGTGTTTAGGAAGCCCTCGTACCTGAGCAGTTATTGATCCGTTGCCATGGTAACTAACTGACGTGATAAATAATTATTGCCTCTAGCACTCTATTAATTGGTCAGTTTTAGACGGCTTTATGTAATTGTTTGAAGGGAAATTTTAGCCATCTTGGTGTTCGACGGCAGGACGCTAGTCCACGTGGGTTTAGCACGCAGGATTCTAATTTAGTTTTTATTATAAGTACCCGAGTTCGAACCTGAAAACAGGCCGTCTCGAAGGAGACGAAGACGCGAGGCAAGATTTAGGAAGAAGCAGGTCTGTATCGGTCGCCACCCTCGTATATTTTTCAGGTAATTAGTTCTAGTTACCGTAGTGTACTTAAATGTGCTTTGACTTTAATGGCACTACAGGCTCGAGAGCCGGAATAGGGAAGCCCGTGATGAGAGGTCCTGCTGCATCCAGGGGGATGCGGCTGCTGGCAACGAGATCACCAGGAACTTCGAGAATGTCAAAAATTCTTCGTTTTAAATTATATTCAGCTAAGTCTAAGAACAATTATATTTATAAGCAGAGAGGAACTTTTCTATTCGAGCTGAACTGAACCTTGTTTAATTTAACTACGGATACTCTAGTATTGTTAGTCTTTTGCTTAAAACACCGAACCAGTCTGGGGCAAAGATACAAATTAATTAATTCAATTTTCTGACGGCTTGAAACTTTATTTGCCAGGCATAAATTAAATTGATCACTTCAATCACACGAGAAAATAGTGTCGCTGAGGCTGCAGATAAAACCAAGTCTGCAAATTGATTAAACTTTTCCTGTCTGAGAGAATTAATTTGATTACAAGAATTCTAATTAAATTTCACATTTTCTTATAACGTCTCTACTGAGTAAATTACTTCCAAAAATAGCAGGAATTTTCTTAGTGATATTTATAGTTGTTTTGAAATTGAATTTTGTTGTGCTATTTGTGAATGTTCTTCTGTCACGCACGTTAAGTTCCTACATCTGTTAAACTCTGTCTCTCTACAGGGCATTAAATATCTACATCCTTACACGTTTACATTACGTAATTATATCGCGCTGTACGCGAGGTCTACTATATGTTACACACTTCACTGAGCACACGTCAAGTCGTTCTGTAGTAGTAGTAGTAGTAGTAGTAGTAGTAGTAGACGTAGTAGTGACGGCGTAGATGCAGAGGTTGGTGTCGTTACATCTGGCCTCGTCAACGTGGGGCGATCTATACCATGCACAGTTGCGCTACATCCTGCAATGCATTTCGAAGGGAAATTTCTTTTTCTGCGTTTTTATTTGCCAGTTGTAAAACAATCACTGATCAGTAAATACTTAATGGATACAGACCTGAAAAATTCACGTTATTAGTTGGGAACACGTTAAACTTTAAACACGAATTCAAAATTGCGCCGTCTCCCCCCCCCCCCCCCGGCCATACATCTGCGCGTGATGCGTCGCAGTCCTCACTCATCGTAACATATTCTTTTATCCTTTGGCAATCGAGTGGTGTAATTGAATTTTGAATGTAGACGATAAATTCGGAGCTGCAATTTCCAAACTGTATCCCCCAATTTTGCAATCTTCGGATTTTATGGACTGCCTCCCACTATGGTTGCAATTTTAAAGACGTATTCGCGTCAAAAAATGGAAAGAAATGCACAGTATTAGGAAGGGCTGCGAATGAAAAACGTGATCGCCCAACCGCCCAAATCTCTAAACTCTAGTTTGTTTACAGTTTAAACTAACATGTAACACTAAAGGCTGTTCACTATAAAGTAAGCACTTTTGAACTCACCCTTAGACAAAAGTCACTGCTCCTAACTGCATACATTTTAACAGGCGTCCTGAGTGACATGCGCCCAGCAAAGTTGGTAACGATGGATGGGTGGTAGTTCCGTAACTTAACATAGAATAAAAAGTGCTAGGTAACCATTTGTGATTACTGAAATTATTTCTTTCGTTTTGTGTCTTTTTTTTTTAATGCATCGAAGTGTAAAAAAGATCAGATTAGTTAAATATTTACTTTTCTAATAATTTCACCGTTCCGTTTTACAGACATGTGAATAAAATGACGAGGCTCGTGGCAATGTTAATTTTACATAAGGCGGAGAAATGCACAGCGTGTACACAAGTAGATCTTAAGCAGGAGTTTCAAAAGTGCTCATTTTACCGCGAACAGCCAATAACTACCTGAACAAGTGTTTATGCAGTTTAATTTAGCTAACCTAGGATAGTTGGCGAATAAGTGAGGAGTTGATCGCACACGCCCATGCGGAACAGCCACGGCCAGCGCCTATTCACAGGTGCTTATTGTGTTTCGTGTCGGGCTCGGTGAGGGAGTCTGTCCCCTGTGACGTCACCCGTACGCACGAAAACGTGAAGGTTTGGCCGGCCGAGACCAAGGTCTGGCACAGCGCCACACCATTGTCCTCTGCCGAATATTCGCCGGCCGTTTCAAAACAAAAGGGCGCTCTTTACTCACGGGAGAAACTTCTCCGCCGTTGTTTCTGCCATGCCAACAAATCTTTTCACTCAGAATTATTTGTAAAGACATCGGCGTATTCGGCTTCGAATATTGGCACTGTTCCGTTAGCTCGTTGTTGTTAACGATTCTGAAATCGTTAATTAAAACTTAATTAAAACAAAATAATACATCTGTGATGTAATATGTGAAATTGCCCAATTATTATTTTATACGCTTGTGCATTATGAAACTGAATAACACCCACAAATTGCAATTACCGGTTTATCTTGGAAGGGAAAGTGCAAGGTTCTTGAGAAGGGGGAGTTAAAAAAAAAAAAAAAAAAAAAAAAATGGAACTTTTGTACAACTTTTGGATATGTGCGTTTGAAGTTGTAGCTGAAAACATCACTTTATTGCAAATAGAACAGTGGAGCTATGAATTTCCTAGGAACGGAAATACATACTCTGCTTGCAAAAGCAAAAATTGAACAATGGACGCCCACAAATTTTAAGAAACCATGCTTTTAATCATGTTAAAATACGGAACTGCTCTCCCCACGTTGCTGCGAACTTAACTGAAAGTAAGCCTTTCAGAGAGAGAATAATATTATTATTATTATTATTATTATTTCGAAGGTTGGCTTCAAACGCGTTGAGTTACCGCGAACCAGCTGAAAGACGAAGCTGCTAGTTTCTGGGAAATGCAAAGACCTGCGGAATTCGTCGCTTGGATCTAATGATTTCGTGGAATTGACTGGCTTGCCTATCTACATTTTAATTTTTAATTTTGAGACACGGAAGCATAGTTCTTTTTACCGTGTGTAATTAATCCGCATATCGAACTAAACAAATGAAGCTAATATTGATGTTTTCATAAACCACGCCGTTTACGATTTATTCTTGCCAGAACGTGGACATCAGGCATTACTTTGAGCATTTGTGTTTCAGTTCTCTCGTCAACTTCCTTTCTATACTCGCCTTTTTCTTGTATTCTATCTCTCTCTCTCCCTTTCATTTATTCACTCTCTGCCTTGTTTTTCTTTTTATGAAGTGCATTTTCTTCCTCTGCAGTATGTTTATAGGTCTTCTGCCAGGATTCTGTCATTAAACTGGAACACAATTCTGTGTAGAATAACTGAAAAGGTTAA
The DNA here is from genome assembly GCA_029891345.1 of Dryococelus australis. Lineage (NCBI taxonomy): Eukaryota > Metazoa > Arthropoda > Insecta > Phasmatodea > Phasmatidae > Dryococelus > Dryococelus australis. Next base: position 52,823,603 of record CM056996.1, read on the forward strand.
ATTATTCTACAGCTGTTTTTTTTTCTCAAGAGAACTATGTTATACAGCCGTCATAAGTTTTAGTTTCAATTAAGTTAACGTTTGGGTTAAGATATCTGCACATAAACCAACACAAGGATCTACAGAAATTCCTTGTGTGATGGTTTCCTTGCCTTCCGAACAGAAGCCACGTCGTGATGCTGTAGGAATAGGAACCGACGTTTGCCTGCACATTACAGCAGACTTCTTCAACGACCTTGAAAGAAGACCGCAAAACCCTATATTTGGCCTGTGATGTTTACTCGCAATCTCGTTTCGTGAATTTTCATAACTGGGCAAAAACTCATGCTTATGTCATAAACCAAATCATGGACATCTATTTCGAGGCTTGACTCTGCCGACGCGGAAGTTTCTACTGAGAGAGATTGTGATAAAATTCTGTTAGAGGCGATAGGGGCCTACTTGCAATGTCATCTGCATTCTTTTTTTTTTTTCGAAGTATCTTAAATGGGCTACGTTCATCGATTTAATCGTTGGGAATTTAATACAGTATAACAATTATTTTTAATTAATACTACAGCGTTTTTTTGCCAACTTGTTTACACATTGGTCTAGTTTTCTCTCTTACAAGCATTTATACATTGCCTTTGCAAATTTTCGTATTTAGGGAATGTTTAAAAATAGACATTAATATACGGGCCACGATGGCTGAGCGGTTAGCCATATATATATATATATATATATATATATATATATATATATATATATATATATATATATCATTAACCCTACTAAGCAGTACAGCCATCCAGGATGTTAAATTCTATCATGACTACTACAATTTAATAAAGAGTAATTTAGTTATATAGGTTCACCATTTGGGGGGGGGGGGGGGGTCCCACACTCCGATGTTATGAGTGTGGGGTAAGGGAGAGGTGGCTGTTCGTCTGGGCGCCCGTAATTTAATCTACAAATTCTATATCTATTCGAAACCATCATTCACACTTCATAGGAAGGTGGTGAGCTATTTTGCCACAACCGGGACAACTTCCAGACGGTTAGCCTGCTCGCCTCCCATCGAGGCTAAACGGGTTCAAGCTCAGCCCGGGTCACTCATTGATTTTTCGCAAGTGGGAATCGTTCCGGACGATGCTACTGGTCGGCGGGTTTTCTCGGGATCTTCCGTTTCCCCCGCCCTTTTATTCCGGCACTGCTCTATACGTCAATCACCCCCATCGGCTCTCAAGTCATTCGCTGTTAATAGCCACCGAATCTCTTCACTCTTCACTCTCTTCACTAGACATTAATTGTATTACTATTACATGCCGTTATTACAGCCATATAGAGCAAAATATGGAATGTAAATTGCGACGAGAAATGGCGTCCTCCGCAGCATGTACTGTACTATAGGATATCCACGGTACAGTAAGCACTTTTGAAAGCCCTCTCATTTGGAAAAAAATAGTAAATAATCATATTTTATTTTAGCCTTAGGCATTAACTTCCGAGTGCGATAAAATATACATGCTGTGTTTACTACTAACGTAGCAAAATATTTATTTATAAAAGTGGTTAAATGATAAAAAAATGGCTGACAAAAAAAAAGTAACTAGGACTTCAAAAGTGCTTACTTTACCGTGAACAACCTATAGAGGTACGAGCTGCCTTGTGCAGTAACTCGACCGTGACGTCATCAACTGCCATCCATCTCCGTATAACCTGGGCACGCGACCTTGCTTGTTCGCAGTACCATACGGAGGTGTTTGTTAATACAAAGTAGGGCTGTTGCATCGGCCGGGAATCAAAACCGGGCCGCCCGCTTGTCAGACGAGCATTCTACCACTGAACCACCGATGCCACGGATAAAATTGCATACGTACCCACTACACATTGGGAAGATTTTTGTGCCAAAGGCCTTTTACGATAAAGTGAGCACTTTTGAAAGCCCTGCTAAAGTTATACTTTCTTGCCCATTATGTACCCTTCCACCACATGTAAACAAACATTGCCATGTGACTGCCATGTGGTTGACACATGTTAGTATACTCAATGTTTCATTTCAGAACTGATGTATAATGTATAATGTAACATGTATAATATTATATATAAAACATGTAACACATATGATGTATATAACACATGTTATATACATATGTATATATGTGTGAATATATGCATGCATATATGTATATAAGTATGCATAAATATTATATATGTATATATAATGTAAAATATACAATATATAAAATATGCAACATATATATACGTTTGGGTCATGTCAAAGCTGCGATAGACAAAAACTTTACACAACAAACAATTGAAAAATTAACACCCTAGCGATGGAGTCATGGAAATCGTGAAATAGCGAACATTAAACTTGGGCGGTGAGAAAGGACCAACACGACACGTTAAAAAAGGGCACACATTAGTTAAGCCGAAAAATAATTTTGAAGGGCAACCAAATCCAGATTTTGAAATACACTAGCACTACTGCACACCCACGTTACAACACCACTTGTCACACAAATTACCAAACATTTAAAAATTGTACCGCAAACTTAACGTTTCCCACGACTCACCGTTTTCTAAGTGGCCCATCGCTCTATAGCGTGACTAGTAAAACGTCAGCTCGAAAACATGGTAGCTGTGTTTGGTCTCAACTGACCGAAGTGAAGTGCAACTAATCCATTAGGAAAAAACATACATCCTGCAGGCATAAGGTAGCGGCGTAACGTAGAAGATGTCTGAAGCGTATAAAGTAGACAGAACAAAACATTAAATAAACAACCACGACAAATCAAAATGCACGAGGTGGAAAGGGGAAGGCAGGGAGGCAGATCAGCGCGGTAAAACGAGGGGATCTGAGTCGAGCAAAGAGTACGCCACTGCACAGAAGTAGATATTCTAACATACTTAATGTGGTGGTATACAAAAATATGTAATAAATAATAAAGTAAAATATATCAAATGTGTGCAGATATATGTACATTTTAAGGATAGTTTTATATGCACCTTTATAGATGGAGATAAATATATTTCAACATAGGCCTATTACGTATATATAACATAAAAATAATTTACACAAAAATATAAACATATCAACAAATGCATTTGTGTATACATACACATTTTTGACACTGTTACTCTGTGTTCGTACCCTTCTGAGATGCTCTAAAAAAGAACTGAACATTTATACTGTGAACTGAAGTGATAACAGACGGGTATGCCAGGCTTGTAACTGGCACCACCTTCATTTGTACAAAATAATTTTAAAAATAAAGTATATTATTTATACCTAAGTGAAATGCCGATTCGGCGAAGGTCACATTTCTGGCGTCTCTTGTTGCCCAAATGGGTGCGACATTTCCTTTTTGTCAAACCCACACAGACCTCAAGAAACCAATTTTACAGGTAAAGTGCATGGACTCTCATCATTGTAGTGGTTCCTTAATTGAAATGACTGCAGAAAAACTGAAATTTCTAAGATGTAAAACTATCATGACACTGATATTATCAAGATTCCAAACGTGTTAACATGTTACAGTGACATTTATGTTAACAAGATTCCAAACATGTTACAATTACATTTTTTAAACAAGTAACTCAATATACATGACATTATCGTACCATGCAACACACATTTGAACATTTAGAACAAATTTAGCAAAAACGGTATATATTGCGTAAAAAAATATCACTAATAGTTTTTTATAACAGACACTAAAAACAAATAACATATTTTAACAAACAACATGACAAATACATAAACACATGTGGACTCCAATAACAAATAGTACCCACCCATAACAGATGTGTTTACCTGCTCATACAAACCTTACCGCCACTGACCATCCAGTACCTACTGTGCAGTAGAACAGCCTGGTTGTCAGTGGCATTGCCAAAACTTCATCGCCACTGCCAGGATCGTCTTAATCAGTGGTGTCCAAATCCGGATCCAAGGAGCTGATTACTGGAGGTATATCAGCGGTTTGGTGCGCTTCCTTCTCCCAGTCTTCTGCAATCAGCTTCTCCACGTGGTCAACACACTTTGCCCATCTGAAGGAAAGTTTGTGCAAGGTACACTTAAAAGCTGTATGTTTAACATGTGGCAACAGAAACATTTCTATCTTTATGCTAAAAAAAAACTCCAAGGAATAATGCAAATCATTAAAAATGAACTCTACATACAGACCTTAATATCTTCGGTACAAATGTAGCAACATAAACTATTATTATTATTATTATCACTATATCAATTGTAGCCAGGCCATTGTGCTTTTGTGTTTTGTATGAACTTAGCGCTGTTTTTTTTGCTGTGAATCTGTTAGGTATGCCAATTGTAGCCCGGCCCTTATTGAAAGCTAGCTCATACAGCTTCTTTAGAAATAGTTAATTTAACACATACACTGCGTAATGTAACCTAACCTTTACAAAACATGCATTCGCAAGTAAATAGGAGCTCTGGTAGTCTAGGGTGTTGACTATGACGTGTAATTTACAGTTACATTAAATTTCAATAACTACAATATTTTTGCGGCCAAAGTGGCAGATATAACAAACAACCATGCCTACTCAAGAACGCATACTATCTTCGTTGATATTTCATAAAAAGGTAGCAAGTTGTCTTGTCCAACATCCATTTCGAAATTTAAAATGGAATTATTCTATAACTGTTGACAATTGATTGTAAATACTTTCTAATTCTTATTACGGCAAGCATTTCCAAATAAAACAATTACACTTACTTCAAGAAATTATGTCGGGAACAAGCACAGCTGTCCATAGTTAACAAAACCAGCTTCAAGATTTTATAGTTCATAGGATGTTGGAACAACTATGGTGACGTTTAACAATAGTAAAACTTAACACTGTAACTTGGAATGAATAACTACATGAACACAAGTTTGAGGTTAGGCCTACCTTACAAAATAACAAAGTGAAATAAAAACGGGTAAAATTAACGTATAATTATTGACAGCAAATTTGCACATGTTGTCAAGCCAGATTTAAGAAAGGTAACAAGGCTAGGACTAAATAGATATGTACAGAAGTATTTGAGGTTAGGCCGACATTACAAAACAACACAGTGATATAAAACATGTAAAATTAACATATAATTACTGCCAGCAACATTTGCACGTGTTTTGAAGGCAGATTTAAGAAAGGTTACACGGCTGGGCATAAATAGATACGTACAGACGTATTTGAGGTTAGGCCTACATTACGAAACAACACAGTAATATACAAATGTGTAAAATTAACCTATTTTACTGCCGGCAAAATTTGCGCTTGTTTTAAAGGTAGATTTAATAAAGGTTACATGGCTGGGCATAAGCAGATATGTACATTTGCATTTGAGGTTAGGCCTACATGACAAAACAACACAGTGATATAAAAACGTCTCCAATTGACGTATAATTAGTGACGGCCATATTTGTACGTGTTATCAAGGCAGATTTAAGAAAGGTTACACGGCTGGGCATAAATAGATACGTACAGACGTATTTGAGGTTAGGCCTACATTACGAAACAACACAGTAATATACAAATGTGTAAAATTAACCTATTTTACTGCCGGCAAAATTTGCGCTTGTTTTAAAGGTAGATTTAATAAAGGTTACATGGCTGGGCATAAGCAGATATGTACATTTGCATTTGAGGTTAGGCCTACATGACAAAACAACACAGTGATATAAAAACGTCTCCAATTGACGTATAATTAGTGACGGCCATATTTGTACGTGTTATCAAGGCAGATTTAAGAGATGTTACATTGCTGGGCGTAAATAGATACGTACAGATGTTTTGAGGTTAGGCCTACATTACAAAACAACACAGTGATATAAAAACGTGTGAAATTAACGTATAATTATTGACGGCAAAATTTTCACTTGTTATCAAGACAGACTTAAAATATAGGTTAAACAGATAGGCGTAGGTACACAGGTACACATAACTTTTTATATTATTTGTCAAACTTAGGATTTAACATGTACTTCGCAAACTCACATGAATATATTAATGTCGCGTTTCTGCTGTCGTTCATTTACTTTCATTATTGTTATTTAACTTTCCGTTTATAATATCACGTTTCCAACTGTCGATTCCCACTTGTTCTTTTTCAACGATTTACTTCAATAACGTACTGGGGATAAGCGGGGAAACACGTCACAAAAACACATTTACACTTACCTCCGGACAGTTGCAGTTGAAATTTTCATCATTTCTGCAACTCGTTTGATGACCTTGCACCGCTTCATCTCTCCTCGACGAATTAAAGAATAAATACTTTCGGCGAGATTTATAATGTCTTCCTGATGCTGACTATTCGTACGTAGTTTGCTGGAACTCATGACTTTACACATATTCTCTACAACACAATTAAACACTATACGACCTATAATACCACAATGATGATTGCAGATAAGCAGAAAAATAAATGAGAAATATTAAAACACAACAACTTTCAGCTTCCAAATTTGTAGCTTGCCTCGCAACCACTCCACACAAGCGAAGCCAAGCGACAAGCATGAAGGAATCACAACAATAGGCCGTTGGTTTTGACCGTTGTGCCGATAACGTGACACAATATAATTATGAGTTAAGGTAAATACATTATCTTTACACCAATAATTACTTAAACTGTATAAAATACACTTAACAACTTACGTAGCCATAAATTTACATATTGCACTTGCAATACAGCGTTATTTCTCAGAACTACTTTTAAAATTTCATTGCCAACATAACTGGGTGTGTTGATCCCCACCTTGTGCGGTAACACACATGGTTATACATACGCAGTTGCGGGCAGTGGTTTTTTTCAAAGGTTTATTTCTTGAGTGGTCACTTTAACGTGAACGGTATTTAGTGTGTGTGCGTGTATGTGTATGCGTATAAGTGTGTACGTGAATATAAATGGAATGTAATTAGGGCTCTCAAGTTTAGTAATACGTCATTTTGTATGTTCTATTGATAGAACCGAAACAGCATATCACGTAGTGAGTTGTTTTTGAATAGAAAATCTGGTCACATAAGGAGTAGTATGTGCGCGAAATATTTTGAGCCTTACGCAACCTTATATACAGATGATATAATCTTTTACTAGCAATTGTTTTGCATACTTAAAAGCCAAAAAATACTAATTTAACGATTAACATTTAAACTTATATCTGACTTGTGAAAGAAAAATTCTGAAACTTTTTTACGTGTGATTTACGGAGCAGGATGTAGGTGTAATGTTAGGCTCTGTGCACACGAGCGAAATTTTCCGGCAAGCACGCTGCGTCATATTCTCGTACGTGCTCGCAGCGAAGAAACCTGGACAGCGCACACGTAGCGTCTTCGCTGCGAACTCGCCCTAAACACTCAGTACTCAATGTGATGGCAACCAACATGGAGGTGTACTCCATAAGAAGGCGTGTAGTGTGTGCATATGTCGTGTATGGGTGATACATCTTTACAAAATGCAGTAGTGCATATTGGTCTCACCCTTTGGTTAGTTCACGTCTGTTGAAATGTGACTTTTTTTTTTTTTTAGACTTATTTGAAGATGACAATAAATTTTGTAATTATTTTCTTATGAGTATAAAAATTTTTAATGAGCTAGCTGCAAAGCTGTATCCATCCATCAGAAACAAAGACATTGTCATGATGCTAGCAATACCTCCTCTAGAAATGTTGGCAGTAACTCTGAGGTAAGCATAGAGTATTGGAACTTCATATCAACAGTAGTATGTTGTAGTAAGTGTTACTTTCTATTCACAATTTAGTAAAACAAGGACTAAAGTACCTGGCAACATGCCGTTAGTACGATTTAAAAACACTGTTGCTTGTTAAATATAAAAGCAAGTAAAGAATTGTAGGGATGTAATCAGGAAGCACATTTGTCAAACCAAAGTTTTTATTTAAATGCTGTTTACATTCCATTCCATTTGAAAAGCCTAATACATTGCTGCATTCTTTAGTTAATATGTATTGTTACGAAAAGGTCCGTGGATTCTTCACTATTCGTTACTGTGTAGTTGCTGCTGTATGGAGAAGGTGTGGTCATGGTGTAGGGTGGTGGCTGTGAAATAACAGATGTATGAGGTAGTGAAGGTCCATGCGTAAAAGATAAACCAGGTTCATTATGGAATACTTGCGAACGATGGATGAGTTGCAAATGCTGAGAACACCGCGTGAAGTTGCATTAAGGATGTTCATTTCTGTTTCTGATCCTTTTCAGTACACTTATTACTTCGCATGTAAAGTCCAATTTAGTGAACATAGACAATGTTTTAACAGCTGGAAGCAATGATTCAAAAATTATTTATCATCGTCTGGTACTTCAATTGAAGCTGTTGGATTACGAGAATTCATGTATCTCAACAAGGAATCTTCAATGACTCTGTGACGCTTGGAAGCTGGTATATTGCCGGGGCTGAACCTTGCACAGTTGTAGATGTCCCTGCTGTAGTTTCCAGATTTTCCACAGTTTCACTACCAGCCACGACGTCTTCATCAATACTAGTTTGTGTGGGACCTGGATCCATTGTGTTTAGCAGGTAGGACAGATGGCGGGCATAAATGTACCGTCTGACAGATGTTGCCCCTTGCCCTGATTTGGTTGGTTTCTTTTCACTTTTGCGAACGTCTCTTTGATGACCTTCCATTTCTTCAAGAGTTGTACTCCTGAAATCAAACACAAGCTATACATAGTATACGGTCAATATAGTAACTATCCATTAATTGTATGAAACAAAACAATACGCTAATAAACAAGACGTAGACGATCTAACATATTAGTACATATCCCTCTACATATTTATACAATAACTACATTAGGTTCTATGAAGCTCTCAGGGTATTGTGTTAAACAGTAAAACGTTTGTAATATGAAGTTCGGCATAGTTATTAAATTATGAATTTGTTGAGATCGAACGCCCTTAATAATACAAATGTATTGGTCCTTTTGTTACAGATACTTGGATAGCGGCTGCACTCAACTTGATTTACATTATAACACAGCATTGTGTAAAATTGTACGGGCTGTGTGTAAGCCTGTGTGGGAATGCATACCGAATTTCACTGTGGAAAGATGGGTGGAACATTCCAAGGTGTTTGAAAAGCATGCTAACTTCCCCAACCGTCTAGGTTCTTAGAACGGTAAGCACGCAAGATTCGTCAAACTAAATTTGAGTGGATCTTAGTTCTTTAACTGCAAACATTTCAATTCTGTTGTACTGTTTGTGGTTGCAGACGCAAACTACCTTCTTAATTACGTAGAAGTTGGGTCCCGTGGTAAAGAAGAGGATAGTATAATCTTCGAAAATTCGAAGATGCATGAAGTGTTGGAAAATGGCCAAGCAAATATTTCACACGGAAAACCACTGCCTGACACTAAGGGACCATCGGTGGCATACATTTTCGTAGGTGAAGAGGCATTTGCACAGTCCGATTTCGTCACGAGACCGTACACCGGAACAATCCTCTCCTACAAGAGAAGGATCTTTAACTACCGTTTATACCTTGCCCGGATGTGTGTGGAGTGCGCATTTGGGGTTCTGACCAATAAATGGCGAATTTTTCACATACCCATCAATGTTAAGTTTGACTTTGCTCTCTCTGCATTATCAAATGTTGCTGCATTCTTCTCAACTACATCAATTCCAGAGATGGTGTTAAATTTGATGACACATAAAGTGTAATTGGGTTACGTGGCCAGGACAAAACACGTCAATCAACGCTAGGGGGTAGCGCACTAAATCGAAGCAGGAATGCATTTGCTGATTACTTCATAAGCGGTGCTGGCAGAGTATCGTCGCAAGACAATCGCATCTGAACTAGTCGGCAAACATGTAGTTCCGTTTGTAGCTTTTTTAACTCAGAATGTAAGCAGCATATATTCGTTTTACCCTGTTTCACTACGTGCGACCGGCTGATCACATAAATTATGCAATTGTGCACTCATTACTTACATGAGGGATACCCAGTTATATTTTCTCAGGGTCCTAGCTCAAGTTGTACGTTGTGTTAAGTGTCGGGACAGAGAACTTACATTATAATATAATACACAAATTTTTAGTAAAGGGTTATATAGTTTCGAACCTTGCAGGTATTGAGTATGTTTTGTGTTTTTCATTTCTTCTGAAACTATGCGAAACATCCTTTATTGTGTAATAACTACATAAGCACATTTTTATCTATTTGTAAATCTCACTTTAGTAGACATTACATGCATGGCAGAAATAAACACGACGTTTACTGGCCCTTTGATCTACATTCGGAGTGTAAAATTTGGTGGACATTGGACAATATTAATGCAGAATACCTTGCTATGCGTTTATTGTAGCCTTTAGTAAATAACACCTAAACGATTGATTTTCGGACATATATTCCAACTGTTGCCATTACATACGTACAAACGGATATATTTACGTCACATTCACTCTAACATGCCACTACTAGAGCAGAAACACAACATAGATTAACAATACGTCTTACCTATATCATTATTTTTTTTCCTTTTCCGGTTTATCAGCAAATCCCTCACAAAACTTGTCACACACTTTAAATCAAGACGCACTCTCCTTGATTTTGTTATGACACTCCTGCACAGATGTAGCCTATAGTTCAGGGCATGTCTCTACCTCTTCTATAAACAATTCTACATCCAAAACAGCTGCCTCCATTTTCTAGTAGCAGACGGTAGGTGTTGCACAGCTCGCCGCTTGCGTGTCACGTGTGCACCGCACGATTCTCTCACACAGTCTGTTGCTTCGCCTCGATCGGGGAGCTCTCTGCGAAGCAGCAGTGGATGGCGGGCACATTTGTCTCGCCGCGTCCTCGTGGCGAGCTCGCAGCGTCATCGCCATAGTGTGCAACACTCCATTGCTTCACATGTACTGCTTAAACGTGCGAGAATATGACGCGGCGAGATCGCCAGCGAAACTCGCTCGTGTGCACCGAGTTAGTGAGTACAGCGATTTGGGCGGCTCTTAACATCGAGAACTTGAGAGCTGATGAGGATGTAGCGAGGTGAATACGGAGCAGCGCAGGAATGAAATAGTGGGGGAAATGGGAGATCCCCGAGAAAACCCGCATAACAGCGGCATCGTCCGGTAATATTCCTACATGCGAAAATCCAAGAGCAACCCCGTCAGGAATCGAACTTGGTTCGTTATACGTTGGAGGAGAGTAGTCTAACCATTACACCTGGAGTTTCAAGTGTGCATCTTGAAAGTAAGCATCTTCAGACATAACGAATGTCTAGTTTGATTCTGAGGCTATTATTATATATAGGTATAAGTTTTGCTATTGACATAAACTTACAGCAAAACGTACAAGTAAATTATTTAGTCATAATGCATTTAAAATATACTAATATGGATTTGTGAATAAGTTTTTGTTATTTCATATTTTATAGGTTGAATCTACTAAATTATGGTTGTAAAATTTATATGATTTTGTAAAAATGCTGAATGTTTGATAAAAGTCTTCAGTGATAACTCTTTGGAAGAACCCATACGTATGGCTTGAGTATGAGCGCGTAACTCTAGCTTTATAAATTGACGTACACCGTCGACAAGATGTTTACAACGGAGTCTGTTTCTACGTGTAGTGTCCATAAGGTTCAAAACCGGCGATGCAGTCACAACTTGTACGTATGTATCGTATCAGCCAATAAAGAAATTGAAATAGGCTAGGATGGAGCGTACAGAAGTAACTAATCTCATATATCTAGCTCCAAAAAAAATAATAATTTAGAGGATGTCGTGTGGTTGGTATAATGGGAAGGTAAGGATATGACAAACGAGTGTTTTTTTTTTTTAGCGCACAGCGAAGCTTAGTAAATACTTTTACCAAGTCGCTTATGTTACCGTTGTTAGTTGAAAATCAACAAATATATATTCAAATAAGTAAAGTTCCTTGTGTGTAAGTAGTTCACCAAAGTTTCCTTGATCAAAATTCGTGTTAATATCCAGTTCCGAACCAAAGCTGTATAAATCGTGCATCTCACCAAACAAATTACTTGAATCAATGTTCACTTTCTTGAAATTTACTGTTCCGTTCGCTATGATTAAATTGACACTCACTCATTAAATGAAACCTAACTCTAAACTGCACGAAAGTGAGAGTTCCTACCTTGGCCTTGGTTTCATGGTTCTCCCTAAATTTTAAAATTAGAAAAGTAATCGCTTCTCATGTCTCGAAAAACTTTGAAACGTAAGATGAATAGCTCCACTTCTGAATAGGATAAGCAAGAAGGCAGGGCGAGAACGATCAAGGGAAAGGGGAGGGATGGAGACAAGCGCTTACGAAAATTGGAGAATATATAGAATGGGGAAGGGATTCAAGGAAAATAGTTATGGCAGTGAAGAAAGCGTAATCAAGAACGTTTGTGAAAGACGAACAAACGTAATAACTTAAAAAGAAGCAGAGGGACGACGTGGAAAAGAACGTTCGTATAAAGAAGTCCATTGCAGTTGTTGCAAACGAAGGAAAGTTGAGAGCGAGAGAGAGAGAGAGAGAGAGAATGAAGCCAGAGCCAGCAGTAATTGCGTTGGGCCCTTGCTAAGAGTTTTAGTTTGCAATGACAACTCTGGTAGTCTGGGTAGACTGGTAATATGGCGACTTCTTTCGTCTCAGTGATGCGGGTGATTCCTTGTAGTATCATACTAATTAATTAAGGACGGAAGTTTCTGCACAAAAACGCTGTATTCAGAAGGCTGCTGTGGGCAAACGGTATATGAACCGGGGGGGGGGGGGGGGTCCAAACCGACCCCCCCTAACTGATCCTCCATCCTTCCTCTTTGAAACCCTCCCCCCCAATATATCCCTCTTCCCCCTGGGTGGAGTTAGAGGGGCAAGAGGGGTATGTTTTCCATTTTATGGGATTGTAGTGCATCCCATATTTAACCTTTTTGAGCCTTTGTGTTGAGGCCAGTATGTGCAAATGATAGTAGGACCGCAGGGAAGATCTAGGCGTTATTTGGGACAGTTGCCCTTCCCCCCTCGAAAGCGAGGGGGGGGAGGGAGGGGGCTTGATTATTCAATGGTCGCAAATGTTATTTGTGGATATTAGACTCCCGAAATCAGTGTGATCAGTGTTATCCCTGGAGTCTGTGTACATGCGACAATTTCGGTTGGTGAAAAAAGCCATCTTTTATGAGGGGGGGGGCAGGGGCAACTGCCCATTTCTCTTTCCTTTGGCTGTATTTTCAGCCTGGAAGTTACATTTATCGATCGATTTTCTTCACATTTGGGGGAGGGTTGCCTTTCCGTGCTCCGCCTCCCCCATGGGCAGTTAAGCACTCCGCAGGCCTTACGCGTTAGGTCTTAAGTTTTAAGTACTAAGTATTAAGTCGTACTTTTACTATAATTGCTACTGCATGTCGGTATGTGCGAGCGAGCGCCGACATGTACGAGCGAGCACGTGCCGAAGTTCCCAGACGACATTGTACCATAAATACTAATTCGTACGGTTACCTGCTTCATCTATGGTGGCTCAGGCCGTGGTTTCCGCGGGCCCGACCCCTGGTCATTTTATCAATCAAGAGCGAAAGTTTTCGGCTCAAAACCGCCGTATTTGAGGGCACGCAGCGCCCCCACCCCCTTCCCCCTTGAGGAAGGAGAGGTCGAATCAAATTTGTGCAGATCTTTGAACCTTCGACTATGGATTCCCCCCTCCTCCCCCCAAAACACCCACCCGGGAAGAGTAGCAAAGAACGGAGAGGTGTGTTTTTCAACTTATATTTGGCCTGGAGGTCGCGTTTTTCGGCCGATTTTCTTGGGGTTTGGTGGAGTGTTGTCTTTCTATGCCCCACCCTTCACCGATGGGAAGTTATGCCATTCGAACATACAGTTTTCAAGTCTTATGTCTTTCGTCTTATTCTTAAGTCTTACGTTTTAAGTCTTAATATTCCCATAGCGACTGCAGGACGGGATGTGCGGCTAAGGAGCGAGCACGTGCTTTACCGACGGTGGCTTAGCCCGCGGATTCCGCGGACCCCGTTTATGGTTAGGTTTAAATGAAATGCACTTCGAATAAGAGTAAATAATCTGCAGTACCGCTCCTGCAGGTTAAGGAAAATCTGTATGAAATTTGCTACTTTCAATGCTAATAGCGCCCACTAAACGTAAAATGGTGAGATTTGATGACTTAAATACCATTTAATTTGATGATATGAAGTGACGTTTCAAGCAGTTTCTGGTAAACTGTAAGTATAATTTTTAACAAGTACTATCATTTGAGAAAGGAAAAACAAAGCTCATTAATATCCACGCCTGAAATACTTTTACCCTGAAAGTTTCTTGAGAGTGTTAATTTATTAGCTAGCTTCATCGTGTAAATCATATTGCTGATTATACCTTGAAATTCAGCCTTAATACAGCCGAAACACATAAAAATTGTTTACACGCATAGCCTGACGTTTTCTTCAGCAGCGTCCACGTGGATTTCCACGCAAGGTCTTTCGTATCTTATTCGTGAACGGTATACGAAATAGTATATATATATATATATGTACTTGTTTGATTAAAAAATGAAAATTGCTATTATTTTGAATGCTCAAATGCTACCAAAGTTCTCGCGAATCGACTCATCATAGGATATATTTTAGAATACTTAAACTTTGCAGCCACGACCCCTTTCTCCCTTCACAAATATTGCTTAGAACGTGTTGTCAAACTCCAGATAACTGAAAAAAGTACCCGTGTGGACGAGAAAACAGGAGTCGTAGATATGCGACTTCTCTGAAAGCTAGGTGTCTGATGCCTCTTCTCATTGCTACGGATACATGATTACGTCAGATATGCAAATCTCACGGAAGGAAAAAGATCATTTTCGGTTATGTCGGAGTCCTGTCTTCGACTTAGAAAGCTCTAGCCCTTAACTCTTAAGTATGAACTGTTAAAATGACTTTGCAAGCTAAACCAGCAAAAACTAGTTGCATTAAAAACTAGATGAAGATTAGAGATTTCCATTAGTTCGAGTGATTCGCCTTTCGGTAGCAGCTAGTTAATTTTATGTCGTGATGTTATTAATTCGGGCGTCGAGTGTACCTAAGACTTAAAAATTTGTATTCAAAGCATTTTTTCTTAGTCGTAGTATGTCGCGAAGTAATAGGCTACCACGATCGAACAAAAAAAAATTGGAAATTAGCGAGGTTCAACATTTCAAATTGTTTTCACTCAAAAATTGATTCCCCAAAAACGAAACAATGTTAAAACTTGGTAGGAGGAGCAGCTTTCATGGCTATTATAGAAGGAAACCCCCCCACTGATCATAATTTGTTCGAATATTAGGCCTACTCATGCTATTTAAGTGTGATTATCGTGCATTTTAATCAGAACTAGGGATGGGGATTAATAATTAAAAGCGGCAAACTTCTTTATTACACTATATACCCCACTTACAGAGGAACTGCCGAAGGTACCTTAACAGTCCTTCAATAATCTGTCTACAAGAAATACATTTCCGCCCGACCAACATAGTCTCTCTTCGATGACTTACAATGTACCACATGGACAATGTGTGGATAGACCATGCTTGTGGAGGTGTTTGTATTGCGGCGAGGAAATTACATTCATCATGTATAGTTGTCAGCCTTAACACTACTCCGCAGGCAGTAGCCGCCAGGATATTCATAGGTATTTTCCTTGCATCCTTGCTTCTGTTTATTATTAGGAAGACCGAAATACCCACAATAACAAGCGGGACTTTCTCACAAGGATGGCAGAGGTCGTATAGCAGAGTCGTAAATATCGGAAACAAAACTTGTTTTTTTTTTTTTTAATGCTGATGCTCGTTCAAACACACCGCCTCCTGCACTGGCACTTCGTTGTGTAGTGATCTTTCTCCCTGCATTCCAGCTTTAGTCATCCACTTCACCTAGTCTGTTTTAACATCTCTGCTTTTGTGACAGTGACCATTATCGAATACTAACAAATAGTACCACCCATGCTGGCACGCCGTTCTCGAATTTGTACTTGCTCTTTCAATGCTACCATATGCGGTTCATGGTAAAATGAGCACTACTTAAGATCTACTTGTATGCACGTTATGTATTATTCTGCGTTATGTAAAATTAAGGTTGCCGTGGGCCTCATCACTTTGTTCATGAGTCGGTGAGTTGAAAGTGTGGAATTATTTGAAAAGGGAATATGTAACAAATCTGGTAATTTTTACACTTCGATGCGTTAAAAAAAAAAAACCGAAAGCGAAAAAAATAATTTAAGTTATCACCAATTGTTACATAACACCTTTTATTCAACGTTAAGATATGGAACTACTTTTCCTCCATCGTTACCAAACTTTACTGGGCGCATGTCAACCGGCACCCCCTTTAAAATATACGCAGTTAGGAGCAGTGACTTTTTTCAAAGGTTGATTTTAAAACTGCGCACGTTATCGTGAGGAGCGTAACGTTATGTAACGTTATGTGGGACAATGCCAGGAAAATGTGTGGGACAGAACCTCAGTACACAAATTCCCTTCCTTGCAATTAATAACACCATTTCTATGAATGTGACTGACGGGATTGCATCAGCTGTTAGTCTGCCTATGTGGTGCGCCCTATTTAAGGGTGAATGATTCCTTCTGGTACACTGTCTCTCTTGGTATGGCAGATAGATAATCCCTTTCAGGACCCAAGTTCCGTATACTAATTACTTTTACGAGGTTGACGTACTTAAACATAGAGATTTAATGCAAAAGAACATCTCCAAATACCAGCCCCAAGAATTTTATATAGCGAGGAACAGGCGAAACAACCATATGATTTAGCTTAGTGGATTTTTTTTGCGAAACTTAAAAAGAAACTACACTTGAATCAAGCACTGAATTCCATATAATGGAGAATTGAAGTATTATCTTAAGCTGTAGCAATACACTCACACATTTTTTTTTTTTTACAAATTTTTTGCCACAAGATATAAATTAATTGGTTTTTGAAAAACTAATATTTTCCTTTTGACACTTTTGTCATACTACTGTTTAAAATATGGCTATTAAAAATAGTTTTATCCACAGTAGTTTAAATATTTGCTTACTTTGCAGTACAAGCATGACTCCCAAGCTATCAGCGTGAAATCTTGCTACAAACAGCAAAACATGAACTTCAAAATATCAATTAGAATCCATCCTTTTTACAGGTACCAAAAACATCCAGTGTAAAATAGTAGAAAAATACTAAACAACTCGCAAAAAGGGAATATTCTGTAGTGAACAAATCTTCATTATTACTCTGAAACTGAAGTCATAGGTACGTGAACAAAAGAGTATGGGCTAAGAGATGAAGTAGAACCTTGAGGAAACTGCCTAGTAAAATATCTGTAAAATCAGCGTTTGCGCGTATACCCGTATATCAGATGTTTTTTGGAAAAGGTAAAAACCAATTATATTACTTATTACTTTTATCCTACTTAATATATCGAGAAAGAGAAAGTAGTGAAAATGTTTAAAAATAGCATTTTTAGAGCGTTCCTGCTTAGTTATCCTAAAGGAAAGTAGAAAATCTCATAGTTGCACTTGCAGTTTAAACCACTGGCTTACACCGCGCGTGATAACATCCATCTGTTACTGTTCAAATTAACAAGGAATTCAGTTTTCTGGGAAATGCATATCGCAATCATGGAAGGGTCTCATCACCATGCTTCCTAATGGCCAGATGTGACCTTGAGACTTTTAAAATTTCTTGTAGGCTGTTCACGGTAAAATAAGCACTTTTAAAAGCCCTGCTCAAAATCTACTTGTATGCACGTTGTGTGTTCTTCCGCATATATAAAATTGCCATTGTCATGGATCTCATCGCTTTCTTCGAGCGTCGGTCAAGTAAAACTGTAAAATTATTAGAAAAGTAAATATTTTAAAAATCTTATAATTTTTACACTTCGACGCTTTAAAAAAACATAAAGTGATAGAAATAATTAAATTATAGCAAATTGTTACTTATTACTTTTTATTCGACGCAAAGATATGGAACTACTTTACACTCCTTCGTTACCAACTTTACTGGGCGCATGTCACTTAGTACGCCCGTTAAAAGATATGCACGCAGGAGCGGTGACCTTTTCTAAGGTTGATTTTAAAGGTGCTCACTTTATCGTGAACAGCCTTTACTACGGATCACCTCCTAACTGCCGCAAAGCAAGGCGGATGGGATGGCGCCATCTACATTCTCGACCACTGGCAGGCCAGCATGCCCGCGGCTGGCGGGCTCGCAAATCTCGCCGGCAGAGCAGCGCGCGGAGGGGCGGACAATAGGAACGCCCCAACAATGCCGGCGCTGGATGCTGACTGCTCGGGGGTCACACAACAATGCCACCAGCGAGACAGCGCATCGCGTTGATGAAGAGCCAGGGCGCTGCCTTAATTGGCAGCGGTCCCCGCGAGGAGAGCGATCGATTGCGCCCGCACACAACGTCACCTATACGTCGCCGGGGGGGGGGGGGATCACACCGGTGACGTTGCAGAGAGAAGGCTTATCCGGGGAGACGAGACCTGCTTCGCCCCCCCCCCCCCCCGGTTCGCGTCAGAGCGAACAGAAGCGAACACGAGCCGACCAGCGTCAACGGAGCCCGGGCATTGTTGCGAGGGTATGAACGGTCGCCGCCGATCTCTCATACGTCCTCCGGAGGCCGTGCCATCGCGAGGCAAGGAACCGAAGTTCTCATAACTCGGCTGGCGGGTTGCAACAGAAAATGCAGCCCAACACACTTGGTCAAATCATTAAGTCAGCGGCGGGCTGCTGTGTATATGTTTTAGCTGGGCACCGGGCCAATTTTTATAACTGTGTAGCTTTTGTAGTTGTTTGAGTATATTTTGGTGTGGTTGTTATCGGCGGGGAGTGAAGCTCCCCACCAGTCTCCCTACTAGTGTCTTATAGTGCCATGTTGTCTGTAGAACATGTTGTAGTGTTGTTTGCAAGTGGCTAGTTAAACTCGCATGTAGTGTGTCGGTGAGTCTATGCAACCCGAGTCGCTGCTCATCGACATCTCTGCTTGGGATATCAGGCCTTGCGGCACTGAAAAGTCAGGGTCCGACCTCGCCCTTATTCTCCGGTCGTTTCATCGTTTGGCGTTTGTGAAAAATCTGCATTTTATTAGTACACTTTTCTGGCTCCCTATGTACCAAAACTGTTGCCAGCCTCGGTCAAAACTAGGGTTTACCAGTGTAGTTGATATATCTACATCAGTCTCCCAAAGGGCGGTAGGAACGTCCTTAAAACTAGAAAAACCGGCCTTGCAGTGTTGAAAAAATAATTTTTGTAATGTTAAAGAATTTTTTTATTTTTTCTTTTGTTTTTGAATATCTTAAATTTTTTATTTGATTTTGAGAAAATTTTAATGTTTTTATTTTAGTTTGAGTTTTTCTATTTTTTGATAATATTTCTGAGTTTTTGAAACTAGAACTAACTTAAATCTAATGCCCCCAAACCCAGTCCTGACCTCCCATGTGAGCCTCTCGGCCTGGATTCCTGACGACAGAATGGGGCGAAACTGTCTGCCAGTGCACCCACATGAGTTGCCTTTGACAGGGCGTAAGTGGATACGAGTCGCGTGGGAGGGCTCGTGTGTGTAGTTTAGACCGCCTTGTGTTTTTAAAAATCCTGGTAGCTACGTTCGGCTCCAGTGTTTTGTGTATAATTAGCTAGAAATGCCTTGGTGTATGTAGTTTTGTTAAATGCGCAGAAAATGTTGCCCCGGACCGATCAGAGAATTCCGCCGGGCCGAGATTAGTGTAAATGTAGTTTGAATTAGAATTAAAACTCCTTGTTTTCCCTTTTCAAAGTGTGGATATGTTTATTGTTTTAGAAGTTTGCGGTTCTAGCCCTGCAGGTCTCACCGGAACTGGCAGTGGAGCTATCCAGACGGGCTTATTCCACATTGTGGGAGGTGATATCAGCGTGCGAACGGTATGCGAGTTCAAGCAAGTATACAATTCGGGCGTGTTCGTTTTATGTTCGACTAGCATTCGCTGATGGTCCACCCGTTGTCCACTCATGCTCGGTGAGTGAAGAGATTTGGGCGGCTCTTAAGCTTCTTACACAATACAAATCTTTAGCATCTGACTTTATGTTTCCTTTCCTCTGACGTAAACCACCAATACACAATACAATTGTAAAGTCAGAGTTCAGACAATTGAGCATCAGTTCTGCGAGCTTCGTAAAAATGTGTATATTGTTATGTAAATAATTACGATATTATCCAGGAATGCATTTTACGTACCTTTTTTTTTTAATAGGCTGAATTTTTTTAAATTAAAAGTGTATTTCAAAACAAAAATTGCCCAATGCTAAATGCCAAATGTTCGACATTCGCCATGTTCGGGCTGCTGTCGGTATTCTTGTCTCGAATCAAAGGGACTGGCAAATAGTTGAGGGTGCTCCCCACACCATTCGTGGTACGGCCATAGACGAGTCAAACTTTTGGAACCAATATGTTAACCACCAGTACTATGTTAGTAATCTGTTCTGTACTACGTATTTTCGTTATTATTGCCAGTAATTACTTACCTATTTATATTATTGTTTTATATTTACTTATATTATTGTTACAAATATTATTGTGATTATTTTTATAATTTATTTTAACTCTTTGTAGGATGGTGTGGTTACCAATAGTGTCTTACTACACATTATTGGGCGGTGTTATAGTTGTATAGTTTCCTAAATTTTCCCTAGATGTCACTATAGGATTTTTAAAAAATTTATATGGGAATGAGACTAGTTATATAAGTAGTCTACCTAATTACGTCTTCTATTGTTGTTTTCTTTTGAAGACAGTATCTAAGCGCTTGTGATGTTTACAGAATGTTATTGCCCTTATGAGTCCAGGTATTATCGTGTCTGACGAAACTTATTTGTTGCCACCTGTTATTCTAGAATTATATTGTTGTGTTGTCTCTACAACAGACCACCGCTCTTTTTATTTTGTCAAATCGAAATTTTTCTTTAGAGATTATACTCGAGTGGTTTCGATGTGTGCAGTAATTTTCAGTGTTAGTTTGACAGAAGGAGTTTAGAAAATGGATCACAATTACTGTAAAGTAGAAAATAATCTTGAGGATAGTCGTGATTCGTATGACGAAGCAGAAATCCCATCTGACAGTGACAGTCTGCCATCGGTTGACAACGCTTCCGATACAGTTTTTCTCTCTGATCAAATAACCAATAGTAAAATTGATGATTACATAACTTTAATGTGACAAGGATTTTTATTATGTATGTTGTATTTTTGTATAGGCTTAAATATAGTGTTCTTGTTTTTGAATGTATATAACCGAAGTTCTTGTGACCACTATATACGGAGTGGAGATTAGACACATTGACCACCACATAAAAAGTAATATCCCTGGCAAGCATAATTTTTTTTTGGAAATTTGAATGGATTTCCAAGGCATTTATCTGGCATAAACAAGAACCAAAACTTAACATTATAAAAAAATTGTCTTTATTGCCCTTCAAAGAATTGAACAGGACAATAGCTTGCATGTATAATTATTATTTATGTATAATATGTGAGAATGTATTTGCTATCGTGTAGTAACATGCACTTCATTTTATTCCTCCGTAGGTTTCGAAATGGAGTGGACAAATGCCAAAATTTTATCATTTATTATCGTCTATGAGAAGTATTCACTTCTTTGGGATCCATCCAATATTCACCATAAAAACCGTAATCGTCTTTCTGATACACGGCAGGAGATCCAAAAAGAGCTCAACCTAATAATCCAATATCAGAACTCAAGAAGAAGAAGAATAAGAAGAAGAAGAAGAAGAAAGAATGATGATAGCCGCATAGAGATGCTTGAAAAAGAACGTTTTATATTCTGAAACAACCGGGAAATGTCATGACGACGTCTACAAGCCATCTTGGTTAGAGAATTAGTAATGGTATTATTTAAATGGTAATATATGTAAATCAGAAATTATTGTATTGTGCGAATTATTTTCGGATTTCTTTTGCCTCTACGGACGGTTTTCTCTGCAGTGGCATAAAGGAAGACAATGCAGTGTCCTGACGCCAAGAGCCTGGAATGAGCTGTCCATCTTCTTCTCTATGACATATACCTCGCGGAGCATAAGAATTTCTGAATGTTTCGCTTCTGCGTAGAAAGTAATGTAGAACTGTACATTTGAAAGTAACTGTTGCTGCATTCTCAGCCTGTAGATGCATAGATGACCGACGTAGGCCTACATATAAAACGGAAGATAAAATGCCAGAAGCATTCTCGACAGTTATTCGGGATCTGCATAATCGGTGTTTGATAACATGTTCCAAACTACATTTTTTTCGTTGGTTACTGGGAATTGTTTGAATAACATTGCACTCATAGGAAATTCGTCATTTGCTAATATTACACTCTTCCTTGAAGCGGTTCACTTTGTGGTAAATATAATTCATCCCTTTGCAGTTTCTGGTATAACAATGTGGTTCTGAAAACAACAACCAGAGTCATTCAGACTTCTTTGAGCACCCAAATCCACAAAACTGCGTCTACTAAAGGAATTAGAAATACAATAAAATGCTTTCTGTAGTTAGAAAATTCAGACTGGCTATTGGATGGAGCTCGAAGAACGACGTGTCCAAAACTTTTGAAAGCTATCAGCCACTTTTTTCATTCCTCGAATGTACCTATGTGGTAGCTAAAGTAAAACAAATATCACCATATTTTTACTTTATAATTATTAAAAACATAAAATAAATTAATTTAATTTAAGTAATTTAAAATGTTAGTAAACTCATTACTTCGTACTGCTAAAAAGTTATTCCTTGTGTGCAATTTGGGGCACCATTGGTGTTTATCCTATGTTTATTTTTTGCTACTCTTGCCTTTTTTTGGGTAAAGTTGTCTTTTGTTTTGCAAAGTCTCGTCGTTTTTAAGTTTCTGCTCTTAGTTATATGGTAGAAAATTTTTAATTTCATGTTAAAACGTAAATTTGAATTTTTAATAGAAAAAAAGAAATACTTAAATTATATTTTGGCATGACTTGTAAATTGTTAAAATGGTAATTTTCATATTTTTGTGATTTACTGTTTCATAAAAAAAAATATTCATTGATGTTTTTTTTTTTTTTTTTTAAAGCAAATTGTGTTGTCAACCCGTCGGTTATAAGTATTCGAAACGTGTTTGATACTTTGTGTTATCATTGTTTTGGCTCTGATGTTTTGTATTTTGTTAGACCGTGTTAAGATGACAGTACATGTATAGGCTGTTCACGGTAAAGTGAGCACTTTTTAAGGCCCTTATAAATTTTCCTTTTCATCCTACTTCCATCTTCCTGCTGCTTTTAATATAAACATTGCAATGTGACCCATAAACACAGTGAATATATTTCACCACCCTCAAAATCTAATGCCTGAGGCTGCAATAAGATGCTTTTTATTAGTGGTTAATGCCTGTTAGGAGGGCCTTAAAAAGTGCTCACTTTACCGTGAACAGTCTATATTGTGCTGTGTTGTATAAAATTACCCTTGATTGTTGACTTCGTGTGGTATAATGTAATATTTGTTTTTCATTAACGTAATTATTATATGCTTTCAGGGGGCTTATTCTAAGTTATTCGTTTCGTTTCCTCTCGACAAAATTATTCGTTACAACTCGAATTTTCGTTTACTAACAAAATGAGCTACTCTAAGCGCATTCTAGTGTTCGTTTGACGTCACTATAATCGTTAAGAAACTCGAAATGAAAACGAAGCCCTTCGGGCCTTCGTTACCGAGTTTTTAATAAAAACGTGGCTGGTGCGTGTAACAGATTGTTTTTTGGGACTGTGAAAGAAGAGAATCGTGATGTAATGTGCATTCATGCATTACAGGAACACAAAACTATACTTCAGAAAAAATATTTTAAAAGCACCCATTAAACTTTCTGTATTAATTTGTGAACTATCTAAGTAGCAGTGCAGGCTGGCTATTGGGAGGGAATTTATTAGATGATTACAGTTGTTTATAATGAAATAAGAGATCATAAACGTCGTTTTATCCAAAACATTTGCTTTGAACAGTGTAGTTCCTATATCACATGATAGGTAGCGCTAAACAGTAAATAATTTTTGGTGGTTTACAACCAAATTACTTTCTCTTGAAAATAATTCAGTGAAATTCGTATATTGATATTAATACGTTCCACAAAAAACACGACAGCGTCTAGTTTTCTGTCCATCGCTTATTTTATAATCCTAGTCTCGGAGGGCTATAACGAATATGACTTAGAATACCAAATTGCCTTTCTCGAATATTTAATTAGTTTCGAGAGCTTTCGAAACTTAACGAAAACAAAAAACTAGCGAATAACTTAGAATAAGCCCCCAGGTCTCCAAAACAACCACAATCAAACAATTCGGGTAAAAATTTGGATAAATGCCAAATAGTACTGGTGAACTAACTTGTGGTCACGAGTAACTGTTCTGCCGAACCATTACTCTATGGATTTCTTATTTACTGTGCACTGCTCTTTGGTGCTGACGGGACCTTCTTCCTTCTTGTAATCTACAATTATGCACTGGACTCTCTGTTTATTAAGACCTGCAATTAAGCAGTTAAATATGTGGTAACAAAACTTCAAACACTGCCGTTGGTAACTCTAGAAGGAATCTTTATTTACCCACTCTGGTTTTCGTGTATTATTTTTTGGGAAGCCACAACCTTGTAGCTAATATTCTATGTTTATTGCGGTCCATGTCCTTGGCAAACAATCCAGTCATAATGTGCTGGCTGAGTTCCCGAGTAGACTCCACGTGTTATAATGTAACAATACAACTTTTATTCCTCCAGCCCGATGGCGGTGGATCTCGCTCGCGGCAGCACCTCTCATAACAAGAAACCCATTTTGTCACTTCATCCTTTTATGTCATTTAGAACTATAACGAACTCTTTTATTTTATTTATTTTTGGCTTTGAAGCCATTGCAAAAGGTATATTGTTATTTAGTAATTTATTTGTTCTTCTTTGCATCATCCTGGCTCCAATTAGCTTTTCAAATTTTTTGACAGCCGTTATAAAAAAATTACATATTTTTTTAATTCTACAAAAAATGGATATGTAAAGCAAATTTAACACATTACAATGTGGTGCACCTCTTTAACATAATTTTAAAATATGTTTTACTTGTTTAAGTTGTCATATGCTGTGATGATTTCATTTTGAATACCTTTTATAACATTTCTTGTGCATACTGTTTTATTGTTTTTTTTTTATGATGGCTGTAGGTTAACAGTTACCGTTTTAAAGATGACTTTCAGATACGGCCTAGTGTTTAACTTTGTTATCAAACATATACACTAGCACATCCAGATCCACTCCTTATGTTGGTCACCTTCGGTCTGCTGGGATCATTACGATTCCTTGTACGTGGTTCCTATGACTAAAGGTGGCTGACTTGGCCCCCTTGGGAAATATTAACTACAGCATACCAGCATTCTAAATAAAATCACGAGACGTTTGTATTTTACGCTAATTAACATATTCCGTTTAGTCATTATCATTTAATTCAATATATATTATTATTATTTGTATTTATAATTTAGCAGAGCGGATGGGCGCAGTCTGAAGTAGAGGTGGATGGAGCGATAGCCTATAATCCTTCCAGCCAAATGACAGAATGGCATGCTATGGCCAATTCACCTGATACCGAAGGTAGTCTCGAATTTTAATGTACTCAAATATTATACTCAATTAATTATGGACGGTGTTGTATAACCCCATAACTGATAAATTAATTTTTCTCAGTGATAAATAATATATTTCTAATAAATTACCTCTAAAAACTATTACACTATTTTCATTAGGTCTACTATCAGCGTTAATCAAATAATACGCAAATGAAACAAGCATTTTAATTTGTACTCGTCATTATCGTTACTGGACATAGTTGTAAGAAACTAAATACACATTTTTAATACAAAGAGCCGCGTAAACTGACCCTTAGCTTCTTTCTATGAATTATTGTAGTATTTTCGTTGCGATTCTATTTTTGTTCTTCAAAATTGAAGAAACGCTATTTTATCTGTACAATATTTTAAATCTCAGAACCTCAAACGTCAACAGAGAGGGGATGTTTCAGTCAGCCGGCTATCGTGACGCGGAAGAGGAAATGGGAAGATCCCGCTTCGACAGACCTGTTTACAAAGCACTTGCAACAAACCAGCGAGACACTAAGTACCATTAGGAATTGCAAACCCCAAGAAAAGATTCATCCCTGTGCTCTTCTTGGTCAGCTGGCTGCTGAGAATCTTCAACAATTTACACCAAGGACACGTGTGATTGTCCTAAACTAATTCTGCTATCTTCTTTGTCGAGCTTACCTGTTCGAAATTGACAAAAACTCTACCAGTTCTTTAATTCCAAATACATGTGCTCCTTCTACTCTGTATCTACAATCGCAAACGTCTTCAGAAGACCCTCAAGTCTCCTACTCAACATTATATACATTGCATGATGTTACACAATACGATTAATTGCCAGAATCCTATTTAAATGACTAGTACAAACGCATTGGCAATTAGTACCTTTCATAAATTTCTATACGTGTTTCAAATTTAACTTTGTAATAATTAACATAAACCTTTTTACGTTCTTGCGCTGGTATTAATGTTCTGCATTGTGTGTCTTTTTTTTTGTGATTTTCGGTCCTATTTGGTTAATCAAGAAATCTAAATTTGTAAATATCATACAGCAGAAATTATTCTCGAATTTACTTGAAGACTCTTGCCTCAGAAATGCAAGCATGTTTAATCAATTGTAGCTGCAATTCAAATACGTTATCGAATAATAGTTAATATTCCTTCGTAAGTACAACTTGATATATTTATTTTTATATTAAGGAAAGGCATTATTGCAATAGTACAAAATATATTACCTTTATTATTTTACTCTAGCTAATTAAACTTTGATTACCTTTCTTTGTCCCGATTGGGAGAAACCATTCACCATCTTCTCTTGAGTTTCTATTTTTTTTCTTCTGCAAGAAATACGCACAGCAGTACATAATGATGGCTGCTTAAACAACAACTTCATCATCTGGCATTTGGCAAGTACATCGATCAATTCAATTGGCCGAATTCACTCAAATGTCGGGCCTCAATGTATTGCAACCAATATTGGACACATAGTGTGAGGGGTCGTCTGTCGACAAATGTTCAAGTGGCAAACGAGGCAAATGCTGAAGCCAATATTTGGACAAAACGTTTGGCGATTCGTGCGGCCTCGCGTATTCAGTTCTGTTTGCTCCTATGTAAACGGGGCTTTGTCGGGAGGCCGTGGTGCGACAACTTGCTTTGTATGCGGAGGGTGAATATGAGTTCCTGTCTCGGGAAGTGTACTGAAGCATTCGGCTCGACAGAGCGTACTGTATAGTCTTCTAGATATTAAGTAATTGTCAGATATCCACTACCGTTATTATTGTAACAGGCAATTTCCGAGAGTAAATAAGTGACTATTTTATGTGGAACTGCGGAGGTATTTACAATAATAGCAGTCATACAAAACAGACTTCAAGAAGTGTGCTAAGCTACAATTTCAAGCCCTAATTCCATTTAAAAAAAACCGGGTACTGGAAGGTTTGGAGAAAAATCAGTAAGTTTTATTAGGTGGGGAACAATGTCACCTACGAATCCAAAAAAAATATGCGGAGCTTCACGAAAAAAAAAGTTTTAGTAAAAAATTAGCTAACATGTCTGAATTATGTATAGTTACGAATTAAATTTAACAAACATTTTCCATTTTCTAAGTGTAATTTTTGAAAGAGAAAATTTTTCAAAATGGACTTTCGTATAATCTTTTTCAAGTACCAACACTACGGTAAAGGACATTTAAAGAAATATAGTGACAAAAAGCACGCATTTCATATTATCACGTCATAAAAAGCGACATTCATCACTGAGTCCAACATAAGATTTCCGAAGGGGAAGATAACCCGCAGGTTCTTTGGCTTGCAGTTAGAGGCTACGATGCCTGTGATGAGCGTGATTGTCTCGCCCTTAGCGCCCTCGCGCCTCTCAGACATACAAATCACGGCATGATAAGCGGCGCCCTTTATTAAAACTTTGGAAATTTCTGTTTAGTTTATACTTTCTGTCCACTGCGCATCCTTTAGCTGAATGTGATTTAGTGGCTTGTTATCATTGGGTCGAACCATAAATTGCAGGCAATTTGTAGTTACAAAAATTTAATCCTCTATTACAACTGCTGCTAATAACATATAGGCCTTTAGACTATGTTCATGTTACATCAGCTATTAGAAACATTTGACATTGTTTAATTGATTATTAGAAACGTATTTACATTACCGTTACTCCAATTGTAAGAAAAGTATATAATTTACTGCTATAAATTTTCAGTGGCCAACAAATTATACATTTCACTTTTAATAAGGCGTTAATGTATTACATTATCTTCACCGATTCACTACTAACACAACTGCACGTACCTATGGTAGCGCTTATCTTAAATTATTATATTAATCCCCATTAAAAACGTGTGAAATTCTTATTAACACACTCCATCGGCAAGATATTGCATTTTCATTCATTGATTTCGAAATACACGAATTTTCTTTCTGAGCTACCAAACATCTCTACAACATTGCATTAAAATAACAGCGTACAAGCTTTAAAGCAATTAATCAGTCGCATCGGTAACCTAAAACTTGATGTTTTAATTTGGCTGCTATTTCTAGAAAATATGTTTTAACTTATTAGAGTAACTATTTTTTACGAGTCCATGTCAAATAGCGCTCTGTTCGTTTACCTTATGAGTTATTAGAAAAATCACGATACATTTCTGAAAGTAGTTAAGGATTGTGACTTAACATATTTACTCTAACGTACTTTCGCCACGGTGTTTTAAAAGTGATCTCAGGCTGTTTACGTCAACGCCAAATCAGTTATTAAGCTGTTGTTCTACTTTATTTGCAGACATTAAAAACTTGTTTTTAATTCACTAGTAAAACGTGGTCTTCAAAGTTTTCTTGATGTAAGTAAATCCACTAATCTGCATTAAAAATGTTTTTCAAATAAGTAATAATTAAATGAATTATTTGAATGAACTTACATTGATTTACGTGACAAGTTTAACTCGACAATACCAAGAGAAAAATACTGTAAAATAATTCTGATTACCTTTTATTTATAAATTTATTGTAGGTGAAGAGAGATGTCTGACGAGAAGTATTGGTATCATGTACAGAATACAGAACGCAGCAACGGAGTGTTGGCTGCCGTTTAATACCACGTTTGTCAGGGTGTTACGCCCCTTTAGGGCGTAGCAGGGCTAAAGGAAGGGAAGGAGATGGACGCACACCATTAAAAAAATCAAGAAAACATGGACACAAAAACTCCAAAATCAATACAAATATATTGAAGCCCATCTATACATTATCACCAAGAACGACAACTTTGCAACTTGATTTAAAAAATATAAATTTCATCTGTAAATTTCTGTTGCTTGTTACCAATCGGTGAACTAGGGGAAGGAGAGAACACACATGCACTGGAACAAACAGAAAAACAACAATATTAATATATCCTGAGAAATCACCCAACGTGAATAAACACTTCTGAAATCCTATTAATAAAGATAAAATGACTCCCTGAGAAAAGCAAGCACCATTACAACTTTAAAAGTAAAGTATGCCTGATGATTCACTAAAAAGTATAATATGGAATACTAACTTCAAGAATACAATTGGGAAGGAGCAAAAACCCTCATTACACTTAACCATGAGCATAAAGGCACGCCATAAAATATCCACTTATCTCTCCTTGGCATTAAAATTATTTTGGGAAATCGTAGTCCAGGAGACCATTCCTACAGCACGCCAAAAAAAGGAAGAACCCATCTCCTACAAAAATTGTCATAAAAATGCCATATTGAAAATAAAATAAAAAAAACCTCTACCCCCCACAAAACTACAACTACGTTCATTGCTGTACTTACCTTGTGTACTCATATTCCCCGAAAACGCGTCTAGCATGCTGAAGCCCCAAAGTACGAAGTGGTGTAGACATGATCTATCGTCGGTCAGCCCGCGCAACTTGAAGAGGAACACTGCACACTTGCTCGAGCTGGGGACGAACATTTACATGCGAAAACGCGGCTCGGGAGGCGGCGGGAATAGCGGAGAGGCGTATGGAAGGTGCCAGAGTGTGCGAGGCTGAACTCGTTGCCAGTAGTCGCCACCAGACAGCGCTCTGCCTCGCTAGGAGCGCCTCGCACCTCTCTTCAGTATAGCTTCGCGCTCGGAAGCGTTCAGACTTACGCCGCCCCGTTCCGTGGGGGCGGGGGGGTTGAAGAAAAACAAAGTACTTTTCTGCAGAAAAAAATATTGCCTCTTCAAACAGTAACCCCCTTTCAAAGAAAATAACAGTTTATTAAACTGGGCTACAAAATACAGACGTGGCTAATAACAAAGACTTGCTAACCAAGTTCATTAACGTAATGTAGTTCTGTAAACACGCCAACCCCATGATAGCAGCATCGAATCGTTCTCCAGGAATTATAAGCATCACACTTTCCACGAGCTGGCGGGACGAAAAATAAATCGTTCAGGCAGGACAGTTTTTTTTTTTGGCATGGCTTCGAGGAAAACATGCTGAATGACTAATACTTGCTTACAACCGGCACAGAACTTCTTGGCCGAACAACGTCAGTCGATCTGCCGCACTCCTCCCACTAATTGGTGCCAGCATCCTATCACGGCTGTGTACTGTTGTCTTTTTCGCAGTGTTACAGTGGCCACAGCGAGTCAAGCAAAATGTCTCTCAGATGCGATCAAATAATGGTGAAATATTTCGTTATAATCAGGCAAATTTCTGCAATGCGCTTTTTTCCTGAATAAGTAGGTGAAGTTCCTAAGTCTGGATCATTATCCGTTCCGTTTTACGTTTTTAAATAAACAGTGTGCATTACAGCTGGTATAAACTTATGGTTATTTTCCATAATGGACTATGTTCTTCACCCGGGAGAAAACCATGTTCCGTACGTTTATCTAAACATGCCCGCCTTGGTTTGGAATCCGACGATAACGAAGTATTACTCGTGTTTAGTCGTCACAAGTTAAGTTGTAGCACAGCTGTCTCACTCCACCCAGCGTTGGCTAGCATTTAACCCCAGTAGGGCGACAGGCTTTGAACGATTATTAAGCCCCTGTTACACTGTCAAATTTTTCCGTCAAACTGCTTTCAATAAGTTTGGTAAAATAAAGTCGAACAGTTATGATATCATCGAAACGCCATAAACGCCACCATATTTGTCTGAAAAAGTTGGATGGCTTCAATTTCCATCAAACTTTTGAAAATTGGACCGGTTGAAAAATTTATTTAATGTTTGACTGCACCAGCCCATCAGAATCGCACACGACAAAAATTGACGCCAAGAAACTTAAAATAACAAACAATTGCTGGAAACGAAGTAAGTTATGAAGATAATTAATTTATGTAGAATCGGTCTGGGAATGAATGCTATTTTAAGTGAATATTGCACATAACATTAAAAACCCAGAAGCATTAAATTATATACATATCTCATAAATATAACTTAAATTTAGTAAAGAAACGAAAATAAATTACAATATTACTTACATGTGTTCCTGTAATGGACCGCATGGAAATACGAAAGCAATCTATAACTAAGAAAATAATTTTTAAATAATATTACAAATTAGATTCTCCCAATAAAAAGAGTTCAGTGTGACACATTTTCAAACACATTCAAGATTATTTGAAAAAATTTGTTGGCACGTAAATTTTGATGGCCGTATTTTGTCCTCAAATTTGATTGTCAAATATAGTTGAAGGTAAAAATGTGACATTGTGACAGTGGCTTTAGGCCTACTGTTTTTCATTTGTTGGCGTTTAATTTTTTTTAAATGTGGCGCTAAGTAAACCTAGTGCTAGCACTGGTGGTTGCAGAAGGAATATAGCTGAGAAACAAAGTCGATATAAAATATTCACTGTACATTCTTATACTAAATTTTCAACGAATACTTTTGACAGCGAGAATGTATGATGTTTGTGAGCGTGCAATGCGACGGATAAGCAAGGACTGGAAGAGAGCAGCATTGCATCTACGTAAAAGGCAATATTAGTGTTATAAATGAATAACAGATTTTGATGGCTTGAACAATGACTGTCTCAGGAGAAATGTGTTAGAATTTTGAGATAATGCGTTAATTCCACAAAAAAATTACCATGGCTATACCTAGACAATATGGCTATGTGTTTTCAGTAAGTTCCTTAGCAAAGTTGTTGAAAAGTAATAATTTATATAATAAATCGAATGGCGGGCGGAAGTTTGTAATGGCAAGTGACGTGGTCAGGGAAGAGGGGCTTGTGCTGCCAGCTGCAGCACAAATATGAATTATATTTTCTATGGTACACGCAATTGTAAATAAATTATAATTATTACATTAACATTTTATAGACTTTGCTAATCTGTAAATTTAAGTGTCATATCGTTTTTACTTTGCGAGTGAAAAGTTAGAAGTTCTTGGGCTTGTACTGTATAAATACTTTAACACTTTTACAAGAAAAATCCTTGGAAACCCAGTTGTAACGTTGCGGATTATCAGGGGTTATATTTACCGTTAGTCACAGATATTATAATCTTATATGATTAGAGAGTGCTTTCTTTATGTTACAGATTAATTTATTGTTATTTCCTAATTCAGCTTTATTATATGAGTTAAACAAAATACACCATCATAATTGGTTATTTTAAAAGTATTGACATACAGATCTTGTGTAAGTATATTTAATTTGTTTCTAGACGATATTGAGTATTATAATTTTGTTTGTTACTATTAATTTATTCCCTAGGGTGTATGATGGTTTATTAAACAAATGTACAAAAAAAATATATTAGTTGTCTCTTGTCTCGCCATCGCTGGTTGGTGGAGAGATGTGGTGTGGTCAGACGACAGCCAATTAGAGGATAGGCGACAACATACGTAAGGCAGAAATAAAATAGAACATAATTTTTATAACAGAAGCAATAACACCACAGTCAAAGATGGTTGTGAGTGCAATATTAAGAAGTTTTTTTAATGTAATAATAAGTAACAATATGAATATTTGAGAAAATTGCTGCAAGATGTTTATTAAATCATCGAAACAGAGAACGAATGCTATTGATTATTTATATTTAAGATGAATGGAATTATGTTAATTGAATTTGTTGGAGAAGAAATTTGAGAAGCTGCAATTTTCGACTATCTGATTAATTTGAAATGTTACACAGTTGCCAAGTAAATCCTTTGTAGAACTACAAACAATGCGAAACATATTTTTGTAGTATTACAAATGATTAGACTTGTATTACAACTTCATTACTGAGACGTGGATATAAAATGATTTGTTTCTTCTAGAAAACAAAGTCATGAATTAATAACAGAGAATAGGAGACAAATAGTTCGAAAAAAATAATTCAGATAAAATCAATCTATATTGCCAGTACGAAGATTCTTTGTGTTATCTCACACCCTTATCCTCAAGACAAACTGTACTTCCAAACTCTGCTATTATTTTTCTACTAAATATACCGTTGAATACCTACAAAATAACAGTGAAGTTATTGGGTTAATACTATAAACATTAACATTAACAGTTAGTGAGTAATAGCGTCACGTGTTTTTAAAATTGTAGTCGTTTAATAATTATTTTAGCTGTTTTAACTGTGTTACGTTATCGAACTTGCAATACATTTAGTCTTGCACGCAACTACACTTTATACCACCCCTAGCTTTTGTACAAACAGCTATACACGGCTTTAAGTTGTTGATTGTCTCCAATTTTGCTTGAGCTCGTGGATACAAGTCAGTACAGTACAAACATTTCTTGAGGTTTGTTTAAACACGGCTCTTGTAGTTTTACAAATGAGTAATTTCACAAGAGAAATTTTTGTACTGTTACAAACATTTGTAAAATTACAAACAAATTTCTCAGTAAAAATTACAAATCTTTTTTACAGTGGTGTATTCTTCATCTAACATATTAAAATATTCTCCATCTGCCGTATTCAAATGTTCCTCTGTATGTATGTATTATAACATTGTATATTTTACGACACATGCATTTTGATGGGATGGACGCTTGATAAATGTGGCAAAAGTTGTTTGTACTGCTAGCGGATAGGCTGACACTGCGCGGCAAAGGTGTCCTGTGTTGGGCGTAAGAACCCGGTTTGTCGCACTGCATGGCATTATAGAAAGCTACCTGAACTACGCCTGTACTCCCTGGCGGGGCAACGTCTCAAGATCAAGGTCACACGCCCTGTTCTGATAAAGGACATCTGGAAGTTGCTCCCGTCCTGTATGTGGGCAGCGTGACGTGTTTAATAATTTAGAAATATCTCTTTCGAACTGCAGACACGACCAAAACAAGCAGCTCGGCGTGCGCCACGAGAAAAAATGTCCTCTTTTCACTTGCGACTCTGGACAACAAATTTTTCTTTGTGTGGGGGATTCCAGTGGCCTTTAAATATTTGGCGGCCCTACATCAGATGACAAGGGTTGCGGAACCTAATTTAAGGCACATGTGGTTCGGAGTTCTTTACAAACTTAGAAATATTGTCCTCTATAATATAGCAAATCTCGTCGTCTTCTATAATACTGGAAGTCTCGTCGTCCGCTATAATTTTGAGAGTTCCGCCGACCTCTGGAATTTCGGAAATCTAGTTATCGTTTGTAATTTCGGAAGGCTCGTCGTACTCTATAATTTTGAAAGTTCCGCTGACCTCTGGAATTTTGGAAATCTAGTTGTTTGTAATTTTGGAAAGCTTGTCGTCCTCTACAATTTCGGAAGTTTCGTATGACTCTATAATATTGAAAGTTCCGTCGATATAGAAGACGACTGGACTCTTGGAAGTCTCGCCGTTCTCTATAATCTTGGGAGTTTTGTAGTCCTCTATGATCTTGGGCTCTGCGTGGACACATATTACTGTCGTAATTGGTACTGCCAGCATTCAAAGTTTATTTCATAGATATGGCATACTAAGGTAAAATGTTTATATGTTCGCCACTATGAAAATGAGCGACTTTTTTTAAAAAACATACCAGTTTACTTGGCCTTCCGAAGAACTACTTGTCTGCCAAATTTTGTAGGAATCAGTTTATTGTTTCCTAAAATATAACATAAAACTTATTTTAATGTTATGACACCCTACAATATGGCAGACAAAAATCCTTACATATATATATATGTACTTTTTATAGTTTTAATACATACAGCCAACATTCAAACTGATTTGATTATTACTTGTTATCGTAGATGAATAATAATAAACAAAAATGTTTATATGGCCGTCATTTTGAAAATCAGCATTTGTTTCAGTGGGGGAAAAAAAAAACAATTTACATATCCTTCCACACTACTACTTGGTTGCTTAGTTTGGTAGGATCGGTAGATTGTTTCCCGGGATATGGCACAGAATTTTAATTTTTTCATATGGCGGGATCTTACAAGATGGCGAACAAAAAAGACTTTATGTAGGTTTGAATTTGTTCCATGATTTCGTAGATATAACATACTGAACTAAAAATGCTATTTGCACGATATTTCGAAAATAAGTGACTGACCTACTTAAAACATACCAGTTTACAAGGCCTGCCATAGTACTACTTGTTAACCAATTTTGGTAGTAATCGGTTGATATTTCCAAAATAAGTGACTGACCTACTTAAAACATACCAGTTTACAAGACCTGCCATAGTAATATTTGTTAACCAAATTTGGTAGTAATCGGTTGATATTTCGAAAATAAGTGACTGACCTACTTAAAACATACCAGTTTACAAGGCCTGCCATAGTACTACTTGTTAACCAAATTTGGTAGTAATCGGTTGATATTTCGAAAATAAGTGACTGACCTACTTAAAACATACCAGTTTACAAGGCCTGCCATAGTACTACTTGTTAACCAAATTTGGTAGTAATCGGTTGATATTTCGAAAAGTGACTGACCTACTTAAAACATACCAATTTACAAGGCCTGCCATAGTGCTACTTGTTAACCAAATTTGGTAGTAATCGGTTGATATTTTTCAAAGATATGACATAAATACCTTATTTTTAATGCGGAGATATAATACATAATGGCAGATAGTATAAAGCTATGTACTGGCATAATTGGTGTCTGGGAAAAGACACTGGCAACATTCCGATTTTGGTTGAAATTGCTCAGACTGTGTGGTAGGTATAGCAAATTAACCTAAAATATTTATATGACAGGTATTTTTGAACAAGTGCCTTACTTATGCAAATTGCAAAGGCTGACATATCCCGCCAGAACATTATTTTCATTCCAAATTTGGTGGGCATCGGTTAAGTAATATCCGAGATATAACGTAGCCTACCTAATAGATTTGGTATGTAATATTGTGATATTTTACAAAGTAGAGGGCAAATAACAATATTTCTCACGAGTTCTAATGTTTGAATGATGTACTACAAATACCCCAAATTTGGTTTATATCGTTTAAATGGTTGCCCAAATATGAGCTAGCACCCTAACACTTAATGCCCGCCATTTGGAAAATAAGCTTCTGCTAGGCCGAAAACCGATATTGCGCGGAGCCAGCCCCGGCAGCAGACTTTTTGCGGTTTTGCTCATCCACAGTTCTTGGAAAAGGAGATAGGCGTTGGTTCGTGGGTGAGTTGGGGGGGGGTTTGGCACTGAGAGGTAGTCTGGATTTGTTTTCCTTGCGATGACGTCTCATGCGGTAACTTGGGCATTTAAAGGTATGTTTAATTTCACGCTAACAAAAATGTTAATGTAAAATCAGTTGTTACTTTCCTTCCAAAATAACGTACGTTTCATTTGTGTTAAGTTTCTTGTAGTTTAACAAGCATACGGGGGAAAAATACAACTGTCCCACTTTACTCCGCAAGTAAGCCTTCTGAGGTCTTCAGAGCTGATGAATGAAATTAGAAATCAGATGGATACTGAGCAGCGCCAGGAATGCATTTTTTTGGAAGGGATGAGGGGGGGGGGGGGAGAAGAATGAGGGGCGAGGGAGTTTCCCGAGGAAACCCGTGGACCAACACAATCATCCATGCACAATTCCCACATGCGAAAATCTGGCAGTGACCCCCACCGGGGATCGAACCCGGAACGATTTGGTTGCAGGCGAATGCTCCAGCAGTCGCTCGACCACTGCGGCTCTCATCTAACGTGAATTTCTCTTGTGACATCATTTTCTATAGGACATATTCATATTCATGAAATGCAGCAACTTAGATCATCAGTAAGGTATCCTCTTATAAGCCATCCCAGGATAGATACTACACTTGCCCGGATTTCCCGCTTGAGCACTTCAGTTTGCCATACATATAAAAAAATTTGCTAAGGATTGCAAATGTAGAAGCCGCACGTAATGCATGTTAAAATACCACAAAAGAAAACAATTTACAATACGCAATAGCTTTATTTATATGCATCAGGTTATCATAGAGTAGTAGCTATGTGTGTTGTGAAATCTCTGGACAGAGAGTTCTATACTTCACATTGGCGAAAGAAAAAGTTACTCGGAGGATTGATTCTCTGCATGAATCCATTACCGGTATCGCAGATTTTGTAAAGAAAATACTACCATTTCGAAGTCCGTGTTTATAAAATATCAGTAAACTGGATAAGTTATTGTATTTCTTACAATGAAAAAGTATAAAACTAAAATAATATTTTGGCAACACAAATTTTAAACATCATTATTAGTAAATATGTGTTTTTACAGCGTACAGGTAACAAGCTCTTAAACTATTACCACCACATAAGTAACATAATTTTTTTTATTCACGGATCTATGGGAATGAGAACACACTTGTGTCAGAACAGTCTATGAAAATTTGCTTCAGCATGCAGTTTAAATTCCCACTCACATGAAATGTTACATAAAAAAAAAAAAAACGGAAATTGTCTCCAAAATTTCATTTAATTGCTCACAAATATTATTCGTATCTTGTCAAGGTACGTTTTATAGATGTCCGGATAATTTAAGCCATAAACTAGAAAGACGTTACGACATGTATTTGTTAATTCGGAATTCACATAATTTTTGTACATATTTTCACAAACCTAACCAGAATATAAATGGTAGAATCTAATACGCTATCCACAGAATTCAAAAATAGGTTTCTTGAAAATACTTCGGGAGTGTCACCCGGATTTGCTTATGTGGGAATCGTACCTGGACGATGCCGTTATTTGCCGGCTTTTCTCAGTTTGAGCTGAGTGGTTTGGGTGGTTCTCTATGGTCTTGAGAGCCGATGAGGGGAGAATGATGTGGATATGGAGCAGCTCCGGGAATGGAGGGTGGGAGAAACGGGAGATCCCCGAGAAAACTCGCCGATATGCAGCATCGTCCCGGCACTATTTCAACATGCGAAAATCCGTGGACCGACCCCGCCAGGAATCGAGCTCGGATCGCCATGGTGGGAGGCGAGCGCTCTAGCCACTTGACCACCGTGGCCCCGCCTTTCTCAGGGTTTTCCCGTTTTCCCACCCTTAATTCCAGGCGCTGCTCGCCTCATGCCATTCTTCATCGGATCGCAAGACAATACATTTTTAAGAGCCGTCCAAACATCTCAACTCAGCTTAAAAAATACTTCCAGTTGTAAATAATATTTTGACATAAGTTGTCACAATTCAAGGAAATAGATTTCTAAATAATTATTTGCTGTTAATTTTTCGAGACGCAATACTACACAAATGTACACATTCATTCTGCTTCAGGTAATTCACATTTAACAACAGTTAGAAATATTTCAAACAGACATGCACTCAATAACTG
Organism: Dryococelus australis; assembly: GCA_029891345.1. Lineage (NCBI taxonomy): Eukaryota > Metazoa > Arthropoda > Insecta > Phasmatodea > Phasmatidae > Dryococelus > Dryococelus australis. Next base: position 52,862,349 of record CM056996.1, read on the forward strand.
AGCGAAGTTTTTGCTGTAGTTATACCTGGCACTGTATAGGGATTCTTACAATATGATATGCCGCTTTTCATGTTTATCGTTTTATTACATGTCAAAACTGCTCTTACGTAATTTAGAAGTTCGTTGAACGAATCTAGCCTGCAGTTTATTTGTTCCGACACTTCTTTGAAATACGAAATGGCATTTGCATGATGCACGAATTTTTAGAGGGGGGGGGGGGGATCGCGTTTGTCAACTCACCTGCTCCCTCCTGTGGAGCCGGACCATCCTACCCGCCCCCTCCCGATATGAACTGTCGCCAATGCCATGAACAATCGCGAAGGTACACAGCAGGAAACACGACCCCTCAAATGGTCAGCATTATCTACTCCGCTAGCATTATCTACTCCGCTCGTTTCGTGCTGAAGGGGTTCGATAAAAGTGTTCTATCTCCAAGCAGTGAGGTGGGATATTTTCGGCTCAAACATGATGCAGTGCATTAGGCGTATGCATATAAATTACCTTTGTGTAAAAATAATTATTTATATAAACTATCTACTATGAATGAAGGTGACACGTAACTGTTTTAGTTTTTACTTTTTCGATATCCCGATTACTTTATTTTCTGCATCTTTTGAAATTTGCTCTAATATAGCGCTTCTTATCATTTAAAATTGTATATTAATAAGAATTCCAACGAAATTTTTAAAACAGGCATTCCTAATTTTAGCTTTCTAAATGGCATGCAAAACCTCATTCTTCTGCATAAACTTGTTTGACCTCTATTTGTTGTTGCATTGACCTTCAACACAGCTCTAAATGATGCCCTTTATCACCCTCTTAACCCACGAATGTATTTCTGAATGTAGTTTCTCTATACCCTGAGATGGTATCAGACAAGTCAGGGTTTGTTATTCGCCATAGTGTGCCAGGCTGTAAACAGGTGGAAACAACGTTGTTGTACAGTACATATTTACTGCAGCTTCTGCGTATAAACATACAGGAACATTTCATTGTAATGTATGTAATTACGGCAGTTATCGTGGACTTGAAATATCTGCGCATACAGAAATAGAACATAATTACTGCTTGTGTGATTCTCGGACGTAATATATTTATTTACTCTGTCTTGCATAACACTTATAGATTAAATTTATACACGGTTTCGGTCGCCGAACTATTAACATGTTTAAACAGCACATAGCTACTTGAGATTTAACACATCTCTGCCAGGTACGTTGAATCTCATCTCCCTCTAGTACCTACAACGAAACCAACAAAAAAAAAAAAAAATTGGGTTTGGCTGTGTTGCGGACACGGCCGTTTGTTTTGCGTGAATACGTCTACGTTGACGCGGTTGGATGCCTTGATGTTTATCTTATTTCCCGGCACCGCTTCACTCGATAATGTGGGGTTTTATGGGTAGATTGCTTTCGAGATGCTCTTTACAAACGTATACGATTTCTGTATTTCAATTTGGCTTTTTGACGAGTATAGACCGAAATTGTGTTAAGTTTTCTTAATTTTTTACATTAAACGCATACAATTTCTCCATAACCACGCCACACAAATGTTTTATATATGCAATGGATTGATCTTGACGAGAGCTGTCGATTGAAACCTAAACGAGCGTCGTAGCTTCTCCTAGTTAAAAGTTATACTGCACGGTAGTTATGAGACGCGGCGAAACGAAGTCAAAATTGCGCCCCCTCCCCCACCCCCCTTCGCATACAAAGCGCGATGCTTCGCAGTCCTCACTCAACGTAACATATAATTTGATTCTTTGGCAATCGAGTGGTGTAATTGAATTTTGAATGTTTAGACGATAGATTCGAAGCTGTAATGCCAAACTGTATTCCCCGACTTTGTTGTCATCGGATTTTCTGGATTGCCGCCCACTATGGTTGCAAATTTAAAGACGTATTCACATCAAAAACGCTAGTCTCAGAATACTTATCTCGTTCTTCTTAAACATAGGGCAAAAGCGTTTTTTTACTTAGTCTATAGGTGGTTTGTTGAATACCCAGTTCGCCACCTCGTGGTGACTCCTTGTTTAGAGTATTTTCACATTTTTAAATTCAAACTGTGTGATATGGTAGCTTTATTTATAAACTAGGGGTTAGCACGCAACCTTTTTTTTTGTATTGTCACGGGGCTAGAACCGTTATCATGTTAAATAAATTGGTTATCTTACAAGGATTGAGAAAAATATTGTATACATATATGTAGGTAATAATGAAATTATGTGTAATTAACTCAACATTGAAGCGACTGCGGTCCCATTAAATATTTCTCTATCCACTTTGCCAATGCGGTCCCACTTAACATAGTTCTATCCACTGAGCTAATTAGGCCCCATTTGGATCGCTCTATCCACTGAGCCACTGCGGCCCCACTTTCATACGAAAAAGTAATGAAAAAATGAGTGTTTAGGGTAAAAGGTAATGATTTCGTAATCTGATCTTGCTGAAATTCGAACTTCATCTGTATTTTATCCTGAGGATTCGCTCTGCAAAATTTGTAGAACTCTGTTGAGTTTCAAGGGACTTAAAGGTTTTAAAGACGGACGGACAGACAGACAGACATACAGAGATCATCTACTTATATAGTAGGATATGCCACACTAGCTGTTACCCGCGGCTCCACCGCTTGCAAAATTCAAACCTTAATTATAATGACCAGGTGCCCTACTTTAATTGTTATTCTTTATTACTGTAATATTCTGGATTAGCACATAGGGCACTCTTTATCCCGGAAAAAAACGATAATTTCCTTAAGGAATATATAAACAGATCAACAACCATCACCTACTCAAATGTTTATTATACATACCCTACGGAACTGTTCATTTTCCGGGATGAAAAGTACCCTGTGTGCTAATCCAGAATTTAATCTACCCCTGTACCAAATTTCATCGAAATCCGTCGAGCCGTTACGACGTTACTGAGGAACAAACATACAAACAAAGTTACGCATTTATAATATTATTGTGATATCACAAACGTTTTATACTTACGTTAATGTAAAAGTATTTTATTTGTGGTTAAAATTAGACTTTGACTTATTTTTATCCATGGTTAATAAAATTCAATTTATAATTAAAATGAATAAAAACAGAGAGAATATAGGTACGTTGGTAATGCCTAGCAAGGAATGAATGGTGTTGTCACGCAAAATGTGATTGAGTGCTCACAAATGCGGAGCATTTTCCCCTTCAGTGTAATCTTCTAGACTTAGTTAAGCTTCGTTTACACGAGACTGTGGAATAGCCTGAAAGAACAACTTTAGCAGGAGTTGTAATGGGTGGGGGGAGGCGATGGCCGAGCGGTTAGCCTGCTCGCCTCTCACCAAGGCGAATCATGCTCAATCCCCTGCCAGGTCATTCCGAGATCCTCGCAAGTGGGAATCGTGCCGGACGAGGGCGTTTGTCGGTGGGTTTTCTCGGGGATCTCCCGTTTCCCCCGGCCGTTCATTCCGGCGCTGCTCCATACTCACCTTAATCGCACTCATCGACCAAATCTCTTCATTCACTCACTCGCTTTTAACGTTGAATTAGAAGTGTTTGGTAAACATTTGTGAACAAGAAATTATTTATTTTGCCTTCTGTTTTTTCAAATGCACATAACTGTAAAAATGAACAAATTTGTTAAATATTTACTTTAATATTAATAATAATCGTTTTACTTGACCGACGCATGAATAAAGTGATCAGGCTCATTGGAACGTTAATTTTACGTACTGTGGAAGAATACACATTGTGCATACAAGTAGATATTAAAAAGGGCTTCTAAAAATGCTCAGTTTACCGTGAGCAGCCTTAAAGGTTGTTCACGATAAAGTGAGCATTTTTGAAATCAACCTTAGAAAAAAGTCACTGCCACTACCTGCATATATTTTAACAGGCGCACTGAGTGACATGCGCCCAGCACAGTTGGTAACGATGGAGGGGAAAGTAGTTCCTTATCTTAACGTCGAATAAAAAGCATAAGAGTAACCATTTGTGATAACTTAAATTATTTCTTTAGCTTCCTGTTTTTTTTTTAACTCATCGAAGTGTAAAAATTAACAGATTTGTACCACATTAACTTCTCTAATAATTCTGCAGTTTCGCCTGACCATGGCAATGTAAATTTTACATAAGGCGGAGGAATACACAACGTGCGTACAAGTAGAAACTAAGCATGGCTTTCAAAAGTACTAATTTTTACCGTGAGCAGTCTGTAATCGAATGAAAACTCCAGCGTACGCCCACTCAGGGCTTCGGGAAGTCACGATAACGAAATGCCGTCGGAGAGGTCAACCACCCAGGTCTGTTTGACTCGGCCCAGGGGCGCTGTAACAGGGCCGTCGCGTCCGTCCACACAGAGGCGATGTTTTCTTTGCCCCCCCCACCCCTGTTGTTTTATCCCGCACGGCGCAGCGGCAGGACGTCCTCCGCCAGTTCAGCGTCGCCGTAACTGGCTCCCCGAGGCTTCGGTCGTATCGTTATTGGGTTTGCCCGCGGAGGGCGGTCGCGCAGAAAATTGCTCGAGGCGGCAGCGATCTTCTCCGACTCACGTACGGTTGGTTCGTGGTTCGGCAGAGCACTTTCGAAAGCGACGCCTCGTTTCCTCTCTCAATGAACTGTGTATAATTCCGCACTAGTGTAAGTACGCACACTGCCGTGGGCCTCGCGGTTGTTTTCCTCGCCTTTATCAAGTCACGTAAATGTTTAAGGGCGCCGTCTGCCCACTCCCCCAAACAGGGCGCAGATGTTCAGTCGTACACATCGATTAGGCTGTTCAGTATTTATGAGTGTCATTTGCTTACGAATAGCATTTAACAATTGAGCACTTTTGAAATCAACTTAAGGAAAAAGTCATTGCTATTAACGACATACATTTTAACGGGTGCACTGAGTGACATGCGCCCAGTAAACTTGATAACAATGGATGGAAAGTAGTTCCACATCTTAACGTCGATTAAAAAGTGTTAGGTAACTATTTGTGATAACTGAAATTATTTCATTCGCTTTCTGTATTTTTTTTATGCATCGAAGTATAAAATCGACCAGATTTGTAAACTATTTTATTTTCTTATTATTTCACATTTTCACCTGACCGACACGTGAATAAAGTTATGAGGCCCATGGCAATGCCAATTTTACATAAGGCGAAGTAATACGCAACGTGCACACAAGTAGATCTTAATAAAAAAAGTGCTCATTTCACTGTGAACATCTTAAACTGTTTTGTGTCCCCGTCTCTGTGTGTTTTTCTTTTTTCTTGGGGTGCAAGAGGCTCTGGGTTTGAATCCCGTGTAAGGCATAGGCGTTAATTTAAGTGAGATTATAAATTAGTATGTAAGCATCCCTGCTAAGCTTTCAAGCATAAAACCGGGGGTTGTTAAAAAACCCTTTACAATTACATTTTTTTAAAAAGTGGGCAAGTGATAATACGAGCTTTTTACAATCATTTTCAGGCTTTAAATTGTCGGCACGGGCTATGCAACATAGCATAGAAACATTCAGCACACCGTTGTATTTATGACTACACGATAAAACGACATGGTTACCAGTGAATGTTTTATAGTGGCGAGAGGGGCCGTGGTTGTTTAGTGGTTAGACTACTCGCCTCCCACCTAGACGAACCGAGTTCGATTGCCGGCGGTGTCGCTCCCGGATTTCCGCATGTGGGAATCGTGCCGAACGATGCCGCTGGTCAGCGGGTATTCTCGGGGACTTCCCGTTTCCCTCGCCCTTTCATTCCGGCGCTGCTATACTCGCCTCGCTTCAACCCTCATCGGCTTTAAAAGACCTCTGTGTTGAGCCGCTTAAATCACTTCACTCACTCACTCTCGCAAAGGCGATTTGGCGAGAGAAAATCTGCACCCCAATTCAGTGTCTCGCGCGTAAAGGTGACCAGACATTTGATACGAGTACATTGGTCGCCCTTAGTGCTCCCACGCTTCTGGACTTCAGACACGCTAAACACCTCTAGCAATACGGCAACTTTATATTTCACCAGAATTGGATTCAGTGTTGGGGACATTCGTTAAAAGGCTAAGATTGGAAAAGAGCGAATTAAGCAATCGTTGCTATTTTAAACTGTTTAGTGAACAAAATGATCATTTTTAACTATATTATACAGTAGATCTGTAACAATCTTGCGAATGAGGCTTAATAAATTCACTACCTACAATTTCTACACCAATTTACACCACTGAAACAAATGGAACTATAAATTAAATACATAGCTACAACATAGCATGCACGTGGCGAAGTGATGAGAAATCGCTCTTAAATGATATCGTATTCGAAACTCCAGACTCTAGAAGTATAGTGTGGCTGAATCGTGAAGGGAAGGGAGATGGATATATTCAAACATTGTAATTTCCTTTCGTTGTAGCACAAAAACACCGACAACGTGCAAAATGTCCTCTAATACCAACATTTGCTACTCGACATTGTCATTTTAAATTAGTTTCATGGCCGTACTGTATGTCGAACTTTTGTGCGTCCCACGTTATTGAGCACATGACACATTGCGCGGGTCCAGCAAATCCAAACGTCAATAACTAATTTAATGTATTTTATACAAAAGTAAATCGATAAATTTTACAACTAATTTGAATGTTAGACCTATGCTTTAAAATATTTATACAGGAAAGAAATTTTCCTCCTTCATTGTCTACGTTAATATATATATATACAGTAAAATATCTGCAGTTACGAGCAAAGTTTAAAAAGGTATAATTCGAAACTGCTCAATTAAACGAGATGTAGTTTTTTTGTAGTTTCGTTTTTCTTGTGCTTCCGAGAAGCGAGGTTTCACATCTCGCGAATGATTTTGTGTGTTTCCAAACTGAAATACAGTATGTTCCTGAACAAAGCAATAGTTCAGTGAAATAACATCCGAAACTTTACTTCGACGGTAGATGCCGTTTCGCTGCTCTTACGTTACGAAAAATAGAACCATCTTTTCCACGATGGAAACTAGAATAATATACTGAGGCATCTTGTTCGATATTTGTGTCGCGGAAAGGAGATTTGAACGAAACTTGGTGGATTATTATAACTGAAAAAAAAAAAAACTGCAGGAATTCTATACACTTCAACGCTAAAGCAAATAGGAGTATTTCTAGTAACGTCGACAACGAATTACAAGTACTAGCTCATATTTGATCGAGTATATAAAGGTGTAGTGTTTAAATGGTTGAAAATGTTTTTTTTTTTTTTTTTTTTTTTTTTTTTTTTTTTTTTTTTAAATCCCCGCTAGGGCGTCAAAATTTTCATCTAGTATCTGAACGTAGCGGGGGTAAAAATTTTAGTTTGGAAGTTTCATAGCATTTGGTATTACACAAAATTTCCCGGGCCTTTTTAAGTCGTCTATGCCATGGGCAGTGTGATTTTAGGGACAAGCAGAAAACATTACTTGCATTTGCTTCCTTCATTTGCTTGATGTTTTCCGAGGTAAACTGTACGGACTTAGTGCCCAGGCTAGAGATTTGGCAGGTGGTGCATAAATCTGCTGCGACTGAATCCATATATTGATTTGTCGGTAGATCTGTTTTCTCTGGGTTATTGTCACGAGTGTCTGGATTGTCATGGATGGAAATGATGCTGAATTGCGTTATATAGGTACATCTTGACGTATAATAGTAACGTACCTATTTTCACAAGAATTATAGAGTACAATTTGATCAACTCATACTTGTCATTACGGCCCCGGCATTGCCGATTGTCACATATGGAGGAAGAATACATTATGGGAAGGAGATAGTGTCTCAGTGCCCACATCCTGATACATATCAGGAATAAGAGTAGAATCACTAACCTGTCCATCTTTACCACATTACGTCTTAGGGATCTAATTTGCGGAGATTCCACACCCAGCCTTCCTGCTTTGAATAGATTTTTATTGCATATTGCATTTTCTTCTTACCTCTCTTTTCGAGGACACGGTTTTGATTCTCAGGAGGCGGTTCTTGGTATTTTGCAAGTGGTTGGTTTGGTTCTACATTAGAAGTAAACGCCCTACCTCACGGATTGTCGCTCTTCCAAATCAGCTTTTCGGATTTCACCCTAAGAATTAATTTTTTTGAAAACCATTTACATATTCAAAATCGAACGGGATAGCCACAACATGCTTTATAGGTATTAACCTTGTCAATTTTTTCTTGTGGCGAAGACGAAATCATACATGTAAGTTGCCGCTAAATTGTGGGGGAACAAAATATGATTTTGTGACTATAAAAAAAATTTGGCCGGGGGACTTTCCTACAGAGTATTTTTCTCCGTGCAACTGAAGTTGTAATCATAAGAATAAGTTCACTGAGGAAATGTTTTGTTGAATAAAACCAAGTTTGTTTGATGCAACCAACCTAATTGTTTGTATAGGTTCTGTGACGCCTCACCCAAAATTTACGTCTTTTTGAGCACAGAGTTTGGTTAAAAATTCGACTGTATTTCATAACGGAAAAATGTTATCTACCTGCCCGATATTTAGTGAAGAAGACGTGGTGTTTACCACATATCAGCTGATTGTACCTCGTTACGAAGCAGCCCGGGGTGGACTGCACCATTCGACGTCGTCACCCCGGCGTGGATTTCAGCAGCAGTTCAGGGTATTAACTTTCCACCAGCTCCCTCTCAGCACGCGTGGCAGGCGCAAGGCAGCTGGACATTGGTGCGCACCTGCTAGCAGCACTCCGAGGAACTATTGAGGCTGTCGTCACGCTCAGCCGGCCAACAGGCTGGGAGCCTGGGGATTCGCGCGCTTATGACATCACTTCCTACAGCTTCCTTGAACGTCGGGAGTTTTGTGACGTGTGAGCATGTTTACGCCCTACATTTGGACATGTTGCAGTTCTAAGAGACCGGATTGGACAGCAATAAAGTCACCCCTATATAGAGTAATGGTTACCTTCGACGAAATTTTCCCTAAATGGATACATTTTGGTGTGTAATCTCTGATCATTGTGGATAGAGAAATATATCTTATTATATTCCTGAATTGATAGGAAAGAGTTAGCTTCCTCCTTTTTCTATGTTTGGCGGAACTTTTTGTTAGGATAGCAGTATAATAAAAAATACTCATAAAAATTTTAATATGTCACTATAGTGCGAACTGCTGTAGGTATAGATAATCGGCTTGAAGGGTGGATTGCTTTTTATATTTACTGGAAATTTTCTCCAATTAATTAGAGTGGAGGCTTGTAGGCCCATACTATGTTTGTAAATATATTGTGGTTAGAAAAACACTGAAATCTAGAATTTTTATTGAATTCTATAAAATAATTGTGCCTTTTGGCAAAATAATTTACTATTTTAATATTTGTTCAATATTAGCACTTTGGTAGTTGTGTTGTAAATGAAACATGGCAAAATGTATTAATTGCAATATTTATGAAAAAAGGGTAACAGAAAAGAATTTTAAAAAAACTCTTCAAATTACTCATGAATTTTACTGGTTATAAGATCTCACCAAGTTTTAAACATCATGTTTATTTATGGTTTCAAATTTGCTCTGCTCTTACGAGGGGTTTGTTTTCTTTGGGAGTTTTTTTTTATCTGCGGACAATTTGTTCACCTTGCCACGTCCTTGGGGTCAAGCGCGTTGCAGTTCAATATAATATTTTGTTGTCTAAACCAAGTTATTTTGTTTTTCATATTTTGCTGCCGCAAACTGCAAGATTTGGTTGGTGTAAATAAATGTTCCACCAGATTTACTTTTATTAAACTGTTTCGGAGATTATAAAACTAAAGTGAAAGTCCAAGTGAGGTTCGAACTCAGTTCGCTTGCGGTGGAGCGCTATTCCATAACAATCTCAGCTTAATAAACTAATGATGGAATGTGAATACGTTTAGTATATACAATTGAAATATTAGATGTTGTACGTTAATATACATATCAAGTTTTACAGCTTTACTTTTTATTTGCCTGTCAAACTCGTTTTATAAGAGTTTCTAAACTTATATGAACCATCGATAAATTCACTAACAAACACTTTTACTATCCTTATTGTAACAAAAACACAACCAAAATCTTGAGAAATATTTTCGAACGAAGGCAATAAAACGAGCCAACCAGCAAATATTTAAGTTGATCCAACTAAATACTGTCTAATGTTTTTTTTTTTTTTTGGCTCAACACAGAGCTTTTGTTTATTCAATTGTGTATTCCGTTAGATGAACAATTTTTTTTTTTTTTTTTTTTTTTTTTTTACTCAACTAAATTTTTTGTTCTTGTTACTATAATAATGAAGATCTGTTTGGCCATATACAAACACGTATTTTGCTGGTTGGAACAAATCTATATCTCAGTGTATGAACTACCATGGGCATTAACTTAACAGTTTGGGGTAGTAGAGAAATTCGCAATGAGGATCTGCAAGAAAATACCCTTGGGATGGAGACTGGAGGAAAAAGAACTCTCGCCGAAATCGGTTAGCGTCGAACTCGGGACATACCAAACGACTACATTTGTTAGAGAACCTGCTAGCTCCGTAAGTATAGCCCCAAGAGCCAAAAACTACCTAGATACGTCGTCATATAGGCCTAATTACTTGAAGAGACTCGAATCACTTCAGCTTCCGAACCAAGTGTATGAACTTCGGAGCACGTCACGATTGAAACATCCAGTCAACTAACGCGCTAATCTATTTTTATGCCAAGTGCTCGTTTTCTTCTGTATGATGAAAGTAGGTTTGCTCTGATTTTCTCAAAAACTATCAAAATTGAAAATGATAGTCTTAAATATTCTGAAACATTGATCAAAATCGCAATTTTGCCAGTATAATTACTGAGATACAAATATTATGTGGTTATAAATTAATATTATCTATTTAAGTACATTTCTTATGTTCTATGACATAGAAACTTAGTTATAGTAAGTGACGTTTAATCGAACACGACTTTTTAAGACTGTCTTGTAAGTACAAGACGTCATAACCTGCAAATTACTCGCATATTGCCGCCAATCACATTAGATTTTACAGACATAAATATTATTTTATGAGTTTTCCAAAGCAAGCATGTGAAGAACCATAATTTCTGAGTAGTATTCTTAAGATAAATTCGATAACGACATCAGAGAGTTTCAAGCGATTCTGTAAGCGGGTATAGATTTCGCACTTACCAATAATAGTCACATATCGCTATCATTCTGTGACTGTTGGAGTTATGGACTTGAAAATCGAAAGTTATCAGGAGAGCAGCCCGAAAAATCATATATGTAGAGTTAGAACCTCAGTCATTTTATAAACATACTAGCTGTTACCCGTGGCTCCGCATGCGTGCAAAATATAACAAACAGACTACCAACCAGCGCCAACTCAAATGGTTGGTGGCATATTTTTTATATTCCCTAAGATACTGTTCGTTTTACCGGGATAAAAAGTACCTTATGTGCTAATCCAGAATATAATCTACCCCATGTGCCAAATTTCATCAAAATCCGTAGAGCCGTTATGACGTGACTGAGTAGCAAACAAACATACAAACTTTCGCATTTATATTGTTATTAAGATTTGGCTTAACACAAACTCCATATACCCACTCTTACGTATTAGTAAACCTAGTTTAATACAGCATTTCCAACAAAATTGAGTAAGAATGCTTTATATTTTCTTCTGATCTTAGTTGAAATGATGATTATCATAGTTGTCGCAAACACGGAAACCGTACCGACGTACTCACATAAGTCATACCTACCGTACTAGCGCATAGAGAATCTAAAGAGTGCAGGTTATTTTTTTTTAACCATCCAACTGTGGGTCCCAGTGTTTTTCTTGGGAAATTAGACTAATTTGTTCAATGGTGTTAACTGGTTTAAGCATATTTTTAACGTTATCTCGGTGTTTATGCCTAGCCTGGTTTTCAATTTTAAGGAATTCGGAAACTTACGAATATGGAGTGTAGACTCAGTGATACAGTGTGGGTAAGATACGTGAATAAAATTTTTTTTATAATATTTTACGGGCATCACGATGTATGTGTCCCTGCCTATACAAGTTTAATATTATCGAACTTAAACTTCACGCCCACGGGATATGTAAAATGAATTATTGTAACACCGGTATATATAAAAAAAAAAAAAAAAAAAAAAAAAAAAAAAAAAAAAAAACAACAACAACAACAACAACAACAACAACAACAACTCCAAGGTTGTAAAATGTTGCCTTATTAATTTTGTCCTCAGTTCTGTTAGTCAAATCGTTGATGAGGTTGCATGACTATGCATAGTATAAATGCTGTGTTCTATTTCCTATTTTCACACTTTCTAAAATGTTTTAAGTATAAATTTCTGTATTCTCTTCGTTTCTCAGTGCTGCTGGGGTATTTTGAAGTTTGAGCGATTTTACGCCGCTTTGAGGGCTACTAGATAAGTAAATCAACATAATTACGAATGTGATTTTATTAAGAATATGTACATTTAATAATAGGTGTTTATCGCGTTTGTTTCACACGTGGGTACACAATTGAGCGAAGAAATATTTTTTTTTTTAATGAATCAGTAGTGTATATTCAGTGTACTCTGTTCCTATAAAACAAATATGGGTGCTAGATTAAGAAGGTCAAGCGATCCAACATGGCCGACGTCCACGGTGGTTGTTGGTCGCACCGAACACTGCCCCTCGCAGGGTTCTGAGAGAAATGCACTGTGTGCACAGTTTGGAACGTAGAGCCGGTCCGGCCAACCCCCGTACTAACGGCGGTATGCTGTTATTTTCCTGCTAGGCCATTGCAAGTTTTGGAGTTTATATATACGGTTTTTTTTATTTAAGTAGCATGGAGCAAACTTTTTCCTGGATATTAACATCTCGATCAATAGTCTTGAGGGGCTCGCTACGTCCTGAAAACCAGGAAGACACGAGAAACTCCACGTAACCAAGAAACCCACAACCAGCAAACAAACATTGAGAACAGTTTAGGCACTCAGTATCTCTAGAAAACAGAAACACACACTCACTGTATGGGAAAAGCTTTCGTATTTGAAAACTATTTCAGTGCAAACCATGCAAAAGCACCAAATATTTACAAAACGCTACTTCCGCAAAATATACTGCTTCAAAAATTAAATTTGTTCATTAAAAATAAGTACATTTTTGTCTATTCAGTAAAGCTACTTCTATAGATTGCAAATAAAGACTAGAAAACGGCAATGTTAAAACAGCCCTTAAAACATCAAACCACAGCATGAAGATTTCCACTTTGCATAAGGCTGAAAATCACAACTTTTGGTATGTTCAAAACCTTAACTCTTTTTAAGTCTCTCATGACACAGAATGAAGATTTAACCGTCCCATTAATTCACGTGTATGGGCACTTCCCAAAAATACTTTTTTTAAAATTGTATGAAATGCTAACAATTTGCCATTTATTACAGGTACATTTGTTTTCTTTCTCACTAGCAGTTTGTTAAAATCATGTAAGAGATTATTCTCCTTTTAAGTGTAACGCTATGTATTCCTTGTACTTCCTAAACTTACAAGGTTACTACTGTTCAGGACAAAGTAAAACTAGAATACACTAAGATTTTTAATAAATATTCCAATGCATGACTGATTACCGACCTACACCAAGGCTGAAAACGTATTTTCTTGACATGACTTTGGTTACAAAACTAAGGCTGAAGCCAAACCATTATTAAATTGAACAGCCTTTTGTTACTAATTTGTAATATATTGAATAGCCATCCCCAATCATTTGTCTAGGCCTACCAGGATAGTTTCTACTAGCTACATGGACGGGCAAGAAGTCCATTTTTTCTACTTTTAACCTCGCCAATATGGGCCCTACAACATGATTAGCAATATTTAGCTTAATACGTATCTGGAAACCAGCAGCCGAGTCTCTGGGGACCAGCCAGCTGCTGGGTTAATTCATAGCACAAGTTTGGGTGGAGAAACCACCCCACTACATTAGAGACCAAGAATCAGTTTTTAATTTCGACCAATGGCGGGCCTCTGCACCTTCCAGAAATTTCCCAGAAGTAATGTCCTAGTGGCGCCATCTATAACGCGTATTACACGTTGGTAAACACCCCTACTGCTACACTAGCGCCCAAGGTGGCAAGTAAATGAACCATATTTTCCGGGTCGCTCAGATTAACAGCTGCCTTACAGTATGACGGTCTGCCGCGGCTCGGGCTCCGATGAGCAAACAAAAAACGTATCGCGTTCCTCGTGCACATCACAGTTCCAGTCATGGTAGAATGGTCTATTTTTATTACGTCACACAGTAGCACACAAGTCTTTTGTGTATTTCCAATCCTAGGAAATATAAACTTCGTTCGATATTGCGTCGTGCAGTGTAGGTAAGGCAAGCAGGTGGTCAGGCTAGCACACGGGACGTAGGTCGTAGCGTCGCTCGCAGTCAAGTTAGGGGCGTAGTTTGTAATTTCTCGCAGTACCTGATACTCACGGTCTCAGTCTATCACTGGTAAACCAATGATATCAGCGTTCGAAAATTCCAATACACAAAAATTAATTCATAGCTACAGCTATATGACAAAAACACTGATCACCAATTATATTTCCGTGTTACGAATTTCGCTGCTGTATGTTATTTCCATGATATTACACAGTGGCGAATATAGTTTATCAAGTTATCTCCGTCTAATTAGTACGTTTCAGACTACCAGCTTTACAGTTAGAACGCAACTGTAATATCTAGAGAAAAATTGTGCATGTCATCCTCAAATTCTTACGCCATAAGGAACCACTTTGTCCATAGGTCATGCATGTAATTGCTTTTAAATCTATTGTGAATAATATAAAGTCGTAGTTAGTCGATATATATTTACTGTAAATACTTAAACCAGATTCCTCATTGTGATTCTTTCTAATAGATCACTACTTGAATAACTACTATGCGGTACTGTAGTATGTCAGTTGTTAATTATGTCTCAGAAATTATTTGCATTGCTGTAATTATATTTTCGATTGTCATTTGAAGTGGGTTAGACTCCATCCCTGTCCAACCTACGTTATACTCGTCAGGTTATCACAATAATATTAAAATACCCCCTCGTCATAATTTCAGTATAATGCGTAGGTCTTATAAAAACTGCAATACTATACTTTTCTGTCGTTCAGTGTTTTTAATTAAGACACACTCATACAAATGTAAGATGCTCAAAATTATCTGATTAAGCAGATACATCTTACAAAACATCCAACATAACGAATTATAAATACTTTTCTTTTTAAGATCATTAAAATTATGGCGTATACATGGTGGATCCGAGATGATGTTTCGAACTTTCAGGGAAGATGGAGAAGTGCACTAACAGGATCCATTTAAGATAGGTAACAATGGTCCGGAAACGACTCCGTCGAACGTTACAACCAAAAGCGCTGTTGGAGGGGGGGGGGGAGGGAGGAGGCTAATACAGTGTAATACAACTTACAGGAATTTGTGAACTAATTTAATGCACTAATTTACTACGCACATTACCGGTAAATTCTGAAGACCACAGTTCACAACATGTGTATAATGGTATGTCCTCCAGCTTCGATGCAGACATCCCAGCGTCGCTCGAAGTTCTGTTGCATCCCGTCAACAAAACGCAAGGCATCTACCGTGTATTAGTGGGGCGTACGTTCCCCACCTCTTGTACCGTACTACGTCTACAGGAGACGTTGGCCGACTCGTGACATCGGAATTAGCAGGTTTAATCTGCCAACCTCCAGGCACCGAGTTCAATTTCCGACTTGGGCCAAGATGTTCAAGGTAATGTTAGTACTTTATCTTATGACATTAAACGTAATATATTATTCCAAACCGCCCCGAACGTTGTCTTAGACCATAGTAATAGGCCCCTTAAACACTGTTTTGGTTATAACGTTCAACATAAGCGTTACTGGACCGGGGTCCTTATCTCAAATGGATGCTGTCGCCATTCTCTATCCTCCCTGAAAGTCTGTAACATCAGTTCGGAAACATCCTGTTTACGTTGGAATTAATTCATAGTTGATTGCCTGCGAGATAGTTTACGAAGAAACGTCATCCATCGTGGCCGCAAAAATTCATTTCCATATAACGTAAGAAAACGCTGCTATCTATAATAGAAATCGAACACTATTCGCTTTACTAGAGGTCACACGTCAGTTGCACTCGGACATAACATCGCCATAAGCAAAATTAATCGGATAAGCGAGTCGAAAGTAGATGCGTCATGCGGTTACCAAGCAACCGTGATGAGAGGATACAGGCGTGCCACTGGCGGCTCAAATTTAGCGTCTTGCACACACATTTCGAACGTGTCTTCTTGCCCATCTCATTATACTGCCAGTGCTATCATTAATTTTACGAATTGTAAAATTGGCTATAAAATTGGTTTAGTTTTGAAATCACTGAATATGCGCATTTGATCACAATTATCTATCCAATATATAAAGAAATAGTCCAGAACCACCTTTGAAAGTACCGCGCCGGTATTTTCACGGGTGAGAAAATAGCGGTAAAAATAGTCTACATTTCGGCAAAAAAGTATAAGAACAAGCAAAATGGGAAAAATTGTAACCTGCCGAAGTTGATAAAGTGATGCTTGTAAGCATGGTGTGAACTAAACAGCTGTATGGAAACGGAAACAGTCAGCGGCAAATTCTACCCCGCCGAGGTAAGCGAAGCGTCGTTGCCCCTGCAAAGTTATGTGATACCGTCGACACAGGAATGCGAAATCGTTAGCGCGCCTCCCAGGGTCGTGGCCAAGGCTTCAACCGCGGTCACGGGCGGCCAGCTAGTTTTTAATCCTCCCACCAGAAACACAAGGGTGGTTTTCGAGGCTGAGCTACTCCTGTTACGATTTAGTGAAAACCAAGCCCTCCTCCAGTACATGTTTCAAACGTGCGCGTTACTGAGATAACAATGGCTTAAGCTTATCGAGCGCCAGTGGAATTTAGATTTATGTTCGACGCATGACGTTACTCATTACCAGTGTAAACTTCTAAAATTGTTTAAGTATGCATCAACTCATTTACAAACCCTAAGTCATTCGTTGTTGATAAAAGTTTCGCATAGTTATATATACATATTTTTTACACAAACGTTACAATTTACCAGTATAAATTTTTGCAATGACTATCCAATTCATAGAAAGAATTGCCTTGCTGAAGAATTTTGCCATGGACAATAAACAAATAAGTGGTGTAAAGTACTTTTTACATTTTTATGATATTTAAAGATATATGTGTAGAATTTAAAGAAATGAATTTGTATTCCACCTTGTTATTGAATGCAGTACATTTCATACTTTTGGAAGATGTTACCAGTATGCATAATAAAAGCATATTCAACACTGCTTCTGATTCCTGTTATTTGAAGTAGGTTACTTTGGTTTTCCAGATTTCGGTAAAGTCTGAATATAACTCGGAGATATACAATGAATGTTCTATTTGAAAAAACAATGATAAGTAAGATAAAATGTTCAATATTTTCTACAGCAAGGATTTTACGACAATTTATGGTCACACTGCAAAATATAAAG
Source organism: Dryococelus australis (assembly GCA_029891345.1). Classification (NCBI taxonomy): domain Eukaryota; kingdom Metazoa; phylum Arthropoda; class Insecta; order Phasmatodea; family Phasmatidae; genus Dryococelus; species Dryococelus australis. The sequence continues at coordinate 52,879,799 of CM056996.1, forward strand.
TGGAGTTTTTGTAAAATACCAACTGATTGGACATTTTACAAACACAGTTCCGGCTCGTTGCTATAGTTTAGCTTTGCATTGATTCCTCTTTGCTATTTCTCTGCACCACTCACTTCAGGGCAACTTAGGGCTTTTGGATAGCCGCCTTGTTGCGTCCTCTGGACATAGAGGGCGCCACAAGGGAAAACATTTAAACCACTATAAACTGATAGGGTAATATGAAGTTTTATAACTGTAAAGAGGCATGATGTAAAATCAACCTCACTTAAAATTTTTTAAAAAAGTCTAGAAAAAAGTAAATAAATAATTGTAGCTAGTCTGTGATGTCGGGCGAGTGTACCACGTTTCGAACTGGGGCTCAGCTGTGCACCAGGGTATTTGGCTATCTCACGTAAGGATACCTCTGGAGCCGGTCTTGTAAATTATTCAACAGCATGCATACTGCTTCAAAGGCGGGACTCATATTGATGCATGTTGCATGCGCCTCGTTATAACCAATCCGCCGAGGCGCCACGCGCTAGTTTGGGCTGGACGCGAGGGAGGACGTTCGCTGACGCATGCTCATCTCCTTCGCTTCCCATGGAGATGAAGCTCTGCCCATTTGTCTGCCGTCATCGCCGTTATAGGCTGTTCACGGTAAGGTGAGCACTTTTGGAAGCCCTCTCATTTTATTTTAGCCTTAGATAATAACGTTCGAATCCGGTTATATATATATATATATATATATATATATATATATAACACACACACACACACACACACACCACACACACACACACACACACACACACACACACACACACTTGGTTTATTACATACATGGCAATATTCATTTTAAATAGTAGCGGAGGGGAAAAAAATATCTCGTAGGAAAAAAAATTAGCTATGACCTCAAAAATGCTCACTTTAGTGTGAAAAGATTATATCAAATGACAACGAAAACGTAGCTTCTGTAGAATGACACCCAAACATATAGATACGCTTCACATATTAACTTTGCCGAAGATAAAGGCATAACTAGGGTTCAAGGAGAACAACAATGTCTTATAGGCTGTTCACGGTAAAGTGAGCACTTTTGAGACCCTGTTTAATTTTTTTACTTTTAGCCATTCTTGATCTTTTAACCACATTTTAAAAATTAACATTGCAATGTACGCAATAAACAAAATGTGTATGTTCCATCGCACTCGGAAGGTAATATCTAAGGCTAATATAAAAAAAAATTATTGCCTATTATCCCAAATGAGAGGGCTTTCAAAAGTGCTCATTTTATCGCGAATAGCCTATAACTGAGATTTAAACAGTTATTCTTATGTAAGAGTGTATGTTAAAATGGTTTCTGCAATTTTACAGTAATGATAAAAATGAATTTTTTTTTCGTTGTTTCTATTAATCCTCCACCAAGCTCTTTGGTTATTATTATTATTATTATTATTATTATTATTATTATGGGATTCAACGAGCCCATATCTTCAAGATACGTAACAAATTACTTCAATTCTGAATTTGATTTCTATATATTTTCGTCGACTTCCCATCACACTCAAACGAAAACACAGACACACCGAGTAAGACAAAAATAATAATCTCTGTAGCCTTCAAATCGCCTGAAACGGAACAGTGATGAAACAGGGCAATTATTCGAATCACATGTAGATAAAGTTATACATTTTTTGTTGGAACAATTGGCAGTTGTGTTTGAATTCGTAACTTACTAACGGTTCGTTCAAACTATGTAATCTCAGTAATATTAACGTTTCTGTTCTTTCAGTGATATCATTTTAGGTAACCAACCTGATGATATTTAAAAGTACAAATAATTGCTTTTACTATAATCCTCGGAGGGATAAATTAGCGATATATATATATATATATTTGGAAATTTAATGATGAAATTGCCATCGGCGCTGTCAATTAAACCTTTGGATATGGAAATCGCCAGTTACAATTTGAATGAGTAATTAAAATGAAAGACACCATTACTGTGCCATTTGCCCTGCACGTATTTATTAAAGGATAGCGCGTAGCTTTGTATACAATGCGAAGGAATGGTGAGGAATCTATTTATTTATTTCAACGATATTTTTTTTTTGTTGTACAACAAAGGAGATTATTTAATATTGTTATCAAATGGTCAAATTTTATCTATTTAGCGCAAGTTAAGTTTTTGCCAACCCCGAGATGACGTTTGTCTTCACCTTGATTTTATTTAAATTAAAAAGGGTGATATCTTGTGTTAGTGTTTATATAAAAAAGAGACGTCTTCAATAAGTTAATCAAACAAAAAGAGTTTCCAAGTTAAAGAAAATATTTTCTGCGCGCCACTGTAATACTTTTTATAATGAGGAAGGCGACCTTACTCATGCGGGGCTCGGCCGTTTGCTGTTGCTTTGTTATACTTGTGGGCTTCCATGTGGTAAACTCAGGAAACCAGAGCCATCTTACTCTGTTTTTTTTTTTTGGGAGCGGTTATTTGGGTTTTTGAGACTTTGACCTTACTTTTAGGTAAGCAGGTTTCCAGACCTGATTTCCGCATCCAAGAAGGGGGCGCATTACCACAGCTTAGCTACACGACAGTTGGATTCCACCATGCTGATTACCTATAAATTTAAGTACAGACTAATTTTTGTATTACATTAGATTTATGTATGGAAGACAACCAAGAATATAAACTTACTATACATTTACACACTCTTATACTGACGTGTGTATTTATCCCAGAGGATGTAATGGAGTTACCTGTTTCTCGTCGCGTCGTACCTTGCACGCTTTAGTCGATCGCTACTATGAAGGAACGTGAAGCTAATCTGCTGAGCGGATATGGACTGCGCTTGACGGGGATTTCGTTGCCTTAGTCCACCATGCATGCCACTTGCTGCTGTGGCTCGTGTGAGACTGAGCGCGAGATGTATTCCCTCCTCCTCGACTTCGTGCCGAGCACTGCGGTGTCAGCACGTTCTATGCCATAGAAAACTTTTCATTTGATTCGGTTGTGTCACCTTGGAACTTCGAGCACGTTTCTCTACCTCGGATATGACGGAGGCGATTACGGCCCACGGCTACAAATACCCTTTCCCGAAGAATCATCGAGCAGATACTCTTCGTGGAAAAGGGTTGGGAAAGGGGATGAGGCGAGGCGTGGAAGGGGAAAAAAAGGGGGGGGGGGGAGTTACGAGAGGAATTATCCTGGATACACAAGGGTATCAATGTAAGTTTTCCGTATCGGGAATTTTTCACAAAATAAGAAAAAAATAACCTTGTAAGTAATTTTTCAATATACAGGTGGTATTCCCAACTATTTGGGAAGTAATCAGGCAGTGGATATTACACCCTTTGCACTGTTGACAGCCAAGTCTCATCGAATGCCATGCGCTTAGAATTCAGGATCTCAATCCATGAGGGATTGGTTGATATATGTTTTATCTAAATAACAAGAACATTTATAAGAATGGAAATAAAAATTTATACAGAGGAAAAATGATACAAGTCAACATTCCAGTATACAAATAATACTCATGATAGAGATAAAGCGGCCAAGGGTATAGGAGACAGGGTAACATTTAGTTAGATTGAAAGAGAAGCGTGGTTGAGAGGTAACTCTCCGAGTCTCACACCCTGGACTAGTTACCCCGGACGTCGCCTCACGAGGACCCACAGCTGACCAACCCGATGACAATCGCCGACTGTGTCGCTGACAGCCCTCGTAGCCTAGTCTGCTCTTCGCGCCCCTCCACGCGCACGTGTGTGTGTTGACGTAATACGCTGTGACTGGCTCCCGTTTTGCACCGAAGGCGGAGTCTGCTCGGGGTTCGTTTTAATTTTACAGTAATGTCCTGAGGTTGACTGGACCCACGTTTCTGTTATTCTCCACGCATTTCTCGATAGTTTATGCGTTCCATTTGAACCCGATGTTATGCTTTGATAGTTTACCAAACTCGCCTGTGGCATCCTTTAAGCCGGTTGTGTAGACAAGTGGTGCACAACTGGGCCATGCGTAACAATAGGTGTAATGTAAGAATCGCAGATTGAACTTAAAACTAAACAAAGTGTACACCTCTAAAAGTAGAAAACAACGAAAATTGGGCCATAAAAGCAGACCCAGTACACAAAACAATACAATATGACACAAAGGAACACTATGAATAATCTCGAGCTATGCTAAATATTATGTAAAAACCCGTGTGCAGGCCACCGCAGCGAGGAACATTACACTGCAACAGAGCCCATGAACAAAACCAATAACAAATGCTAAATGTGTACGAGATCCAAATATGCTAATTCACACAAGGTGGATATTTTGCGCACTTCGTGTAGAGTGACGTAATACTGCTGGTTCATGAACATGGCTACAGCTACTTGAAATGCAATATGCCAGGATGACTTACGAATACATCCAGTGCAATGTTGGAAGGTCCGGAGCTAGGAAACTATCGACTTTAGGACATATGTTCATAGGGACATTTTGCGTTGTTTTGTGGTACTATCCACTATCCAATTACTTCCCAAGTATTTACGAGCATTCTGTAAACACGCAAGGGTTTTAATATGGACATTTATGAAGTGGCAAAGATAAGTATTTTTCTCTGTAAATGTAGGAGTTTGAAACTTTTCTAATGAGATATTTTATGCACGTTTTCTGAAAGTGTTACTTTGTGAGATTTTACATACAGGATTTTTAGCATTTTTATTTAATGGGGTGAAGTTTGTATTCTGAATAATTGTTATAATATCCCATTATTACATATATCCTGAATAACTGTATTTTTTGTGCGGTGTATTTTTTTTAAGTGTAGAAGTGATGCCCAAATTTAAAACTATAAAAGTCAGTAACGTTTAGCGGAGAGTAGTAACCCTTAGTTTTCCCTTGCTATTATCGTCTACGATTCTGAAATTATTACAAACTTCAACTTATGTACCTTATGCGAGGAATAATTAGTGAATTGGGGCCACTGGGTGTGCGTGTGCCAGAGTGCATGTGTGTTCTCGGGGTATTCCAAGGGAATGCCTAGGGGACATTCACCTTTTGCTAAAAATTGAAATATGGACATAAGACCCATCGGTTGGCAGACAGGTAACATAACCCCAAAAAAATTTGTGATGCCATTGAGTATTTTCATAAAAGTTATTCTTTATGATTTGATAGCCGTATAAGTTCGATTTCTGCCAAATATACGAGGAACTAAACGACGGCGACAATAAACTTCAGTTATCTCTGTGTAACATTCAGTTATTTAGAAGCTAAGACCAACTTGAAAGGGCGAGGGATGACACATTAGAAAAAAAAAATTAAAGTAACTATTGATCTGGATTAGGGAATAAAGTAAGAATAAATCGTACTCCACCTTACAACTTGTTGATATTGAGCCTGCAAACTCACAGAACGAGAGATAAGGAAGTAAATCGCAGTTTCAAACATTCTTAGGAATGTCATTACATTACTATCACAAAAAAAAGTGATTACGACGCTGATTTACCTAGGTAGTAAGATGAGTGCAGAGTTGAAGTGTAAATATATGTTAGCTGATTCGTGATTTATAGAGTACTTTTGAAAGCCATGGTTAGTTACGTTGTATGACAAGTTATTTGTGTTTATTCTAGTAAAATTGCACATTAATATTGCCATGGAACCAACACAAGCAGTGTGTGTACGAACCTACAGGGTTACAATATCAGAAACACACGTGTGTCACTGTTATGCTAGCGAGTTTTACAGACGAAGGTTGCTTGGAACCCCCATAGATACGTGGCAGGGATAAAAGTTGCGCTGTACCAAGGTTACAAGGCAACTCGATTATTCTGTAGTTTAATGTTGCGTTCTGTAGAAAGGAAGTAAGCTAGACCTACCAATAATGGTAATATACCTCGTAACTCCAATAAAAAAAAAACACTGATATACATTACACCACGGATGGTGACGTTACTAAGATACATAATTCTAAAGTGCAAAACACCTTTGTTCCGTGGCCTCCAACTGAAAATTATAATTAGAAGACATATATAAATATATATTTATATATAAACAATATCCGAGGAAAGAGTATCGGGGAAAAGGATTCCGAATTTGTCTACCATCTTAGTTGACGTCACAAAAGGCGAGCCCGGCTGTTCACAATTTCTCATTTTCCCTTCAAAAATGCCTATTTCGTGGTCAAAATTTCCTTTTTTTTTTTTTTTTTACGTTCAACCCCCCGGTATTTCTAAAAATATGCGAAGGAAATTCTTGCTGCTCAATGTGGTTGAGAGTTTGCTTAATGTGGCTGAGTATAGGCTAAAAGTTGTTCAAATATCAGCCTCGCCAACTAGTCAATAAAATAAAATTATTTAAAATTTATTTAAAAATTTTTTAAAATTAAAATGAATTGTATAATTTGAAGAGTTATATGTGTAAGTATATCACGTTATATATCGCCGGGCTCGTATCTTAAAGGCGAATATGATAGTGATGTCATAACTATTATGCAACCCAATCACAGGACCTCCACATTGGATTTAATAGGAACCCCCCTCCTGACCCACGACACACACCCGAAACACCAACCAGTCCCATTACCTCACCTTACCATCACCCCTCCCCTCCCCTAACTCAACCACTACCCTTCTGCCAATTTCTTTTTCGCCGTGTTGACACAGCTAGTTTCAAACTTTCCTAAACTACGCAACTTCAACTTCCCGACGGCCTAGTGGAACGGACCCATTTGTCACATGCTCCCTGACGTGTTTCTGGCACGTACACAAAATCACCGTCACCGTTTGAAAATTTGAAAACACATTTAATGACTCTCAGCAAGATAATACTACAATGGAAAATACCTTACCTCATTGAATAGTTGAACCCTGTGCTCGAAATTTTACATATGCGACACCATAATTTGGCTTTTCTACAAGGTAACCGGCATGGAGCGGCAGCACGTCCGCTCAAAAAAACTATTCATCCGATGTCAGACATGGCCGACGCTGTTTCGGCGAGACACCACGTGAGAGCGGCACTGTCGCTTGGAGCGTTATTTTGCTCAGCGGAAAATTGAAATAGGCAGTGCCACTTTCACACGTATTCCGGGAAATTTAGAATATTTCAGAATTTCCACTAATGGTGATTGGTGGAATTTCTATTGGCCTGTTTAGCGATTTTTTTTGTGAAAATGTTTTGTATTTAACGATCCCCGGAGCCTGCCTCTGGGAAAGTCGTCTCCAGTATCTTGATAATCTTTCTCGATAATGCAGCTTGTAGTTATAAAGCCCATCAGGCTACTCGTAATGAAGGATGAACCCTGAGAAGTTCTTAAAAAAAAAAGTTATAATTTATAAATTCTACCAAAAAATTGCCCTGAACAATGGTGACATCCTGTAATTGAAAAGTATTATGGTTAGGAAAGTCATGTATGGCAATTTTACCGAATCATCCTTTACAGAAGGCTGTTAAGATCAGAATTCCATATTTGAGTTAGCCTCAATGTGGAAAGTACCAATTTAAGAAAAAAAATTAAAAATTAAAACACTTTGATGGGAAAGAGTAATATTTCAAGAGTTTGAAAAGTTTAAAGAAGCTATGAGGGCTATGAGAACTTGTAAAATGAAAACTTTTAAAAGAATATTCAGGAAGACTAATACAATTGGAGTTTTGTAAAGATTTCTGAAATAGCATTTGTTTAGAAAATTTTGAGACCATTGTGTGGTCTTTAGAATTGTATATCTTTTATATCTATCATAATCCAGTATTAACTAAAATGCAGTATTTTGGTATGAGGTTTTGTACGCTTTTTCTATATAATGATAGATATATAATCTTTTCTGCCAAACCATGCATATTTTTGAATAAATATTTAATATTAAGGCGCTTTTATACTCTGTCTTATGATAACCTTCTGCTGGTTTTCTGCTGTGCATTTTTGCGGCGGTTTTTCTAAAAGGATATTTTGGAGTTATGATTCTTGTGGTTTCGCCTTGTATGCGCAGCCAGGCGTGGCCACAGTGTCATGCATGGCCCTGAACATCGTAAATATACTGAAGTGATCAACAGACTAGTTTATAGGCCCCTCTCCAAAGCCTTATCAGCTCCCTTCCGATACTGTACTCCTCTCATACCAGGAGCGTGAAACCTTCCTCCCTCGACTCCTGCATCTTCAACCACCTCTCCACACTCCAATCGCGAGATTATTTCGAGCTTGCATCGACAGGCCCACAAGGTAGGTGGCAGTCCATGACATAGCAATGGTAGTATGATCCAACACACAGGAATAGGCACATCCATAAATAAATAAATTTTATTTATTTAAATATTTTATTTAATATTTGGATATATTACAAATTTTGAAGTATACAGTGTAATATATCGAGCATTTATTTTTAATGTAAAATAGATTCATAAATTTGAAACTATGTAAAATTTGCGCTTTGTCATAACAGCCGGTCACATTAAAAAAAGCATTTGGAATTAAATTAATTAAGGTGGAATTATATCCACGAACATTCGGTTGCAAGGTGTGCGCTTTATCCACTTTGCTACATGACGCTGACAGTGACAGGCAATGCTAAAATATTATATTTTAGTTGGTTGCAGATCTAGCAGAAGCAGCACCACCATCGAATGAGGTTGGTACAACATCATCGACTATTTTGGATGATATGTATTTGCCCTTTTCGAAGAAGTGAAACACACCTTCGGATGAATTGACAGTATAAGTTCTTACTGAAACATCTGTTTCTTCGTCTGTACAAGCCCGTTCTTTGACTGTGCCATCTTCAGCAGCGTTCGGGTCGTGGGCTGTAACATTTCCACCAGAGAACACTTCTCGCTGCAGCTGTTGTAACAAGGTATTTCCACACCAATACATTGCACAGCAGCACGAAATTCATGGCTGGATGCAGAATCCCCACCTCATTAAATTCCTCTGCTTATGGCGAGGGTTGCTTTTTTACCTTAACAATATTTTCTGCAAACATGTAAGGTCATGAATATCTAAACTGCATGCCTCATCGGTGCTTCGGTGCCAGTTACGCAAGAGGAAGACCTTGAAACCTCCATCGGTGGCATGACGGAATGCAGTAACATAATTCCGATCTTGTGGTCTCTCTGCAACCATCGCCTATGGCCAGTGTGAATGATGAGCCAGCCAACTTATCGCTGGGCATTTCCACGAAGGCACCGCAATCCCTTCTTTTTGCTCCTTCTGACATGATGGCGGACGAAATATCTGGGTCCACCAATATATAAATTCTATCGCTGTACCAGTGTCGCTTCTGCTGCGAAGACTTTATCCTCAAGTTTACCACACGATGTCACAAAATTCATGAGTGGGGAAAAACTTGGATTCATGTTAATGGACTGTAGGCGATGTGCATAGACAAACGATGATTTAGGTTAGACGGGTAATATACATTGCAATTAAGTATTTCTTATCCCTATTCGTTTGTGTAGCGAAGAGGATAAGGCACATACCTTGCAGTCAAAGGGTCAAGGGTTCGATTCTATCTGAAATTATACGTTTTCTTAAATGTTACCGGTTGTCAAGGGAAAGCACAAATTTTACATAGTTTAAAATTTTAAAATATATTTTGCATTAAAAATATATTTTCGAGATATTACTCTGTATATTTAAATACTTGAACATTTTTCAAACACAAAATAAGTGAAAATAAAACTAATTTTGTTATTTATGGATGTACCGATTCCTAGATGTTAAATAGTTCCACGATCACTTTGTCAAACCTGGCCGCCTGCCTCACGAGCCTGCCGATGCAAGCTCGAGACGGTCTCACGAGTAGAGTGAGTGAGTGAAGGAATTTTTGCGGCTCTTAACAGCGTGGTCTTGAGAGCCAATTAGGGCGATTGAGGTGAGTCTGGAGCAGCGTCGGAATGAAAGGGCGGGGAAGTGGTAGATCCCCGAGAAGACCCGCCTACCAGTGACATTGTCCGACACGATCCCCACAGTGAATGCACGGGAGTGGCTCGGCTGGGGATTGAACCCGGTTCGCCTTGGTGGGAGGCGACCAGGCTATCCGCTCAGCCACCACGGCCCCACAAGCAGAGTGTGAAGAGATGGTTGGTAAGGGGGAGAAGGGGGGAGATCGATGCAATTGGGCAATTTCGAGGTGGCGAGGGGGGAGTGTTTCATGGTCATGGTATGAGAGGTGGGCGTTGTCAGAGAAGGTGCTGGAAAAAAAAAGGGGGGGGGGGCTGATGGTATTTTGCAGGTGGGCCTGTATATCGGTCTGTCAATCTCTTCAATACTTCAGTACATTTCCGATGCTCGGGACCACGTATAATGTGGCATTATAAATCGCATTTTTAAAAACACATTTATCAAAGAAAAATAAATGTAATGGTTGTTGGGCGGTAAAAGGTGGTTGGGCAGAGGTGGAAGGGATGATGGTAAGGTGAGGTGATGGGACAGATTGATGGCTGGGATGTAAATAGTGGGTAAAGATACCTGTTAAATCCGATATTGCGATCCCGTGATGGTATTAATAATGGTGATAAAATTACCGTTGTATTTGCCCAAAAAGACAAGTCAGGTGATACGCAACACTGTATACCTATTCCCTTTAATTCCTAAATTAAAAATAAATTGTGAGAATTTGCTCTGTAAAGACTAAGTAGTTTAGGTTAATTATGCCTATGTATAGGTGTGATGTGTGTGAACAACTGTATGCAAATAATATCTTAAAGATCAGCTGAAATAACTCAATGTTCTCCAGTTTAACCTAAAAAATATATAGTTTTGTGTAGCCTTGATCAGATACAGATGTGTAGTTTTGTTTGCACGTAATATTTCCGAGTGTAACTGCCACAGTTTAATAGTTTTATTTACCCGGATTTATTGGCAGTCAAGAGGATTACCACACCTCCTATAATAACCTTTAGCAACTCAGTAACCATGTACACACTTCGTGTATGTAAGACCAATCATAAAAACAAGAACCATACCTGTAAGTAATTATATCAAAACACTTTCATGGAGTAGCGCTGGAAACAAAACTTATGATAGCTACAAATACTATAGGCTACCACTGGTGATTAGTTTAAAGTCCAATATTCTTTTATTGAATTTCTCATTATTTTCAATTTTTAATTTCTTTAAAATGACTTGGACTAACTAATTTATGAAAACCCTGTTGGCAAACAGTAAATCTAAATAAACACATAAACCCTCCTAGAGACGAAGGAAAAGTGGCCGTACCTAACTTCCAATGGCTATACGTGAATGCAAATGTAATTCGCTAGCTGTCACTTGTAAATGTAGTTCGCTAGCTGTCATTTGTAAATGTAGTTCGCTAGCTGTCACTAAAGTTATTACGCCAGTACAAAATAAAACACAACCACAAATTACTGAAACAAAAAAATAAATATTTCTTCTGTATTAAAAATTTAAATGTTGATTACCTAGCTCAGGGTAGAATCTTTTCAGGTTTACACGTAAGCAGAAAGCCAGCTAAGAAAATTACGAGATGAAAAATGGCGTCGTCTTACTACTTAAGATGCTTCTATCCATGCTATACATACATACATATATATATATATATATATATATATATATATGGGCGACGTAGAACCATGCACCACATATGATTAATTGTTACTTGATCTGAAGTTAGAAATCGTTGTAGCTCCGTGTTATGTAGAATCTCCTCTCGTAGTTGGTCGTCTGCGACTCCAAATATCTCTGCAGTGGTGTAGGCGATGGGGCATACTGGGCGTTGCGCAATCCTAGCTCTAAGGCAAAAGAACCTAATTCTACCTCCTGACTTCTAGGGGTCCTAGCAGGGGCGTAAAACCTCGCACATGTCAGCTGGCACACTTAGAAAAATCGGGGAAAATGATTAACACCCTTCTCTCTAATAAAAAATGCCTACACTCCACCCACTCGCAGGGGAGAGTCCTGTCTCTACATCTTACTATTATGGCGTCTTGCAAAGGAGAGAGCTTCTTGCTCATATGGCTGAATCATGCATAAATGGCCTAGAGATTCCAGCCAATGAGGGACAGGGATCGAACCTGTAGTCCAATGCGATCCTGAAAACTATCAACCAACCCCGTGCGCACCACATTCTCCGTTCTAAACTAACAAAACCTAGAGTTACGGGTCTATAAGCAAAATATACAATATTCAATTAATAAGAATGACTTAAAAATGAGACCAAAAGAAGCTAATAAAATTATTAAAATAAGTAACACAAACATATAAGGACCTAACTAAATCCTAGCTCAGACAGAATAAAGTTTTGCCACCTTACGACAAAAATTAATTACCTTAACGTGTGAAAATAAGATAAAAATATTACATGTGCAGAAAAATGCAAAACATTCGACATATTACAAGTGCGAAACATATGAAGACAATATTTACATATAGAATAATCAAGCAAAAGTGTTACGTGAGTAATATAAATATTACCATGAAAAATATGCTAATGATTTGTCTGACACAATACATAATTTTAGCAGTACAATTTAATAAAAAAATAATTTAATACTTTTGTTTTATGGATTACTTGGTGTGACTGTTGTTTCAACAACTTTTGGCGGATATTCTGCTACATTGAGCAGTCTCTTAGCCACATTGATCAGGAAACATTTTTGTTACATATTTTGTTTGAAATTTGGAGGGGGGGGGGAAGAGGAAATTCTTGGGGATAAAATAGGCATTTTCGAAAGGAAACGTGTCATTTTGAAGGAAAACGGCGACAATTTTTAACAGTCGGACGTCCCTCTTGTAACGTCAGCTTAGATGGTAGACCAGAATCAGATACCTCGATACCTTGTCCTCGGACATATTATTTCTATCCACTACTACAGTCACTAAATCATAAGTCATTCTGCCCGCATTGTCTCTCAGGCGAATTTCAATAAACCGGTAAGTCAGCTACTTGTGTTACACATGCCTCTCGGCCAGCTGACCGTCTATTAGCTGTAGTGTCGAACAGCTGTTTATCTGGCAGCCGCCTGTCGAACAGTTAGCTATATTTTATCTTTAATGTTAAATGGCAATGGTGAGTTCATGTTATTATGATGGCGTGATTGGACTGTGTCCATTGCCGACCATTAGACTAAATACTGTGTTTGTGCGTTTTTTATTTAGCTAGCTACATATCAGTCAATTTATTTGTAGTTCAGCTACCTGACCATTATGCAGTGTTAGAGGCTTTTCACTATAAAGTGAGCACTTTTGAAATCAACCTTAGAAAAATGTCACTGCCCTTATCTGCATATATTTTAATGGGTGCAATGAGTGACATGTGTCCAGTAAAGATGGTAGCGATGACGGTGAAAGTAGTTCCATATATTAAGGTAGAACAAAAAGTGTTATGTAAGTATTTGTGATAACTTAAATTATTTCTCTCGTTTTGTGTATTTTAAATTCATCGAAGTGTAAAAATGTAAAAATGAGGAGACTTGTACATTATTTACTTTTCTAATAATTTTACATTTTCTCATGATCGACGCACGACTATAGTGATGAGGTCCATGGAAATGTTAATTTTACATAAGGCGGAAGAACACAAACGTGTATACAAGTAGATCTTAAGTATGGCTTTGAAAAGTGCTCATTTTACCGTGAACAGACTGTAGCTGCGTGTCTACAAGTTGCATGTCGGACAATTGCCTGTCAGTTAAATGAAGGTAGATTTGATGTTTGTGGAACAGATGAATTTTGGTATGCTGCTGGATCCCCATTTAATCAGCTCATTGATATTAAGACATGTAACTACATTTCATAATTATTTATCAATATAATTGCATGTATGAACGTCAGTGTTTACAACGAATGTAGTTGCATGAAGGGAATTTTTGTCAAATGTTCATTCTAAGAAATTTCTGTCGACTTTGAGTAGATGTAGAGGGAACGTTTTTAGGATGATTGTCAGCAGCAATCGGAATTTGAGTAGAGCCTATGCTTACATTTTTTTATCACGCAGTGTTACAAGATTGCCTACTGTACGGTTGTTAGCAGTTCATTGGTCTGCACACAGGCGACTGATCACTTAAGGTGGGTTTAAGATTAAGGAATGAAGAATTAAGGATTGTACTTAATGAATCGATAAGCACATGGAAAATGAATAATCAGAAGATTTGCAGTTTATGATTGAATTATCAACTGTTAAGTCTAGCAAATCAGAATCGTAGGAGACAAAAGCAACCGACTTAACCTGGAAAAATGGGCTGGAGTGGAGATTATTTACATATATTTAATTATTTGTGTTTACTGCTTGTGTAATCGTTTCTAAAAACTCGTGATATCTCGTAGAAGGGGAAGCCGATGCCAACATTGGACATTTACATCAATAAATCTAAAAAGGTCAATTAAAGCGAAAATCGATAACCTCTTCCAAGAAAGAAAACAAGACCATGAACAATTCTTTAAATCAAGAGCATACTGTCTATCGATTAAAACAGCAACTGTCATACGATCTCACAATACGACATAACCTAAATGCAAGATGTAAATACCGTTTCCCGCCAAAAACAAATGTCACTGGGCTCTGATTGGCTACTTCGTCTTCACTTGTACTTAAGACATAAAATATAACGATCTCTTAAGTCACGCCAAGATCGCACACGACCCATCAAAACTCGCACACCACAGTTATAAACTAATATCCTTGCATACATTGAGTAATATCTTAAGCACATGGCACACTGATTCTGTTAAGTCAATCGTAAACCCACCTTAATTCCCGTACCAATGTCGTTCTTAGCGTTCCTTAGCTCTCGTATTTCAATTTTTATTTTTATTTTTTCGCGAGCAGTTGTCATAATGATTCAAGGACGCTAAAAATTTGTCAACGGCTATCCTCTCCATGTTTCGAGGAGAACACACCAACGAATTAACGTACGAGACCCAGCCTTGCGAGCTGGAAACCACATTGGTTTCCGAGTATTTTTGGAGCTCGCGATAACTATGCACGTCCCTTCGTCTGTAACTTTTCCGGGCGTAACGGTGTGACGTAAACAGCAGAAGTGAATATTTCTAGCGTCATAATATAATTGCAGTGCCTATGATATCCTTATATAAATTTTCATCCCACTGCCAGTGTAATGATATTTCAAGCTAAATGAATATTTACTTGTCACAAAACATCCAGATGAAACCAGAAAAAACTAACTCATAGGCTAAAAATGAGCCAAGAGTAGCTGGTCTTGACGCTCAGAAATCCAAACTTACCGAATATGCTTGTTAAATAAAAAATTAAGTGCTTCTGGATAGTGCTACTTTACTTACTCTAGAAGCAAACCAGGTTAAAATACAAATCAAATGTCGAATAAAAAATTACAATTTCATTTAAATACACAATTTAATTACGAAAACAGCAGGAACACAATTTATTTATAGTCAACGAAGTACTGAACTAATATATGGATAACTTCAAGAGTTATCTGCACACATCTGCATCTTCGTTCGTTTGATTTTTGGTCTGCTTTATTTGTCAGGTTCAGTTTGTAACTGTTAGCTTGATTGCCTCTGGCGAATGATTTTTTTTTTTTTTTTTTTTTTAAATTTACATACATATTAATAACAGCTGGTCTTGAGTTGTTACAGGCGTTGGTGTTTTTGTGCCATATATTGAGTTTTTTTTTTGTGACAACGTCGCGCTGAAACAGTGTGCATCTGTAACATACATTTTATTATTTTATTATTTACCAGATTGTAGTTATATATAATTTTCATCACAAGTTGACTTTTGTGTTACGATATTCTTCTTGTAGGAGTACGATGTACTGACTGAAATACTGCGCGGTATATCTGCTGGAATAGTGACAGTGAATTGTTAAATGTATTTACGCAATATAACGTTTTCTTAAAATAATATTTTCTCTTAGTGTAAATTTAAATTGACATATATTTTTAATACTACAATATATAGTAAAAATTGGCGGAAAATAAGCTTATTCCTATATGTACGAATTTAACAGTGACACGTTAATTATTCACCGTTTCTGTATTTCAGGTGCATACGAGGATGATTTTCACATGTGCTTTAATGAAGGCTGCAAAATAGACAAAAAAATGGGCGATGGCCTTTAATATTTTTCAGTTTTCCGAGAAACAACAGTAATTCAGTCGCGAATGGAGCACTGATTTGCTCTGGAATGATGTTATGAATACAGGCTGTGTAGACTTAGTTGTACCCGTAGTCTAAATTGAATTGTCTCTAGTAAAATTCTCAAACTATAGGCGAAAACTTTAGCAGACATTTTAAAAAGTTAAGAATACACTCTATTTCAAATATGCAAATAGTATTTTTAGTGAGATCATGATGTAACACACACCTGAAAAAAAGGACTTGATCAATTCACTATCAATCATGCAATTTGGATATTGATATTGTTCATGGTTCTTTCTTTTTTAGTTTAATTCCTTACGTGCATTTCTGATGGGTCATCTAAGAAAATTTTGCTATCTCACTTTTGACCGTGTATCGTTGTAACATCGCTGAAGTAAAAGTTTATGATTGCAGCTATATCGCAACCAGACTGCAACTGTATCTTAGACGTACCGTCAACATATAGTTACCGTATCGTAGCAGCACCGCTGCTACAAATTGAGCTATAGCCCCCCAGCCGTACCATGTAAAACCCAGGATAAGCTACCCTGCAAATTGAGCACTTTTGAAAGACCTGCTTAAGACATACTTGTGCGCACACTCTGTGAATTATTCCACATTACAATGGACCTGATAACCTTATTCAAGCGTCAGATAAAGTGAATCTGCGGAGTTAGTAGAAAAGTAAATGTATTACAAAGTTTCTAATTCTCACATATTTATGCATTAAAAACAGATAGTAAAGAAATCACTGCAGTGATCACGAATGTTTGCGTAACACTTTTAATTCAAAACTGAGACATTGAACTACTTTCTCGACGTTGTTACTAACTTCACTAGTCAGTATGCCCGTTCAGATGTGTGTAGGTAGGAGCAGTGACATTTTACCAATGTTGATTCTAAAAGCGCAAAGTTATCCGAGAACAAACAGCATATACAAGTGTAGGTCAGCTCCTGGTGACTGAGGTCCCAGTTGAGTCACAGCGAATCGCTGAGTGGCGAGGAGAGAAATGGGCATATGTGGCATTCGGATAGCACTTTGGCGAAGGGAAAGCACCAATATCATTCATTCTTATGGCGGTGATCGAAGACTGCCAATTTTCGAGTTTTTCCACCGGGAACGGCAATCGGGCGACGTCTATGCTGCACTTTCATTGGTCCTATGCCACCTCGCAGGCGATTTTCGTGTCATCCCTGCCGAATTAAGAAAAAGTACGCGAAAATGTGACCTTGTTTCGGAGATCGTTTGTAAATCCAAGAGACGGGTCCACGAAATGGTACGGGGCTACTTGGATATCCTCCTACCCCGCCTGCTAAATGCTTTATTTTTTCATAACTTTGTGCGCACCCTTTCCAGTTGCGGTGCCACAAGCCATAAAATTAAAAATACGCCTATAAAATACGAAGAAAAAATCGCAAATCCATGATTGTGGCCGTTGTTTATAAAGTACATTTTGTTTCTTATTTGTTACAATCTTCAACACTAACAAGTTCTCGTAAGTGTCTTCTTCATGCCCTTGTATTTTCTTGCGCCATATGTGTATTTCAAGTTTAATGTTAAAATTATCCAAATATGACTTTCAAGTGGCACTGTGAAAATTATACAGATGTGTCTTTCAAGTGACAATGTGAAAATTAAACAGTAATTGGTTTTTTAAGTGGCACTGTGAAGATAATATACCTGTAAATATATTACAGCTATACAATGTGTTGTTGTAATTGGCATAAAAAAGGAAACCAGTGAAGCAACAATGTATTGAAATTGGTGGTGGAAAATGCAAAACTAAATAATGCCCCGTCTCTCCAGTTCGAAGTGATGAGTTACGATTCAGTTAGCTGAAGTTTTTAATAGTTCATTGAAGTTCACTTAATGATGCAGGCCTACTCAGTGGTACACGCGAAACTCCCAACGACCACAGCGAACAGCCATAATGAAGCATAGGTTCTCACTCGTCTCGCAGGATGAAATCGCCGGTGACGATTTACTTGCAAAAAAAAAAAAAAGCCAGCCCATCTTACAAAATAACGGACGTTGAAAAACGAGAGTTAACACCAAAAATTAAACTTAACAATGCTGGTCACAACTATGCTTTTAATTCAGCGCTCTACGGATTGCACACGCGTCTAATGAAGAACTTCGTTACTGCCATATTGGCTTGCAAAACTAAATGTAGAAGAGCTCTAACGTGGCAGTTCTGGCCGGTCTTCGGTATTTGTGTGAAGGGGTCATCAGAGATCAAATGTGATGCTACAATGCTAAGGCCGTTTATTATATATATATATATATATATATATATATATATATATATATATATATATATATATATATATATATATACACACACACACACTTTTAATTTACTGCGAGCGATTTCGCACGTTCTCCAGTTAGATTTTACACACGCTTGAATACCTGCAAATACTCATAACGATTTTTTAAATAATGTCTATTTGAAATGTTGGTTGCTTCATCGCGAAGAATATGCCGTCAGAAGAAGAAAAATTTGCTTGTCATTAATATGTAGCGGGAAATTTGATGCGGAAGAAATCGATGGCGGCTGCCCGCTGGCAACATTATAAGGGTCCCAGCTCTTCACGATCTAGGCCAACTGCCGAAGGGCCAGGGGAAAATACCAATCCTTCAAGATTTCCTTGAAAATTCTCATCTACGTTCTGGGGCGCAGTCAAAGAAAGCGGTCCATGAGTGTGCAACATTAAAAAGTAAGCTGGAAACAATAAGTGCTTGCCTTCGCTACTCCATGGGCATCAAACTGTAAGAATCGTGAAGTCCCATCTCCGTGGCACTTATTTCTTCTCTTAGATGGAAGAGATAATAAGTAATTATAAATTAAATTAAAAGGACATTTAGTTGCTACCTATATTTGCTGCAGTTGATTGTTGATTTGTCTGGTTAAGGAAAGGGGAAGGAGTTAAATCCATCCTCAAATCCTCTTACGGAACAAGCCCCTAGACTCCTCAAGGCTTAGTCACATCAGAGGCATAGGCTGTTAGCAGTCTACTGAAAGATTTTGAAAGCCCTGCTCAGATATACTTATACACTATTTACCAAAAAGTAATTGGGCATCCGTGAAGATAGGTAATTCAGTACGTCAGTTGACTTGTGTTTCACGGTCTTTGGCGTAGGACCACTGGTGTTTGTCCGTGGTAGCATGAACACAGGGGCCTATTGTAACATTCTGGATAATGAAATGCTCCCAGCATTGTGGCGTTTATACGGAATGGACCCGTGTTACTTCCAGGATTACACTGCCAGGTGCCTGTTTCAAGGGCTACTATGCAGTGGTACGCCGACAACAATGTTCGCCGATTGGACTGGCTCGCCCAGAGCCCCGATCTCAACCCTACAGAATATCTTTGGGACGAATTGGATCGCCTGATGAGGGTTCGTCAGGCGCGGCCAAAATCCATTGCTCAACTCATGGAATGGTTGCAAGAGGAATGGCGACGAATCCTGATGGATGTCCTACAAACATTCGTAGAGAGCATGCCAGACATGGTAGCTGCTGTTATAGCCACAATAGGTGGCCCTACGAGATTCTAACGGGGTGACAACCACCGAGCAAACATTGTGGACAGGTGCCCAATTACTTTTTGGTCGATAGTGTATATAGATATTGTGTATTTATCCGACACATACAGGTTGTATCTAAATTCCCATCACACATTGTAAGGGCTTAGAGTGGGGACCAAGAAGGTCACGTTTTGTATAGGAACTTATGTGCGAAAACGTACCGTTTCCCCGCGACAAACAAAACACCACCACATCACATGTTGAAATCACCCACGTGCGCAACAAACTGTACGTTGTTTATCTTCTGGGTCTACTTACAAGAAGGGCTTGATGTGACGACCAGTGGCATCTACACAAACACTGTACCTACGTACCATGTTCTGGTACACACGAACACCAATACCTGGAAGTCCAAAATCCACCGCAGCCATAATACGCACAGCAGGTCCTCCTCTGATTCCACAGGGGTTTCGTAAATGACGCCCTTCATGTGGCTCTACAGGAAGTAGACTAAGGGAGTCAAGTCGGGTGAATGTGCAGGCCAAGCAATCGGGCCACCTCGACCTATCCACTGTTGGCCAAAATGACTCCACTAGACTACTTCCTGTGGGGCCACATGGAGGGCTTGTTTTTCCAGACCTCTGTGGAATCAGAGGAAGAACTGCTGGCACGGATTATGGCTGCAGCGGATCTTAGACTTCCAGGTATTAGTGATCGTGTGTACCAGAACATGGTTCGTAGGTACCGTGTTTCTGTAAGACGTCGCTGGTCGTCACATCGAGTCCTTCATGTACGTGGACCCAGAAGAAAAACAACGTACAGTATGTTGCAGACGTGAGAGGGGTCAACATGTGATATAGTGGTGTTTTGTTTGTCACGGGGAAATGGTACGTTTCCGCACATAAGTTCCTATGAAAACGTAACCGTCTTGGTCCCCACTACAAGCCCTTACAATGTGTAATGGGAATTTAGACACATTCTGTATATTAGCATTGCCATAGATCTGATCACTTTATTCACACGTCACTAATGTGAAACTGTGCAATTGTTACAAAAGTAAATATATTACAAATTTACCATTTCTTAAACATATATAAATTTAAGAAAAACACAGAAACTAAAGAAATGGTTTAAGTATTTTTAAAAAATGTTAAATAAAAAATTGTAATTTTGAGTTAAATCATAGAACTATTGTTACCAAATTTATTGGGTGCATGACTATCAGCGTACATGTTAAAATATACGCAAGTATATTTATAGGTTTATTTAAAAAGTGCTTAATTTAACCGTGAACATAATTTGAGACACCAGAGGGTCAGTCTTCATAGTGATTACGACGTCATTTTGTTGATCATCCTGTTACTATCCTACAGCACAAGCTAAATAAGGTTATGCGTTTTCATGTTACCGCACCCGAAAGCGTTCATAAAGCTCAGATGACATTTGTAATACGATTACTAAAAACATCAATATAAACCAAAATTTCTGTGCGAAATACATTCTTTGTGCTTCGTACATCGAAAGTGGATTATGTTATCTTGTTTTTACTCGAAATTCCAACCAGATTTAGTGTTCCTGCCGTTTCTTCTATCTACTACTCTGTTCACTTCTTATCTTTTATATTTTCTACAGGCTTTTCTCTCGTCCTCTTTTCTATATTCTTTTGCTGTCATATTTTTCTAGGTGTTCGTCTATCTGATTTTTTTGGCCTTTTTAGGTGGGGTGTTTTATCTCCCAACATTGAATACTGCCTATCCAGATCATTCCTGCGAGGCCCAAGGAGAAATATAACTTTTCAAATGTAACTATTTTCAAAATTAAATATATAATTTTGTTAAAAAAAAATAACATTTTCCCGAAAAGAAAGTGCTTGCAAATGGAGGTACCGCATAGCCCAGGTCCGAGTGCCCGAACAGCCATACACATATTTGGTTTAGCAGCAATGAAGGATCGCATTTCCTGCCCAAGATAAAGAAATCGTTCACTGAAGGAAAAAAAAAAAAATTGTAAAGTGAAAAATAAAGTATACAATATGCAAAAAAAAATATGCTTGAAACTTATTGCTAGTTTCATTTCTAAGTTATTATTTTTATAACATAAAATGAAAAAGAAAGAATATCTGAAATTGCACGAATATAAATTTTTTATAATAATGAACTTTTAAAATAATATTAATATAAATCGAATGCTTGATTGTGTTTTGGCATACTGATAATTAAAATTTTCAAGTTCTTTTAAATAGAATATATAGTTTTGACAGATTTTATAGCCAAAGTTAAAACAGTTGAATGTTTGATTAAGCTCTGGAAACTGTATTTTTTGATAAAATAAAAAACGTATTTAAATTTGTGAAATTTGAAAGTTTATTTAAATAAAACATGTAATTAAGAAAATTTTACAAGAATGTCTCAATAACTTAGTCGGCCAGGGCATGCGCTGTTTACCTACTCAGGATCCGGCAGTTCGAGGCTCCTCCTCGCCAAAGGATTTTTTAAGCTACAATAAAATAAAAGGCGAAAGTCTCATGTATGGCAAACGGTATTTCACCTTTAAATTAAGATTAGAAAAAAATGGCCTCTACATTCGCACTACCTCGCGCCAAGATGGTGGTCACCAGTGATACTTTATAGCAGACGACGAGAGAAACAAACCTGGCATACACCAGTGGTACACTCCAGAAGGGGACATGGGAAACAAAGATGGCCATCGACACTGATACCACCAAGCATGCGGCACTCGACCAGATAAGGAAACAAGATGGGAGCCTACAGCAGATGATAAAAACAAATGACAAACGAAAAAGAAAACACAATATGGTTACTGGATACAAGATGACGTCAAGGACACCGCCCAAGATGGCGGACGGATTCTTAGTCTCCAGCCACTGTCCTCGTACATACTCTACCCTGCAACTTATGGGGATTTTCCCGACAAACTCATACATCTCTCCCGCAAGCTTGCTGTGATGTTATGTGAAGAAGACAGAAGAGGACAAGAACCATGGCTACACATTTACCAAAGACCCAAATGAATGTGATAATAGACTCAGACTTTTGATCTCTTTGCAAAAAGGTTGAGATCACTCGCACATTAATTAGATATCTTCAATCATAGATTAATGGAGAAAAGGGATTACATCGAGTGGGACCTTTGTATATTGACCATAATTTCGAAGCATATGAGACATGCAAATTTAAAGTGTATGAAACAATTGAGTAAGTGAAGAGATTTGGACGGCTTGTAACAGGGAAGTCTACAGAGCCAATGAGGGTGATTGAGGGGGGTATGGAGCAGCACCGGAATGAAAGGGTGGGAGAAATGGGAGATCCCGAGAAAACCCGGCAACCAGCTGCATAGTCCTGCTCGATTCCCACATGCGGAAATCTGGGTGCGACTCCGTCGGGAATCGAACCCGGTTCGCCTAGGTGGAAGGCGAATAGTCTGACCTCGACACCACCGTGGCCCCTGCGCAGTTCAGCTGGAGTCAGTGATGGTACCAACAAAGGTCGTAGGGCCTAACATGTCATACCCATATTTTCTGGGTTGGAAATTATGTCTACATATTAAATTCCAAAGTCCTAACCCTAATGGATCGCGAGCAGCAATCAATATGACTGTAAAAAGGTGGCAGATGCCAGGCCATACTATGATTAAAACACGACATGAGGAAGGGTGAACGCCTTTCGTATAATGGGCTTGGTTTTGTCCCACATGCACATCATAATCGTCTTTTAAAATCCGAGTAGCATACCTAGGACTATATGACAGGAACAAGTGGAGAGCAGGCAAGAGGAAGATCAATTTGAAGATTATGGCAGCGTGTAGAGTAGGATTTGATATGAGAAAGTCGGAAACATAGTACTTAATACACTTATTTTATCGAAATATCTATAACTTTGATATGACTACAGTGAAAACTCGAATATTATTTCGTTTGTATCAAAGATGATAGCTTGACTAATTAGCGAGTTGTGTAGATGTGTATGCATTCGCCTCCAAAAGACATACTCAATAATATGCAACATGAGAAGTGTTACTATCTTCGTTTTGGCACATGAATAATGCATACGATGTTGGATTCGTCCGTGACACAGTTTCCCCCAAAGTAACCCGCAAGGCCTTCGAAAATACCCATTTATCCCTCAAAATCGCTTCAGAAATGAATTATTTTACCAAAAATCACCCTTTCCACAAACAAATTCCAAAAAAAGGAAAAATTACCAAAGCGGATTCGAAGTTCCGCGATGCGAGAGAATTAGATGCTCCGAGCCAGGTCCAGCAGATCGGGGCTGATCAGCGGACATTGTCCCCTCCGTCGACCTACATCCTACACCTTTGGCACTCCTTCCCCACCACACGTCCTGTAGTAAACTACACCTCCATTCTGCCAGCCGAAGAAGGCGCCATGTTGTAGTGGGGTATGCACCTAATTGCGAAATGGTCTAAGTGAATTTATTCTGAACTGTAGATGATCTATCGCCTGTAATGTCCAACTAGAATCACATCCATCACAATCAGCACCACATGTACCAAAATCAGCACCACATGCAAAACATGCATCGCAATCAGCACAACTTTTAGCACTTCAAGTGAGTATTGGTAACAAATGTATTATCAAGCAAGATAATACTCTAGCAATATGCATTCATGCTGAAGATGAAGTTATTTCCCACAATTCGTGACATGGTAGCCTATTTCCGAATACATTATGGTGCATCAATCGCAGAACCATGAAATTGCGAGAAAAGTGCACCCTACTGAGTCTGCTGGAAGAAAAGAACTGTATTTGGTTCGAGAACGTGTATCTATATTCAAAATCGCCCCAGCAATCGATAAACCAGCAATTGGCGCAAATACTGCAGGCCGTGGGAGCCATAGGTTATTTCCCCTGCAGCAATAATGAAGCTGTTGTACCTCAGAGCGAATCTTTGCGAAACTCGATATTTGTCTTTGATGACATTGCCTGCGAAAAACAAACTTGCATTCAAGAATACTTTAGCATGGGACGGCACATGGACGTTGACTGTGTGTACCTCTGCTAGACTTATTTGCACATTCCCAAACAGATGCTTCGTGACAATGCAAACATATTGTGCTGTTTCGCATGGACGACACTAATTGATGCCACATTTAAGATGATCACATCAGTATGGAAGTGACACTATCAGATTTCAAGTGTCTGAGAGCCTTATGCTGGAAAGAGAAATATGGATTTTTGATGATAATTAAGGACTGGCCCCTAATAATGGGAGGTACAGGCATGGGTTCGATCAGTTCATCGCTGGCCATTGAGAATGAGTTAAAGCATACCAAAATTGGGAAAAGTACCCTAAAGCTGCATTTCACAAAGGAAACAGTGGAGGTTGTCTCGTGCCAATAAACGATGGAACTTGTGATGCTGGTAGAAGAATAATACGAAATGTTGACGAACCCAAACGATCTGAGAATCCTGCTACTAACCACTTTGTCTTCGAAACTGGCAATGGTATC
Source organism: Dryococelus australis (assembly GCA_029891345.1). Lineage (NCBI taxonomy): Eukaryota > Metazoa > Arthropoda > Insecta > Phasmatodea > Phasmatidae > Dryococelus > Dryococelus australis. The sequence continues at coordinate 52,904,862 of CM056996.1, forward strand.
ATCTCCGAACTGCGCAGTATGTTGGCCGAACATAACATGTCCTTTCAAAACTACATGTCCAAGCTCGAGGCGAAGACGGAGCGCGTGAAGACGGAGGTCGTTCACGATATGGTAGCCATGGGCGAGCACATGACGAGTGTTCAAATACAAATTTTCGATGGATTGAATGTGGTATCTGCACAAAATGAAGAGGATCTGAAAAAAACTTAGAAGTATATATGACATATATTTTTAATACCTCGATATCCCACATGGCAGCTAAAACTAATATTCAAAATTACAGCAGGGACACATTGGATGTCTGCACTGAATGCTTGAGAAAGATCGAAAATATTTTGATGGAGTCCCAAAACTAAACCTATAAAAGAGAGCAACAGTAAAATTTTTTATTCAGTACGATGTTGAATATTGCCAGCGAATTACATCGGATGATTCAAACTGTTTGCTCGAAGTATTTGCTCGCCAAGAGAGACAAAATTTCATGCGACCTTACAGATGAAGACATTTTTATGCCCATTACTCGTCTCGATGTACTCAAGGAGAGTGATGGAATACCCATAGCCATGAAGACAGTTATAGAAGATACTGCTGATCCTTCGAAGAAGTGAAAATACTATGATGTCAGACAGATCGGGACGATGCATCGGATGCGGGTTTGCCACACAAGAAAATAGTATGGAAGAGATTCTTCAAACCCAATAATCTGGTTAGATGTTACCCGCTGTCATGCACATCTCGTAATAATGATATGACATACAGTGTATACAGGCAAGATGATAAATGGCTCCTCGGTGCTGAGAAAATAGAGTTTCTACCAGGTGGAATCATCCAAGATGGCGTTTACAAGACACGTGAACTACTGGTCTATATGAATTTCTGTTTTATAAGGAGCCCAGGTAGTTGAAAGAATCCGTACTGCTGGAATACAAGACTTTGCTCTAACTCATGTACAAGCTTTACCAAGATAATGATCCCGAGGCCGGTGTTTATAAGGACAAAGATCACGTAAAAATCGAAATTCTCATAGACCTCTTTGGCGGCCTGGCACTGAAAAGCAGAGAAGGTCTAAAGAAGATAGACGATGAGAAGAACTCTGACTACATATTCTGGGATGACCTGAACAAACTGGCATAAGGCTGCAGCTACTGCTTATTTGGGAAAGGGCTGGAAATTACTCCCACACCAATGAGATAGTTCAATCATCGAAGAACTTAAGGAGGGTGGCTACATATGATAAGTCGATTGGATATCGCCCATCGAACTGCATGCAGCTACCAGGCGCAACTATCACTGTCGCAAGGTCGTGATTTGTGGGATGAACGACCTGTTTCAAACCGACCTCGTCGGCATGATACTGTATGCTCAGGTCAACAAGGGCTACTAATACACGTTGACAGTAATCGATGCTTATAGTAAATTCGCCTGGGCCAGACCTGTCAAGTCGAAGAATGCGAGTTATGTCATAGAAGTCATGGCGAGCATATTGCGCAAATGCAGATATGCTGTAGTTACTATGCACATACTGTATGAACGATCAGTCAGATATCTAACTTGAATCAGAAACTATCTCAGACTTCTAAAAAATGCCTTCAACTGGACCGATGTCCTGACTTGTAAATATTATCCCTGCTCGTTAAATGAGCTTTACATATGATCTCAAACATCTCATAGTATTCAAAACAGATTGGCCTGAAATTAATTTAACAAGGCATTTAACTGCCTTTTACTCGATTTATTGGTCTGGCAGTTTCACTCTCTATTTACAAGTGGTCTGCTGTAGTACAGAGGTCAGACCACTCATTTCATACCTAAAGAACCAGGTTCTATTACCGATGGGATGATCACGACAGTCTTGTGTGAGATAAAATGGCGCAATTCGCCATCGCCCAGCAGTTATTCCTGTGGTGCTATATTTCCTCAGTCACATAAATTCGTTACAGCTCAGTTTACACCTTTTGTGACCCTTGATGGTCCTGAAAACCACACCTCTTAGGTATAATACAATACCTAAATATCTGCAGCCATAAAACTGCAATACAATAAAACTCCAAACCTCGGTTCTTATGATAGTACAATTTTTAATTGAACACTTTGTTTTTGGCTGGAAATAACAACATATAGTATATTCCACAAGAAATCATTCCTTTAAGGGACATAATTGGAAGGATTTTCGAAGAAGTACACCCAAATGATACTTGGTACAAGTTGTTCTAACATATTATTGCAGAAAATGGCGACAGCACCCTGAGTGCGATTAGCGAGTTACTGATGGAAATCTATCAGCTATTTCACCACAGATATTCGGTACATCGCAGGATCTGACAAATATGTTGCTCACACCCTGTACAGATTACATGCTGTCAATAAAACCTTAAATTATCAGGCCCTGGATTAAGCTAAGACAGTGAGTTATAGCAGTTCACGCATGCACATCAGTAAACAGACTTGTGTCACACATCTATATTGATGAAATAAATAATTTTATTCTCTACAGTTACAACGTTTATGGTCATTTTATGTTTAACATGCAACATGTAATATATTCATATACTTACTGAGAATTTGTGCAGTTTTAAACCATCTAAAAGTAAGTGGGAAACCACTCCCAGAACGACACGGTTTATAACACTTGCATTTATTAACACTAGCAAATTAAAAAGAAAGAGTAATTTCTAGTGCATATTAAGCATATACGGTAGTGTATGTACATTACAAAATATTTGCTTGAATCTCTGTCACATAAAGAAAACAACATATAATTTATTACTTTGTAAATTAATTACATTTTAGGATACAAACTATCACAGCACTACAAACATGCGAGCACTCATCGTGTTACTATTAAGAACAGTATATATGTGTTTCAGGTGCCATCCAGGATGATTGTGGCAGTGTTTATACTATGGATAACCTCCTGCATAGCTGTACCAACTATGGAACTTGCTGCTTATGTGAAGAGTACAGTTGAGAAGCCTGACGAGGAGCTGGCTACACAGACAATACAAGTTCTCTATCTTTTCCATTACTTGGTGCCCTGGGCCATACTTGTTTACATGCAGGATGTTGAATCTTCATTCGATGCTCATATTATCAGCAAATTTCATCCACATGTTAACACCACAGTGTTCACAGCATTTAGAAAAGCATATAATGGTACCTTTTCGTATAAGAAAGAATTCAGTGGAGGTTATATCATATTTTCTGGCGATAATGCTTTTAGAAATATCGGCAAAGCATTAGAGCAACTTTCAACTAACACAATGTTGAATATTAGAGTTAGGTTTACTTTATTGCTGTCGTCACCATTTGAAAGCATCAAAAGTGTTATTGGAGATATACTGTTGCATAGTTGTAAGCGTCATGAAATTATCAATTCTCATGTTGTGTTGGCACTGTGTGGACACAAACAGTCACGCCTGTTTGTCTATATATTCGATCCCTTCACAAGTGGAGGAGAGATAATTGATGTTTCCAACAGTATGAAATCTGCGTTGTCATCTACTAGGGTTCCAAATGTCAAAGGTTATCCTGTAACAATTTCGCCCCAGTCTTTTCCGCCGTTTGCATACGAGATTATTACGACAGATGGGAAAAGAGCACTTAATGGTTTGTCGTTAAAAATAATTACTATTGTGACCTATTATCTTAATTTATCTGTGATGTATCTTAACTACCCAGTGAAATATACATCAAACTATGCAAAGCCTGAGTCTTCATACATTCGAAACGAACCCGATATTAGATATAATTCTACTATCCTTGATCATAAGTCTTTAAAAAATTCATTGTATCCCTATCACATCGATAAAATTATTTTGATTACCCCCAAAGCTCAACAAATGCCAATGTGGATGACTATCTTTCTGTCTTTCAAACTGGACCCAAGGGTACTGTATTGGAGTTGTTTTAAGATATTATTGATTATTAATATGCTTATTTCGCAGTTTGGATCCCAGTCATACTCTTTCAATTCAGGTTTTTGGAACTATTCAGGGTGTTCTTCCTTGGTATGCCTAATTGCACCCTCATGTCCTTATGTATGAGAATTTTCTTTTTATCAGTTTCTGTTTTTTGAATTGTAATAAACAATTCTTATATGGGTCTGATTACTAGATTCTTTACAATTCCTAGATACTACGAAGAAATATGTAATCTAGATTACATAGAACATCAAGACTTGGGAATGGCACTGCCTGTGGACATGGGAGTCAATGTTACAATATATTATAGTGGCATTTTATCTGGTATTGAAATCAGTGATAAGAAATAATAACAATTTCTGATCCTTTTAACATTCATGGCCTCACTTGAAGAAGCGATAAATATGACAAAGTTTCCCAGAAATATCACTACATTATACATAGAACTGGGAGCAATCTACGAAGTTAACAAGCTAGAGAATTTTCGTAATCACAGGCCTTTACTGCATATTACTGATCCTGAAATATTTTCTCTCTACAGAGTAACATAGCACGAAAAGACTTCTCTTCCATTGACTTATGTGACAGTTTTGTAATGAAAATCAACGGAGCTGGCATAATTTCAAGAACCAAATGCAACTACATAGAAATAAATTATTTTAAAATATTGCAATATTGTAGTAATGATGACGAAGCTAAGCATTTGCAGTTAAGTAATTTATGGGCATACTTCTACATATGGGTTTTGGGTTGCACATATTCTATCATACTCATTATTCGTGAAAAGTTATTTCCATACAATTTTTGTCTTTATCTGGTGACTGCATTTTTGATTTCATTCAAGAATTCTTTTGAATGGTTAGACATTCAATAATTTAATACTATATATTTAATGAAGGATCTCCTATTCAATGTATTATTCCTAATATAACATAAACATTATTTGATAATATTTAAAATCCTGAATTCATATAATGTTGTTCATAAAATTTGCAGTGCTGTAGTTTCTTCACTTTCTCGTATAATATCTGTGCACAACAGAAGTGACCTCACTGACAAATTGTCTGACTCATTCATCAACAGTCCAAATCTACCGACCTAGAAACAATGCTCTAGTGGTGACTCCATCTTAGGGTGCTGGCCCAATCTAAAAGGGACTTCAATTATTTTTGTTTAATAGGTAAAGTCCAGTAAAATATATTTCTTGCACTCTTAAAAATGTATTAAATAGCGATGTTTTATCTAAATGATTTTTCTTTCAGAATATTACAGAGATAACTAAAATATTGTTTCAGAATCGTGGTAAATAAATTCTCTTCTCTTTGTTAGTATATTGTTATCCCGACAAGAGACTGCGATGCTTTTTGCTTTAGAGTACTACCTAACATCTAACTGAAAATATTTCAATGGGGCGATAAAATGTTTAATTTCCAGTGGGCGGAGTTTATTCTAGCTAAAATAAAATGTTAATTTCTATATTCCATACACTTATACAATTACAAATTCAACATTCCAGGTTGGTGTAGTTGCATGACATTACTAAACAGCTTCGATTTTATACTCATTAAATCCCTAAAATGAAAACCATGGGTCTATATACTAAAGAAACTTCCAATATACCTGAACCAAAATAAAGAACTCCAAAGGGCGAAGCTGCTCTGAATATAGAGACAAGAAAAAATCTGGCAACAAAAAATGTGTAAGAATAATTAATTGTGTTCTGTGTAAGCAAAAACTAAATATCAATTACATCAGTAGTATAAAAATGTACGTTTTAGCGTACCTGGTGTCCTGTCAAGGAGGAGTGGACGACCCCACTTCCATCTTGGAAAAATTTCCTTTTTTCGACAAAAAAATGGGAAAATTTCCCTTGAAAAATCAATTTTTCTGGTTGCCATTTTGGATGAAAACTTCTTCTCTGTTGTTCTGATGCAATGGTACCCTCTGTGTGCTCACACATGCCTATTTCGTACTATGCAAATTGCGAATGTCCTGCTCCCACTTTCCAAATAAAGAGCAACCAACTTGGATTCCCAATATATTACTACTACAAGTACATTCTAGCACAGCAGTGTTCCCTGGTGTGCTGCAGAGGTCGTTTCCTTCCCAGTGAATATTCCCTCCCACTCTCCCAGCTCCCAGACATGTTGCCAATCCTGATCCCTGTCATAATATCAGGATGTCTTCTCACTGCTATGCCAGCTCCCTAACACAATGCCAGCCTCGCTCTCTCTGCCCGAGGTGTTCCTGGATGCTCCTATCCACAGTTTATTTCATCCAAGCAGAAGTGCAGCATTCCACCCTGATGGCGACGATCTTGGATTCATGATCCCTGCCATGATGCCAAGAGCTTCCCGCCACAACACCAGCAAGAAAAAATCTGTACAGGGGTTTTCTCCACATCTCCTGAGAGCTGGAATTCCCCATCTCACTATAATTCCTAATCCCTATCACGATTCCAGTATAGGACTCCCTGCCACAATTCCAGCCTGAAAAATCCCTGATACATTACCTCCCCTTCCAAAAAGAGGGGGCCAGAGGGTTTCCTCCGAGCTCTTTGCGAGCCAGAATACAGTACTCTACTTCATACACACATTTGTGTCACCTGCAATGATGTGCCCCTGCCTTGTCCGGACTCATGCAACCATACAAAAAAAGGACAGCTAACTGTGAATGGGGTGTAGGAGGTGACTGACTGATAGAGGCTACACTTCAGAAAACATTTGCAGAGGGGACTGCCGCTGATGAGCCTGTTCTTTCATGCTACCTTACCTCCTGTCTTTACCAGCTCCCCACCACATGCTCTCCCACTCTCTCCTCACCTCCTCCCATCTGGCCATCATGTGCTCTCCCTCCTCACCTCCTACCATCCTGCTTCCATCATTACCTTCTTATGTTACCATGTCCTAGCAGATAGACTGGCATTTTCCAGCTCCAGTAACAGCACATTATAGCACATGTATGAGTCACATAAATCTTACCACATGTGCTAGTTGCCTGGACGGTAAGCTATAACACATGCAGGAACTTTACAATATTCTTTCCAAGCATACCACCATATATATATAGCTCCTGCTTGGGCTCTAGCATGCAGGGAGTAATTCCACAGACACAGTGATTCATTGTGGGAGAGAGGAAAGGATGTTCTTCAGCTTCAACCATCCTGGCACAAGGAACTGCCTCCTACTATCTACCCGATATGGTTGCCCTCCCAGGGACTGACACATATATGATTATACATGCCTGGCCCAGACGTTTGTGTATAGACTTACCCATCATAGCTGTGAGGGACAGTATGGATGACATCATTCAGGGTATGATGCTTGTCATCCATCCATGGCAGAGCAAGCGTATTTCTGCATTCTGTGTAGATATTGTGGTGGTGTGACCTAATGCTATTGACCTGAACCCTCATGAGTTTGTGGTCCAGAAGATCATGCCTGTATTCTTCAATTGTGACGTTCCTATCGACGACACTCTTCTGAACCCCTTTGACCCAATTCACTACTTTGTCTCTGCAGCAGTAAGCATAAAATTTAACTGGCCCTCAGACCGACACACTCAAATATGTTGTTTCCTCCTCACTAATTTTAAAAGTTACTAAAAACTTTCGCATTTATAGGCGAGTAGCAGGTATGAGTGGGAGGGTATCCACAGGTCTGAGGCAAGGCCGCAGTAGAAACTGGGGCATGATATGGCCATGACATAAGAATTAGTATCCATATAGACCAGTCCCACATCAGGGCCATTCCAAGTCCACATGACATCATTGTAGAAGTAGTACATGAGGGTCTTGGACAGGTCAAGTATGGCAAAGACAGCATAAATAAGCTTGTCGAAGAAAATACTCATGTGGTACAACTTGATGAGTAATAGTGTGACATTGTAGATTGTCTGACACCAGAAGGCTTGCGTGGAGATGAGATTCTTTGCCCGCACATCCCTGCGGACAACCTTCATGTGATGATGTTTACATTTGTTCTCCAACAGCTTATCATATGTATCATTGTTCATCGTCATGAAGAAGTCCTGCTAGAAGGTGTTCGAGGCAGCATGGCACTTCAGTGTATTCTCAATGTATGGCTTCAACCACACCTTCTGATCCAACTTAAAGATATAGTTGACAGTTTTCAGACTTAGCACATGTTCTAATGCCTGCTTGAGGATGACATAGTGGACAATGTAATCGGTCTTCCCCTCAAGTGTGCCCATTAACTTGGGCTATTTTGACCCCGGAGGATACTTGTAACACGTAGGAATGGCAGATCTCGATGGTCCTTATGAGCATAGTAAGGTTTTCTACATACACCTTCAATATGTAACCAATTGGGCTGTCATCCAGCACAGATATGTAAATATCTGTGCCAGTTCATTCAAAACCACCATTGAGCAGTGGTAGGGTCATTGCCCATCCATATAAGTTGTTTGTGTCGACATACTGGAGGTAAGTAGATGGCCAACTTGCAACATAAATGGCAGGTAAGTCCTTGTTATTTGTCACTATGGGTAATGTGATGCACTGGGCCACTTCTCCCTCGATACCAGCCTCGATAAACAGCTGGGCATCATAATCAGCCAGGAGGTCCAGTTCCACACATGTCTTCCTTAACACAGTATCGAATAAGAATCTGGGGCACTCACATACCAGACACAGTCCATCCCTTACATTGAGAAACAAAGTCACCTGAAGTTCTCAAACACATTGCACAAAATCAAGATGTTGGTCTGGATATATAGATTGGAGTAGTTTTGTAGATTGGTGCACACAAACACCTCCCAGACCATCTGTGCATGACGGTAGTCTTCAGCACTGTTTCTACAACCAGTGAGCTGGTTGTTGAAGGCAACAATGCCCAGAATCTGTGGCTCATCGACTGTCCCAACATAGTGATATTATCATAGGGGATACTCCTTTACGAGTCATCAACTTGAGCTGCTAGGGATTGTTGAAGAATGCATCAGTCATCTTGAAGTCAGCAGCTGGTAGAGTCTGTGCAAGTATTTTGAGGCTAGTAGATTTGAAGCAATAGGTGTCAATACATTTTATGGTGAAATTGTAGATAAAATATTTGCTGAAGGTAACTAATTTATCTTCATTATTTGGGATAATAAATATGTCTTCCATGCCACATCCAAGCTGAGTGACAAGAAATTTGCATCATATGCCAGGTTGAGACATGATTGGTAGGCACTTGGGTAGCGGTGGTACTTTCTGAAGTTGTTACATGCCACCCAATATACACACCAGTGAAGAAGTCGTGTTCTTGAACCTGACAGTTTTCTCAGGTGAAGGGGCCAGGACAAAGGTAGCAAGTATTGGCCAAAGTATAGCCAGCCTATTCTCCTGTGGTGAGTGGGTGCATCGGCTGAGACTGGCTACATATCTCCTTCACCAGAGAGCCAATCCTAACAATTTACTCCATGAAGCACTTTACTGCATCCTCTCTAGTATAGAATTTCACATCGACAGGGACCCTGGTTGTCTTGGAGGCCAGTATGAGATTGTTGTGAATCTTGATGTTTATACCAATGCTTAGGGCATGTGCTGCTGGTTCCTAGAGGTGTACAATTTTGCAGGGTTCGGCAGGCACATATGCACCAGTACTAGTAATACTTCAAAATCGGCATATCCTACTATATGTACCTTATTGTGGTTGTGGTAGTTCTGGAACTAGAGCACAGGAGGCTGGTTATTCTTCATCTGGGGCATGTCACATATATGGTGGTGAGGTCATTGCAGTTTGTCATGTGCTCAGCCAAAGTCTCAGCACCTAAGAGTGCTGATATCCACTGATGGTCATTGTATGCTTGCAGACATCTCTAGAAAAACTCAAAAGCAGTTTCATGTCCAGTCACCTGTGAGTATACATGGCAGGAGAATTCAGCTATGTAGCAATAATGAAAATTGCCATCTTCTGTCTGTATGAGGATAATATCGAAGTAGGTAGCCTTGTCTCCCTTTGATACCATTATTGGGACTCTTACAGTCTTCCTTGTGAGAATAGATAATCTTGCTGTTCTCTGGATTCTTCATTAAACAAAGGGTTTTTAATGCAAAGGCATGGAAAACTCCAGTCTGCTAAAGTAGAACTGCATCTCCAGGTCGATGTAGCATTGGTTGACATGTTTACAGTCCCTTACCTCTATATAGAATGCCAGGATTGGCCATTTTAAGCACTGCTGTTCATTGTGAGCATTAACAATGGCCTTCCTAGCAGTGATGTGAGTAGGTAGGGCACTGCAGAAGGATGCTTGCAGCAGGTGAAATTTGTTTATCTGTATCTAGAGCCTTTTCATGATGGTCAGGGTCCAGCTTCTACTATTTCCCATATATTTCTCTTCCTGTCACATCTTGACAATGGCAGCCATCAGAGCATCTTCCATATTAGCTACATTGAAGAAATGAACATTTTTCATTTTGAAAGTGTGGTGCTCCATCTCTTCCTTGTGCTACTTGGGCTTATTGTATGTACACTCTAGGATAATATTAAATGTCATGGTGCCCTGGTCTGCTATTTCCTGCTCCATCTTGCCGATGATATTGGTCTTGATATGTTCGAGGTAGTCACAAATGTCGACCACATTGCTCAACTAATTTTCAGTGTCGTATGTCAGCATCATGGCCCTAAATGTGCTCTTTTCTTCAACAAATCCATTCTCAATGGCTGCACTGGCTCTGGCGATTATAGTCAGGCGGCAACATCCCTCGGCAGCAATATGAAGAGCTGGAATGAAAGGTGAGAGCTGAGGTGTGGTGGATGGACCTGACTGGGGGAGTTATCCCTATGGAAGTCCATGTAGGTGTAAGTGTGCAGTGAATGATGGTAAAACATAACATATACTGTCAGTTTGCTCAAATAGGTTTTCTCATCATGCTCCTGGTGCCAGCATATGAATGAGTTTAGTCTATCAGTGCTCTTTCTATATCTCGGTATAGCAAAGCAGCTTGCCTCTGTTTCAGTCAAGAGAAACTAGTCCTCTGATAGGCATACATTGTGGTTAAAAAAGCACACAACTGTTATAGGTGGAATACTACTAGACACGACTTAGCAGCAGATGCTTACTTCGCAGCATGGCCCATGCCCTGTACTTGCATAGCAATGCTTAGTTGAAGTTGATATATTAGTTGCCAGGAATCAGTAATGAGGGTCGGAAACACAGTGCCTACTTTGTCATGAATAGCCTAAACACAAGTCACCACTGTGTGTACAGCACAGCATGCTGACAGGGGCAATGGCTTGTCCTCTGTTCGGAAAATAATATAGTCTAGTAGGCAGGAGAAAATTAAATCTGAAATTCATACTTATGCAAGCACCTGTTTTACCATGGATATGCTACATGCATGTCACTACTCTCCGGCGAGCAGTGTGTGGACAGGCATTCATGGCTCGCCCTCTGTTCTGAATAATATAGTCGAGAATGTATGTAGTAATATTTGTACTTTTGCAAGTGATAAAAAAGTCAGTTCACATAATTGCTCTTGCACTTCCTTAAGAGGCAAGCACGAAAAGCTATACAGATGTATTTCCAAAACTTTCACACATGGCTCTATTTACACTTCTCTCCCAAGTCTGCTTGCCTCGGAATAGCACAACATGGGCGTCAGGACTGCTTCTCAATTGTATCCACGAAAAGAAGGAGACATAAAGAACCCCACTCCCTCTCTTAGGGATCCTGCTGTAAGCACCACTATTCATGAAGGGATTCCCACTGCGTAAAAGAGACCACTTGGAAGCATGCTGTGTTTAAAGTCCATTATTTTTTTCTCACAACTGCGAAAGTTAAGTTTTTGGGCGATTTACAAGTGTATATTATAGTAGAAATAATAAATACATTCCTACCAAAAGTTTAAGACCAGTCAGTCAGAAACATGAACATTTATTGCTGTAATTGGAGTAAATTGTTTCTTTTTTTAACAACCTAGCCAACAAGGTCATTTCTGAAACAAGACAAGGTGCAGAATTTACTCACTAGGTAAAACTCTTGTACCAGTTCCTGGTAGCTTTATTGTTACAGATGTCAGTGCACTGGAACTGTTTATGTTTGTGTTTACAGTTTGTTGAAATGCTTGCTAGTGAAATAGGCAAATATAGTGTCTCAAGTAAGATTAAGTGGCAAGTAATTGGCATATTTAAAGCAACAAGAGTCAAAGAGAAATAGCTAGTGTGTTAAATGCTAGTACAACACGTGTAGCATAAAGAATAGCCAAACACCTGGAGAGTGGTGAGGTACACGATTGACATCGTAGTGGTCGACCGAAGGCAACGTCACCTAGGCACGACCGTGTCCTTGCAAGACTCTCCAAACAGTACCGGAATGCATCCATTCCAATACTTAGAACACGACCGCTACAAACAGCTGTGTCCACGAAAAACACACGGATCTGGCGGCACCTGAAGAGAAATTGGGGGATGGAGAGTTGGGGAAAGGTGCTGTTCAGCGACGAGTGCCGCTTCGAGCTCAATTCACGCCACCGTGTCCGTGTTAGCCGTACACCTGCCGAGAAGTTTCTTCCCGAGTGCCTCTATCCTGCTGTACAACAAGGAGGTGGTTCAATCATGGCATGGGGCTGCATACCCATGCACGGGACAGTCTTCATTCGGTTTACTGATGGTTATATGGTTTCTAATGAATACACTGAAACGATGAAAGATACCATGCTTCCCTCTGCACACAAACTTCATGGAGGATATTATGTGTTTCGGAAAAACTATGCTCCTTGTCACCTGTCCCGCCTAACAATGCGGTGTTTCGAGGAGAATGATAACCCACTTTTGCAATGGCCAGCATGAAACCCACACTTAAATCCCATTGAGAATGCCTGGAATTGTATTGCAGCCAAATTAGCAATGTCACAACCAAAAACATACAGGAACTCAGAATCATGACCACAACAAGTTGGTGAGACATTTCCATTGAATATTATCAGAGTCTCATCTGCAGTATGCCTACAAGAATAGAAATGTGCCTTAAACCTGCAGGCGGTGTCACAGATTAATGAAAACATTTACTGAACTAATGGCATAAAAAGTTACACAGATTATTGAAAACCTTTATGGAACAATACCATAAAAAGTTAAATAGTGTGTATGTAGAAAATCTTCGTAATACGAAGTTCATGTTTCTGACTGGGTGGTCTTAAATTTTTGGTAGGAACGTATTATTTTTTTCTGCGATAATATACAGTTGAAAATCGACCAAAAAACTTACTTCAGAGGTTAACTCATAGCTACAACTTAGGTCATAATTCCCTTGTAGTGTGATACGTTTTGTGTAAAATCATTGATGACATACGATAAGTAGAATTTGTTAGAAGAGTATTATTTAAAATGAACAATGTATTGTTTTTGTCTTATTCACTTTTCTTTACAAAATCGTAACTTAACTTAGTGTTGGAATACTTCGAGGTTTTTAAAATGAAAATATGTCAATTTATACGTAAAAGTATTAAAAAATAGCCCATGATATTTGCATAAAAACTTTAAGATCAAAGAATCGTTGTGTGAAAAGAGATGGTAGTATTAAACTCTTGGTAGGAATTATTTACACAGTTATCATTTTGAAAATAAGTTTCTGAGCCACTAAAAAGACATAAGATTTTATGACCCACCATAATGCCAATTGTGTGGAAAATTCGGTGTAAATCTGTTGATTGGTCACCCAGATATGACAGAGAAAATATACTTTTTAAATATAAATTGAAGAGTAACAATATAGGTACTTTCAGTATAACATTTTGATTCAATTTGGTTAAATTATAAATAGATATGCCAAATATTTCTAAATATTTCATGGTAGTCATTAAGAAAATCAAAGTCTGACCCTATTTATATCATGTAACTTTACATGGCTTCTGTAGCTGTGCAAAATCTGGTGGAATTTAGTTGAAATATGCCAAAATTACTCTTCTGATGCTATTTTGCAAAACTTCGTACAAAAGAGGACCTCTGTATGCATAAATAATTATACTAACTTATACCATATGCGTACAAATTTAGGTAGAATTTTATTGAAACTTTTATAGATATAGCAAACTAATCTTAATTATTTACATAATCCCCAATAAAACATGGCGGCGCAATGTTTTGTGAAATCTTTGTAGGAATCGGTTGATTGGTCCTCGAGATATGGCATCAAATCTCCATTATTTATGTGACTGCCTTTGTAAGTGGAGAAAAAAAAGTTTATATACTATCACATTCTATGGTTTTCATAGATAAAATAAACAAAGTTAAATTTAAATCTGTTACAAGGCTTCGTAGATATAACACACAAAGCTAAAATGTTTAGATAGGCGCTATTCGGAAAATTAGAGACACATGTAAAACACATAACTCAGCATGGCCTAGTACAGTACAACTTAATCGCAATTTTTGCAATAAATGGGTTAGGGGTTTCCCCAATACACGGCATAAAATCGGTGTTATATTATTTGGGGCTATTTTCCAAATTGCGGAGAAATGAAGTTTTGAATAGACAATTTGGATCTATATAATTGATACTGTTAGCATAAGAAGTTAAGGTGAAATTTGTCTTGCAATTTCGTAGATAAAAATTGCCCAGCAAAAATTTTTATATGGTCGACATTTTGACAATATGTATGTCTGACGCTTACAAAGTTTATCAATATACATGGCCTGCCATAATATAACTTTTTCATCAAATTTAATATAAATGGGTTGTTTTTCGGACATATCCAGTAATATCACCTGATTTTGTTTTAGAAATTGGCGGACATAATGAATACATTTGATGGTTGTAAAATACACAGCCACTATACAAAGTTTCATTGGAATTAATTACATGGTTTCGACGATATAACACAAAATAGCTATATGGCTGCCATTTTGAAAATAAATTTCTCATATCAGTTAACATCATCTATCACAGCACTACTTGTTTGCCATATTTGGTAGGAACCGGTCAATTTTTCCCCAAGTTACGACAAAAATTGTATTTATTCGTGTGGCAGTATCTTACAAAATGGAGGATAAAATAGGCTCAGTGAAAACACATTTGATGTGTGTTATGTATACTCTCAGCGTACACAGTTGAGTTGGAATTGATTACATGGTTTTGAAGATATAGCATACTAGGTTAAAATAGCTAGATTGCCGCCATTTTTTAAATAAGTGTCTGAAATATTTGAAACACATTTGTACATTTCAACTGTCGTAGTAGGACTACTACTTGTTTGCCAAATTTGGTAGCAAACATTCACTTGTTTCCCGAGATATTACACAAAATCTGTATTAATTCATTTAGTCTATCTCTCTTGTACAAAATGGTTGTTAAAATGATTGTTTTTTTTTGTTTTTATAATGCTTGTAATAGATACTGTCAGCGTACAAAATTTATTTAAAACTGATCAAACAGTATGGTAGTTATACCATAAAAACCAAAATGGTTGCAAAAATTGAAAATAAGTGCCTAATTAAGTTCCATTGCTGACATTTACCTGGCCTATCATACTTTTAAATGATGCCGAATTTGGCCAATATTGGTTCAGTAGTTTTCGAGATAGAACTTAAAAGCTTAAATTTTCATGTGGTGCTACCTTCCAAAATGGCGGACCAATAAGAATGCCCACGTCTGAATTCAATGCTTACAACTTGCATCGTAAGTGTACAGAAATTGTTTAAAATCAGTAAGTAGTATGGGCAGATATGTTCTGGCCCACCTACCACAAGAGTGGCCTAAGTCACATTTAGTGTAATGGTAAAAGGGATGGGTTAAATTAACATACAAAAGATATTCATTCTCAGAAATAAATTTATTGACAAAAATATATACAAACACAAGCTGTTTCACAAATGAGCAAATCATTATTGACAGAAGTTAGTATAGGAGGTTACAAAATATATGCATACCATTAAACAACAGGAGGTTACAAGAAATTCATAGCACATGCATGTACAGGATGATTCATAAACATGGATAACAAAAGTATTTAATACTGGTTACACATTATTCCTTGAAATCACCCCTCGAAACTATTCCACAAAACATACTTTATTCCTGAAATAAGACTTTAAATACCTCAAATAAGACTGTTTATTCCTCAATTAAGCTGTTATTCCTCAAATAAGCTGGTTTATTCCTTAATTTACACTCCAGCCAAATTCAAAACACTTAATTGGTTTGAGGAAGACATAACACTTCAAATTGAGACATATTCCTATCACGCAATGTTTACTTGAAATAATTGCTTTTTTCGGTGAAGTAGTAGGGTTAACTAAATTTATTATCATACTTCTCGGGTGTTTGCAGATAATACTTAATTGGATGTAACCTCGTTCCATAAGTGTCGTTACTATCAAAACCATTTCTTTTATTCCGGTATATTCGCCGTGTTTTTTAAACTCTAGTAAATATCTAAGTCCATCTACAAGCTCATTGGAGTGTTTGGAAATTATGTAGTCATTATCCACAGCATTTGTTTGAGGAATGTCTTCAACAGTATCACTGACATCGTCACTGCTGTCTTCACCTGATGTTTCTTTATAAATATCGCGTTTACTTACCTTAGAAAGAGTACCTTTATCGTTAAAGCGATTTGTCTTCGCAGCTATTGGTGCTAAATTACGTCGAAAATCGTTACGTTCATGTGTCAGTGTATATTACATACAATTCGATTCTATGTCATTTCCTGTAAGTATGTTAGTGCTCTCTCCTTTTGTGTTATTATGTAGTGTAGACAGTGCATTTAGTTTCACAGGAGGAAGATTATTTTTACAGATCTTGACAAGACGATTCAAGTTATCAGTTCGTGCAAAGTGGCGATAACCATTTTTGCAGTTAAAAATGACCCAAAAGGCGTTATTCAAACATTCGCTTCTCTCATATCTACGAACATAGTAGGCGAAAGTGTAGATTTTTCTGTAGAATTTGCACTGTAGACGATTCGGTAATGTATCCATTACCATTAAAGTAGATTAAATGAATAATCTTCTGTGTGAGGAGAAAGTTTACTTCCGAATAGATGTCCACCTCACAATGTGAGAATGACAACTAGCGTTTTTAAAACAGTAACAGGTTTAAAATATAACGATAAAAAATGTATTCCGCTCTAACATTTGTATGCTAATTGCAGTAGTATGACTATTAATTCACCACGTGATTAGATCTATGTATGTTAGGCGGAATACGTCATTACTTGGTATTCGATTAAAAATGAATAAAAATTAATTGAATTTTAGGAATGTATAAGGGAGAGAGTTGGGTTTGGAAATAATTGTTAGGGAATTTTTAAAGACTTTGTTTACTAAACGATTGTATTAGTCGGATGCTAGACTGTTGAGTAAGTCATTTTGAGTTGTGGTTGTCTAAATGGTGTTCTGTTTTAAACGGATGTGTGTAATATGAATTTCGTTTTTCCCAGTAATTTTTGTCTGATAATTCGTTATGTCGATTCCATAAGTTCTATGGAATAAAGTTTTTTTTTTTGGTATCTCTTTACGATCTAAAAAAAAAACTTTTTGACAGTAGGAATTTATTATCCCAAATGATGGGGTATACGACTGCAAAATGATCACCGTTTTCCTTTCAATTGTCTTAAAATTAGATTTTTTTAAGAAAATGACTTGAAATATAAGATTTTCCAGCTTCGATTGCAGTCATACAAGGTGGAATCGTGCTATTTCAGTAATATTATGTTGAAACAGTAGTATTTGAAAATAAATTAAGTTCAAATTTACAAGTTTTATGCTACATAATATAGTCTAAATTCTAGGCTGGGAAACTTACGAAGAAATCTGCATGTAAAATACGTATTTTTCTCAGCTATACGTATAAATATTTAAAAACAGATTGAAAGTAAAAACATTTTGTGTTAGAACAAGTTTGTTTTAAACTGATATTTGAAACTTGTGTAAGTGGAATGATATATATGTCTTTGTTTCATTGCTTAAAAAAAAAAACTAACGAGTGAAAACATCTCTTGTATGAAAATATACTTTATTTCCGAGACTAGCTGTAATAAGTTTGTTGGAAAACGGGATAAAGTTTAGTGGATAAAAATATAGAAATTTCTTGGAATTTTATCTGGGGATTATCTTTGGGATAAATGAAACTTAATTTTATCTTTAGGGATATTAATTTCATCGGCAGATCTTGGGTACCAAAATTTAATTTCGCTGGAAGTAATACAGGCTCTGGGATGGAGAAACATTTTTTTCTCGACGACTCAGTCTCCAGGCGAAAGTGAAAGTTTGACAAGCGGAGGGAGAGGGGAGCTAGCCAGCCAGGGTCAGTAAAAAATTAGTGGGTAGAGAGAGGGGGTTTTGCAAACAGTTAACGCATCGGCAGTAGTAGCTGGAGTGGGACGCATCCCCAAGACAGACTGTCCTCGAGCAAACCGAAGGCGTGGCCTATTGGGATGGAAAAGTGATGAGGAGGAGGGGGTTGTAGGCAGGCAGGAGCGATCTGCCCACGTCTCACTGACCAGTGCCATGTTAGTTTGACGGCGAAACTCTCACTCGATAACCGCATACATCGCTCTCTCCTCTGAAGAGCCTCTTCACCAGTCGCAGCATTCTGCCAGGCTCCCGTGCGACTATGGAAGGGGCAGGCGGTAAGCAGTCTTCCCCTCTCGTTAAGCCGATATAGTGCGTCCATTATTTTCAAATCATTTTATAAGCGTTTATCGTGTAAGCCCCGTTTCTGAGATCGGTCAACTCACGATTTTGTTACCAAGTTCGGTAAATTTCTCAGATTTAACAGAAATTTGTGTTAACATCATTCAGGTCGATGTAGTACTGCCGTTAATTTTAATTATTTTTCTTGGAGGAAGTTTGATTGCTTGTTAAAATATATTCTACATTTCAATAAAGTGTTGTAGGTTTATGCTTTGCGGCATTAAGTCCTTCTTCTTCACGCCATCCGAGTATCCTTAAGCTTCGACGGAAATGTTGTTAAAAGTGAATTCCTTTTCTTCTTATGATAGGAACATTTATTCGCAGTGGTAAACCACTTCTCTGGATACGTCGTTAACGTTGTTGTGTGTTCAACTCTCTTTTCGTTTAATTGCTATTTCATAAACATTAAAAATGATTCCTTCATTTACGAGTTTTCCCCGTAATTTAAACTCGGCCGTGCTTATAAATCAACATGTGTGGTATGCTCAACTCATTTCTACAGCAGACATCACAACGAATGGGCATGTTTTAAAATCATTTAATGTGTGTGTACAAATGAGAGGGAGACATACATGTATGTCTATTACGCTATTCTATCTGGTTAAAATGTAATTATAATGCGAGTTTGGAAATATATAATTGTCTGTGATGTAGTGTATTCAAATCATTTTTTAGTAAGGTTTCGTATTTTTAACATGTGCTTGTGTGCCCCATTTGCCTCAACTCCTGGAGCACAATCTCAGACCCAACACTCCTCCCTACCTTACACAACGGACTTAGGATAGAGGAAGGGTTCATTAAACATCATTATCAAGACATATCAGCAGAGCAGGTATCTTGTTCAACTGGTATTCAATTTACCTTGTCCAATGAAATTGAATTTGGGAAAGGGGTCTTCCCACTACATAAATTAAAACATATCCATTATATTGGTTGTCCAACTTTTAATTATTATTTTCAGAAAAGTTTAATTTTTAACAATTATTCTCAGAAATGTGTTCAATGTGTCCACATAGATAAATCATGACCAAAATATAAACTCCTAGGTAATTTTTCTCTGCTCATCAATACTTTCTATCTTCAAGACAATTTCCTCAAAACACCAGTATACACCATTTACTAACAACTCGTTACAAATCTTTATAATACACCCATTTGTATAAATATTTACAGTATCAATACCCCAATCAACAATTACACTGCTAAAAAGTTACTTTACCAATTTTCCTTCTTTCTAAACTTCAGGATCACTAGTTCAAGTATCCTTTTATTATTTCAAACAAATATTCCCATTAAGAAAATTAGAAAAAAAAACGCTTAAAACACTCCTATTAACACCACTAATTTTCTAATTATATCAGAAGATATATAATTTGATTCCTAGGACGAGCCTAAATACTTAAAAGTGTACATATAAAAAAACACCTTAGGTTATTTGCTTTCCTTTCACCTCGCAGGGCGAAATTACAGAATACCTTTCATAAAAGCCCACTTTAAAAATTATATAAACTTTATTTAGGAGAGTAACACCAACTTTAAATCTCACAGGAACTCACAATATAACTTTTAATCTCACAGGAACTCACTATATCTCCCCAGATTACTTTCCGAAACAAACTGTGGGAAAACACCAAAAATTCTTTTGCTCGTCGCCTTCCCATTTGAAACATACATCAAGTATCTCCACACAGTCACCTCTTTCAGATAGAGAGGGGGCCTGAGGATATGCTCCCCACCGATACCGAAGTACAGTCTGTACCCCCTCACTACCACCACATACACTCGCCATCAAACATCACCGACTCGTTTTTAGTGGAGGAACAGGCCAGGGATATTCTTCCTACCATTAGGGCTTCCTCTCCTCCACCCCAAGTATTCGATACTCAGACATCCACATCTCATATACCTCACACCATACCACTTTCCCAAAATGTGAGCAAAATAAGTCCACACAAGTCCCATTTCTCGTCACATTCTATCACGTTTTCCCCAAAATCCCTAATCCACTTCTCGGAATACACGCTGTCTCTAACACTGTCCTGATGCTCCGAGTTCCCGATGCTCCTATCACTCCAAAAACTCACACGTAGTAGTTTTCTTTTTTCAGAGTCACAAAGACAGTCACCACGCCGTACCTTTTTCGGAACTTTTCTTCAAAATCATTCTAAACTTTGCCAAAGATTCGAACAATCAAAACGCAAGATGACAGGGAAGCAAATGCCACAAACCACATAGCCTGCCTTCTCCATCTCTTCGACAAAGGAAAAACACAATGGCGGACCTCACAAGGACTATTGTTCTCCAAATTTCTTCCTCAATGCATTTCCGGACAAAGTCCCCTTGGACGCATTTCCAGAACCTAAGTTCCTTAGTAGAGAAACCAAATATCATAGTCCCACATACGCAAAAATATGGCTAAGTTCAAATTTCCCCCCTTTTCATAGGCCAAGTCCGGTGATTCGGATGATAAGAGAAAAATATTTCCAAGTCCAAACACTGCGCTTACGCAGCCTAAGTGCAAAAACACTAGCTCTTCGGATATATATATATAAGTCCCGATATTGTGCTCTCACAGCCTAACTCACACTAACTCTTCAGATAATATATAAGTTCCATTATCATGGAAATTACTGCTAAGTCCCTAATGCCTTCGTTTTGAAATTATCATAAGTGAATTTCTTTGCCGAATTACTCAAAGTTCCACAAACGCCTGAGTGAAAAAATTCTAAGTTCTCTTTTAGCTTCCAGAGAAAAATTCTATGTTCTACGAACTGCTGAAAAATAACCAAATCCATTTATCACTCGCAAAACGACTAAGTCCCAACCCTAACACAAATTCGGCTAAGACCCCCACCTCCAGCTCTGGCGACCTATCGCTCTAAGCTGAACCACCTCGCTTTCGAGCCCGGCCCTTAGCCGGCGACATTCTCCCCGATCGCAGTCCGCGCACACGTATTATCCTGCCCGAACTCCCTACTCCCAGCCATACCCTCCCCAGAGACCAGCACTCCAGCACCGCCTATACTATTTTTTTTCGACACCAGCGCTCTCTTTTTACAAACAATATTCGCACTGGTGTGAAACTCATCCAATCAGCCAGCAGGGCCACATGTTTCCCATAATCTACCGCTAGCTGCAACCTGACGCTCCTTTCTGCTGGGCAGGTATAAGCATACATTGCCGACAGGCGTTACAGTACTGTAAAGACAAACGTTTTCTACACAATATCTCACCTATTTGTGATGGTCATGCAGTCACATTCTCCCCCTCCCCCTTTTTAAAGAACTACCATATTCACGAAGTCTTGCAAATTAATTTACACAGCTCTTACAAACCTTTTTACACTACTAACATGAGCTTTTTATGTTCTGTAAGGATTCTGTGGATCAGCCAGCAGTAATGTAGCTGGTGTAAGAAAAGACACAATTTTAATTGGACCTACTCATTTCGGGGCTAACTTGGCAGCAAAATACTCAACCTTAGAAGATAGGAAATTCGACTCCACTAGCACCAAGTCGCTCACCTTAAAAGATACTTCCCCCTTTCCCTGGTTGTATCTTTTCTTTAAAACCTCACGATAACTTTCTAAATTGGTGGTTATTTATTTCCATAACATTTCCATATCTTTTGGATCCACTGGATTCCACTCTGGTCCATTCAAATACCATGCATTAACTAATGGGTGCAGCAAAATCGCCCAAAAAATAGTACCGCAGGAGCATGCCAGGTTGCCTGGCTAACCACGTTATTAAAGCATAATCCCAAAGAGCATAAAACCTCATTCCACTTTCTCTGGGCCCCAGACTGAAAAATCCGTAAAGCGACCTTCAAATTTCTGTTATACCTTTCAACAGAATTTGCCTGGGGATAGTAAGTGGAAGCAAAATTAATTTTACTCCCCAAGAGAAAAGCAAGTCCTTCACCTCTCCAGAAGTAATGTAAGTCACATTGTCACACACCATATACGCAGGCGACCCCAACAGAGCAAACGGCCTCATACTCAAAACTGTGCAAATCTCAACAGCCCTCACTGTTCTTAAGGGGAAGAAAAGTACAATTTTAGTGAAATGGTCTAGACCCACTAAGATGAACATGAAACCAGAAACACTTAGATATAAGGCCCCACCACATCGATATACACTCGTTCCCAAGGGAACTTAACTACGGTCGCAGCACACTGCCCTACACCCTGGGTATTCCTAAATTTTGAGACCTGGCATTCTTTGCATACCCGAACCCAATATTAAATTTTCCTTCGGATTCTGGGCCAAATGAAGAATTCCTGAATTAGGGACACAGTTATTTCTTGCCCCATATGTCCTCATATCGATGATTCATGATAGTATCGCAACAATGTTTTCCTCAAACCCCTTGGGGCAAATACCACAAACCTCCCTGGTTTAGTCCTTTTTTCCAATAATCCCTGGAAAAGACTGTATTCACTTTTTCCACTTTTTACTTCATCCAATATACCCTAACATGCCAAATTGATTGTTGATAAGAAGAAAGGTCTTGGAATATTTAGGGAAATAACTGCAAGACATTTACAGAATTCAAGACATTCTCGTCTGTTTTTTGTCCTTCAATCACAGCACAGTCAAAATCCCTCTCCCCTTCATCCTCACTACCACTTTCTTCCCCTGTATTACCAGGATCTTCTACCGATCCACCTTCCTGTTCCTCAGTCGCCTGCTCATACTCATCAGAACAGAACATACGAGAAAGACAGTCGGCAACCACATTCTCACTTCCTTTTACATGATGGGCATTAAACTTGAGCCTAACTCCCTGCTCGTTTATCTGACTTTAAAAGCCCATGCCTAGCTAGATTGTCTGTATATAACTCAAAGGTGGATATCTCTATATACTCGGAGAACTTCTCCATCATGGACAAACAAGCAAGACATTCTTTCTCATATGCTGAGTACTTCAACTAGGCACTTGTGAATAATAGGCCAGCGAATGCCACAGGTGCAACCCTTCCATCCACTCTTAGACTTAACATGGCTCCCATCGCTGTGGAGCTCGTGTCCACATGTAACAAAAATGGCTTTGAAAAATCTAGCGAAATCAACACTTTTGGCGAGGCTAACCTCTCCTTCAATACACAAAATGCCATCTGCTGTTTGGATCCCCAAACAAATTCCACATTCTTTCGCTTCTCACCCCTTTCAGGTTCTTCAGGGATGGAAAAGCTATGATGGGTTTTAGTTTTTCAGGATCCATCAACAAGGTCCCCTCAGAAATTATGAACCCTAAATAATGCACATGCCTCTCAGCCCATGATATTTTGTCTGGGTAGACCGTCAATCCCGCCTTTTGCAGGACCTCCAGCACCAAACGAATATGATTCATATGCTCTTCAAAGGTCTTACTAAAGATGCATACATCATATATATATAAAAACACAAAATCATATAGGTTCTGGCCTAGAATCCTAAACAACACCCTAGACATTGCTTGGGGCTCACAATTTGCCCCCATTGGCAACCGGGTCCACTGATACAATCCCCAAGGGGTCACAAATGCCAGAGACTCCTAACAATCTTTATTCAGTTCGTATTGAAGGAAAGCTGATTCAGATCCAAAATGGACACAAATTCGGCTGACCGATGACTGGTATACTTATCTACTTTTATTCTCTCAAACAAGTGCACCACCTCCAGCTCTGGTGACCTATCGCTCTAAGCTGAACCACCTCGCTTTTGAGCCCGGCCCTCAGCCAGCGACGTTCTCCTTGATTGCAGTCTGCACACCCATATTTATCCTGCCCAAACTCTCTACTCCCAGCCATCCCCTCCCCAGAGATCAGCACTCCAGCGCCACCTATAGCATTTTTTTTTCGACTCCAGCTCTCTCTTTTTACAAACAATATTCGCACTGGAACGAAACTCATCCAATCATCGGGCAGAGCCACACGTTGCCCTAATCTACCATCAGCTGCAACAAGGTGCACCTCTCTGCTGGGCAGGTAGAAACATTCATGGCCGACAGGCGTTACAGTACTGCAAAAATAAACTTTTTTAACACAATACCTCACCAATTTGTGATGGTCACCCAGTCACAATTTATTCCATATTTAAGTTATTAGAATAGCCGGAAACGAGTTTTGTGTGGAAATATTAATTAGTTTGAAAATTCAGAGTTTTTGCCGTAATTTCATCACTGCCACAAGCTCCACGTATCTAACAGCTTATAAGTTAGAGCACGTCATACACTGCAGTCATTCCTTGACTGACATCTCAGACGACCAGACGTGTTTTGGGACAGGTGCTTGTGTGATTTCATTAATTTAAAACACAGAATAGTCACATAAGTACATCAATGGTTTAATTTATTTGGAAACACTCGTTTTGTATTTATATGTATTCACATCTCTTTCTATTCATTTCCCAGTTTTTCAGCTTAGTTAATAATCAAATGTAGGCCGACGCACACGCAGGTTGTGTTTGCTCACAACACCTCGTTCACCTTCTAACTCGATGTAAATGGTATATCCAAGTCAGTGCTGTAGCGATCTCCAGAGCGAGTGGGTGTATATTGACATCACTGATGGTTAACAAAATTTCTCATTAAATGTATTCTTTTATGCGTGTTAATAAATTATTTTGTAATAATCGTTTAACTTGTGGATTCCGTTTCAGAACTTCCTCTATGAGTGTTAACTATGGGATTTGCTAAGCTTTTATTGCGATATATCACCTGCCAAGCGGCGCTCTAAACAGCTTACAGGAGTCCACAAATCCTACACTGATGTCATTCATTCACTAGTCTCACAGGCAGACGGACATATTTTAAAATCATTTAAGGTACATGCACAACTCTGAGGTGTCAAGTAGTGTAATTTTTTTAAGTGTTTTTAAATACCTTGTTATTGTGTTTGGGAAGACTGCCATTTAATTTATATGAACATTTTTGCTTCGTTGTAGATCGTTAATTTATATCATACAGGAGACTCAAGTAGCTTTCATCGTTTAGTGTGTTAGCACTTGTCGACACCAGGAGACTCACGTAGTTGTCTTCGTCATACTTCTGTCTCATGTTATTTATTTATATTGATAGGTAGAACTCGTTTGAAATATATTTTGGTTATATTTGTTTACAGTCTCAGAAATTTCTCTAGTGTAATACGTCACCACTGTTGTCTCATTTGGAATAATAATACTATCTTTCAAAGTCACCTAACTCCCAACACCATCTATGAGAAATATCCCACTCCTAACCCCCCCCCCCCCCAAATACCCTTTTACCACTCTTGCAAGAAACTCAGCACATATATACCCTGTCCTCAACACACCACACCTCAGCGAGTGCCAGTCGTCGTCCTGACAACATCTACCAGAGCTGC
This sequence comes from Dryococelus australis, assembly GCA_029891345.1. NCBI lineage: Eukaryota > Metazoa > Arthropoda > Insecta > Phasmatodea > Phasmatidae > Dryococelus > Dryococelus australis. The sequence continues at coordinate 52,930,766 of CM056996.1, forward strand.
TCCCCATGCCCACAAAAAGAAATAAAGCACAACAAACTATACACCTATCACACAACAATTTTTGATTGATTATATCAATCAAATTTATTGGATCAATCAATCAAAGTTTCATACCATTTTATCCGATGATAATTAAAAAAAAAATTATAAATCGATTGTATTAGTATCGGGTTAAGGATTAACCCTTTTGATATCAAAACGATAATTCTATTAACAAAAGCAGCATCCTTTTTGATTTAGGACCAGTGCGACCCTACTACTCGTAGTTGGGGCTTGATCCAGTGGTGGCAAGCGTGCGAGAAAATATGACAAGGTGCGACGGGGTCAGTCGTGGAGGGGGTAGGAAGTGTGGCAGGCGGAGGTGCCGAGGAGGAGAAAGTGCATGAGGAAGTGTGTGTGTGTGGCCTTGCCAAGGAACAGGAGAGACGGGGTTCTATCGTGCACGGAAAAGCAGGACCAGTCATTGTGGTCTCTGCTTCTAACGAGGTCACATCGTCGACAAAGACGACGACGACGGCGACAATGATAACGGTGGTGAGATGCGCTCGTGGTCTACGTTTATTCACTGCTACACCAGCTAAGGTAGGGGATACTTCGTTTTCGTAATAGGATGTGTATTGTTCTAGCATGTGTTGTATGTGCGGGGAATTGGCTGTCTAGCGATTACTGTGTATTCATTGTGAGTGGCATCTCAATACATACATACATACATTGACGTCTCGATACACAGCTCACGGGTGCAAGGCCGGTGGTGAGGACCGACTGTCTGGAAGTAAGTACACTGTTACACGAGTGCTCGGGGGGGGGGGGGGGTCGATATGCAGCGAGTCGCTGGCAGGGTGGTAGGGAGTTCTCGAGGAGGGTGTATGGTCAGGGGTGATGTAGGCTGGGGCGGGGCGACACAAGGGATAGAGAGAGAGAGAGTGCGAGGACGAGTGATAGCTCGCTGGTCGAGGTCCCAAGGACTGAACATGCGAGGAAGTGTGTGTGTGTGTGTCCAGGCGGTGGCACTGAGGGGACAGGAGATACAGACGTGAGTAAGAATGAGGAGGCATGCAGGCCGACAAATGTCCGCATGTCCCTTCTCGTCGTTGGGGGGTTATTCATGTATTATGATTTTTTGGTGGTTGTATCTCAAATGCTTCGTTACTTATATCTGTTTATCATAGTCGTGGTTGATGTCTATGTTATGAATTTGCCAACTATAACTCAAATGGTTCGGAAATTACACCCAACTATGCTGTACAGTGACATAGGTCATACTTGACATCACGACCCTTCTCCTAGTTGTGGATTATGTCTCTATTATGAATTTGCCAACTTTAACTCAAATGGTTCGAAAATTACACCCACCTATCCTTATACACTGACATGTGATACACTACACCCTGCTACCCTTCTCCTAGTCGAGGAGGATGTCTATGTTATGAATCTGGCGACAATAACTTAAACTGTTCGGAAATTACAGCCACCTATGCTTATAAGTTGACATTTGGCATAACTGACCCCGTGACCCTTCCCTAGTCGGGGTGGATGCCTATTTTATGAATTTGACAACTATAACTTAAATGGTTCGGAAATTATATCCAACTATGCTTATAAGTTGACATTGGGCATACTTTATCCCGTGGCCCTTCTCCTAGTCGTGGTTAATGTTTATGTTATGAATTTGACAAATGGTTCAGAAATTACAGCCAATTATGCTTATAAGTTAACATGTAGCATATTTAACCTCACGGACAGCAATGTTACATGAGATCCGATCGTTCACGACGCCTTGATACCCCACTGCCGCTGCCGGCAAGGTACTGGCCGCCAAAATGGTCGGCATACTCTGCTGGTCTCCAATTGTCCTGGGTAGACATATGCCGTCGATACCAAGATGGCCACCAGAAATGATAGGAATTTCAGAAGCTCCAAATTTGAGAGAACTTCCTACCGATTCAGCCGCATTGGGCAGACCTCCACCTTAATGCACGAAATTAAGCAAATTCAATTTCTGGCACTGGCTGCCAAGATGGCCGTCGTCGGTGGGAGGGAGTGATACCCCACATCCCACATTAGTCATTTGACATACTGAGGTGTCAACTGCCAGATTATGCTTATTAGAGAAAATGGTGGTCGGCACTGGCTGCCAACATGGCCACTGGTGATGGGAGGGAAATTCGGGAAATTATGAGGTAAATAAACCGAAAAAGTGACGTTTTTGTACTCGAAATCGATCGTTTTGGTCGGGGAAAAGGGAAAAAAGTGTAATTCTCGCTCCTGGGGTCCGCAGCCCGACGCCTGTAATTATGCTATTTAGGGTCCGCGTGTCCGCCGTCTGACGCCTGGTGTCCCAGAACCGGTATTTTTATACTAGTTCAGATATGCTGGGCCCCCTCTTCACACGCATTAAAGCATAAATTAACACTATGAAGGGTTAAATAAAAACTTCCAAACTTGGTAAAACAGTCTTAGAATAATAAGACAAAAATTCTCCAATTGCAGTAAAACCAAACAAAATTTTAATGGCAATATTCTATTGCCAGCACTGGGAATTTATTTTCTCAACAAAAAACCCACAATAAAAATATATTCTAAAGTATAAAATTATAAAAATGAAAATGAATACAATACTAACGAAAGAACTGCTACAAGAAAACCCCAGCCAGTAAATCAATTTACAAACTTAGTGGTCAGTCAAAAGAGTGCTCGGTTGGTTGTCACTGACGGCGAAACCCCTTACATTCTCAGTCTATCTGTGCCTTAGTGTGTTTTATACTGGAAGACATGAGCAGATTCAAGTTTCCAATACTTTGCAGCTTCTATCGTAGGAAGACTTCTGCGTTCGTCTCTATTGTCCGTATTTGTGTCGTCCAGTTTCTGTACTTACATCAATTTCGCTATTGTGTTCATCTGTATTGTCTTCATTGTGATACACAGAAGTATATGCATTTACCTAACTGTGTATACTGTCCCTCTTGTTTTTTTTTTTTTTTTTTTTTTTTGCGTACTCTTTCTGATGTTTTCGTCTAGTTCCCTGTGTGATAGTTGACAATTTTTTTTTCCTTTTACGAATTTCTATCAGTGTATTTAAATACCAGTCAAAAAGTGCAGCTAACCTAAACTTGTTGTTTTAATTATTTTCTGTAGTCAATTTTTTTCTTCACGTTCTGTGTTCTTTGCGATACAACAAAAACCTATGTCATGAGAGCACCTCCAAAATACATTGATTTTTTTGTGAAGTGACATCATAGAATCGTAAATGAGAATTGCGAAAAAAAAAAAAAAAGATGGATAGGTTTGTTAATGGATGACACACTAAATTTCGAAGTACAGATTTTATTCATCAGAAAATTACCGAAGTAACACAAGTCCGCTGGCCCGTCATGTGCAAATCTGCTCCTGCACGAGCAGACCGCAGACAGTTTCCATAATTAGTCAACCACTGTAATGAACCCGCAGATTCACCTTGTCCACATATTATCTCTTGAATGTTGTGTGCGGTTAGCCACATTTCAGTCACTGTTAAAACAACTTAAATGTAGCAAAATACACTTTACCCATAAGCGGCTCGATTTTGATTAGCCGACTGAACCCCAAGCATTCCAGCACCATCAGTGGGCCATGATTGTAGCAGGGGCCCACTGGCTTACTGCTCCTGGCCTGCCATAAGTGAACCAAATATTGTCAGCCAACTGTTGGCAAGCCACTTGTAGCCCAGCTATTTTCAAACTATTGGCTACTTGTGGCCCACTTAAAAGCAGCTTGCCATGCACCAATTACCCTAATACATATTCATATAGGTACTTATAAGTATATCTGAATACTTCCCACACATTAAAATTACATTATTAGCTTTGATATATGCAGTACTTATGTTATTATCACTAGTCAATTCAGTATTTACGTGTTTTGTAAAAAAAAAAACTTGTGTATTTTTATTCAGGCTACTTTCAGGTGGTATTTAAAATGCAAAATAAAGGAATTTTTACACAATATGTTTTGCAGTTTTGCAGTCTACAAAATATTTTTTCGTATTACTAGTAATGTCAAATGATAATTTTTCTTCACATATGCATGAAATAAAAAGAATTAAGTGAATTCCCGCATGCTATTTATTATTTAACAACAACGACATATAGTAGGCATGCCATAAATGGCCCAGCATCTTGCTGCTAATATTTTTCCCGCAGTAAGTAACAGTTAGCAGTTCCTCTATCATCTGCTTGTGTACTTACGTTAAAATCGAAGTATCATCATGAAATAATTACTAATACAACGATTATGTAAAAAATAGGCAATGTCACTTCGATTTATATACCTAATTGTCAAACATATAAGAAATGCTGGCAGTAGTAAATGCAAACTTTGACACCACTGTTAACCGTTAGCCAACTGTTAACTACTTATGTATGAAATACCATCGGCTGAATGAGACCCGTCAATGTGCACCACCTCTCGTCGAAATGCTGTGATGATGTCTGCCTCATCGCTGGCAACGAACCGTGGACAACCATTGAGACTACATTGAAGGATGTTGAACAGCTCGTACACGTACGATACGAACCCGTTCAAATGAGTGCACACAGTTTGTACGAGGATATATCAATTGAGCGGTGATTTCAAGCAGCCATGTTTGTCTTTTTTCCTTGCCGGACATTCCTGCATCCATATTCCATGGGGTGTTACCTTTTAAAGGTACTTGTCGTACACTTTCAACGGTACGTAATACATTTCCTGTGTTGGACCATTTTCGGGAGATGAAAAATAGTTACCATGACTTCTGAATCAGCCCTCGTATTTTATTAGTTTCTTATCGTTTTAGACGCAGCTGGTGAAAGTGTGCTTTCTCTGTGCTTGGTAGTCAAGTGTCTGGGAAAAAGCTAAAGAACAAAAGAAAGCGATTGTGATCTTTTGTCTCGAGCACCTGCCATTTCATACATAACATAATAAAGTACCCACTCAAGTGTAACGGTTATCGATGCTTGGGGAAGCATCCAGTGTGTAATAATAAAAGCAAACACGCGTCATTTATTCTGAGTCTAACACAGTAGTAAATAAATGTTTTACTTTCTGTGTTAAAATATAATTGGTGATGTTCTTATAAGAACTTGTAATTATAATTATTTTTAGTGTTCCTTTAATGGATTATGTATTTTTATTAAAAACAAGACATCAATATTAGTAAAAACTGTTAAATTGTTATCATTTCAGTATAAGTCTACATTGAACACGGCGTATTATATTCAATTCGAAACAAAAAATGATTGCGAATGTTCCAGGTGCGCGAATTAGAACTAATAATAGGCCTTTTTTATATACCTATACTACAACATATCGCGAGACTTTTCTTAGATTAGGTGCAGTCTCTTATGTACATTGCTGTTCTTGGGAGGTCAGTGTACAGTTTTTTTTAGAAGTTCGTCAAAAATTGGTGTTCTCGTACGAGAAATATATTAAATAATTGGTCCTTGTCATTCATTAGGTGATAAACCAGTCCTTGAAATTCCTCGAGTACTTGTCTCTCCTAACTAATGGATTGCAACCTAATTTCTTCCTGCATTTTTGCTCCTTTTCCGCAAGTAAAATGGCACAATAACAACGCATTTTCCTTTCCTCCATCTTTGAGTAACTGTAATAAAACTGATGTAAAATTTACGACTACACAAGCTCGACTAACTACCGGTTGTTTCAAATTGCGGGTACAAGTTTGGCGTGTGTCTCTAGTCGCGGGAGCTCGAGCTCTCACTATCATGCGTGTGCGGGCAGAATCTGCTCCGTGTGAAAGCAGGATTAAGATGCGCAGAAATCTATTCTGGGAAGTCAGTGGGGAGATGTTTTTCGTTGTCTCCCGTCCTCCTGGAAGTGATATCAGGCAGCAGGGTCAGGGATCGAGGTTTGTCAGCCGGACGTCAGCTCTTTTTCATCTGTTATAAGCGTGCTCGTCTGGGCTGCCTTGTTAGATGGCAGGAGAAGCAGTGCATGGGATCCCTTCCATCGATCAAATAAGGTAGGTCATCTGTCTTTACACTGTGGAATTTGTACTACACAGCGTAGCTTCTTCACAAACTTATTGACGCTACATAGTAAAGCGTGATGGGTTGTTTTATGATTATCTGAACCTAAACAGTCTTACCCCATAATCAGTGTCTCACGGGTGTGAACAGAACTACAGATGGCATGGTAGTGAACAATACATTAAATCAAAGTTTTAAACTATGTAGATGTTTTTATTGCTGCTCTTATCATTCGAGAAAAAAAATGAGGGCAAATACAGATGTAAGTTAAGCATTAAATACAATTAATTATTTAAAGCTTTCACAAATATCTAAATTAATTCAAGAATTATTATTTTTATATCTATTTGCTTTGTCAATTACTGAAAACCTGTATCTTTATATCATCCGTTGTCTTCGGACTTTCCAAAAATCTTGTAGTTTTAAAATTTCCCATCGATATAAAGATTGCTCCAGTTTACACAACTAGAAGTTTGTTCGCGCTGTAGTGATTACAAATTATAAACCAAGTACAATATTTCAAATGGGACAGTGTAGTCACCTTCTCCCAAATATTTCTGTATGGTCCTCGTACAACATATATTTGTGGCAATTTGTGGATATAGGCCGTTCACGGTAAAGCGAACATATTTAAAGCCCTAGTAACGTTTTAATTTCAGCCATTTTTTAGTACTTTAACCACCGTTTTAAATAAATATTGCCATAAACGAAGTGTGTACATTCCACAGCATTTGGAAGTTAACGCCTAAGTTTAAAATTAATATATTTATAAGCTATTATTCCAAATGAGAGGGCTTCCCAAAGTGCTCACTTTACCGTGAAAAGGCTATAATCTATAGGTCTGTTTAATTTTGTTGATGAAACACGGTGCCTTCTCCACTAAGTTTGTGCGACGTGCACAAAACTAAAGGCATATGACGGCTCTGTAATGAACGGTAAAAGTTTTTAATGAAGAACATAACTGAGTGGCTCACTTGTGTGTCACGTCTGATTTTTTTGCGAATGCTAATATTCTAGCGTATCTCAAAACTACTGACCTTCACAAGACGATATGAAGGGTAATAAGGTAAATTTGAAGTACAGTAATATTGCAGATACTGTAAATTGTTTTAGGTCTCGCCCACAAAAGAAAAGAATGTTATAAAACCTTATACACGTTGATATTTTCTACATTCTACACGTATTTCATGTCAAACTTCTAGAGTGAAGAGATAAAGAGACAGAGAGAGAGAGAGAGAGAGAGAGAGAGAGAGAGAGAGAGAGAGAGAGAGAGAGAGAAGAGAGAAGAGATTTGGGCGGATTTTTACAGCGAGAACTTGAGCGAATTCAAGCTTATAATAATAATTTAAGATGTAATAACACTATAATATTTAAAAACAATTATTTTAATAGGTGTGGTTAAATACTGTGTGTTTATTTTCAAAGCCGTGGAAATAAAGTTAGTGCGACCAAAGTATACATTCAAAAAGGGAAAATATATAAAATAATACTGAGGTATTAACCACATTTTTTTAATACTTACATTAATAATTTAAAAAATACAGAATATCGAGTGAAATTATTCGGTAAATATCTTTTTGAGCGTACCATTACTTTAGTAATTCACATAGAGACAGTAATAATAATATAAAATTGCATCCAAACTAAGAAAGTTACATGCCAAAAAAAATATTAATGCTGCTTCACCAAATACTTACGCAAAAATCCGCAGTCCATTAATATTTCATGATCAGATTTTAAAGCCATTCAGGGACTATCTTTCGTCGTACAAGCTTAATATACAGTCTCATGCAGAAAACATATATATTGAAATTGTTTATTCCAGCTTTAGACCTTGGGACATAACTGAATCTTGACTTGGAAGTAAAACATGTGTTACAAAATGGTGGCTTCTTCCAAAACGCGCTATCCCAATTTTTATACATTTCATCTTAAATTACTAACAGATGTTTTGCTACAAACAAACTACCTGCATTCATAACGAAATTAACCATCAAACATTTCTTTAGATAAAATTTTTAAAATCGGAGTTCTCACATTTTTACCAGTATTTGAATTTCCTGTACGATGAGAAGAAATTTCAACTCAGCGTTTCGGAAATAAGTCTCAAAATTATCTTAGGTGTGATAGCAAGAATATACGGTGTCAAACCGTTTGCAAATTGCGATTACCCTTTTATTTAAATGCTAATGAACTTTATCGCGTCACTTGTGGTTTTCCAACGAAAATCCATGTTATGATTACAAAGTAAATATCTTGGATTCATAATCATATTATTGAGACAAAAATACGTATATGACCGTGGAAGTGCGAAGTAGATACTTTGGATTTAGTGGTTTGGTTTATCGCATTTCTGGAACATTAGGATAATCATATTATGACAGGTATAAGCAAGGTATTTCAATAAGGTGTGAATGATCAAACCTTGTGTTATATATGAAACTGGTTAATGTGCCTCGCAAAAGGTATGCTAATAAGAAAAATTTCAGTAACGTTCGGCAAAATGTTGTAAATAGGTTCTTATCTTGTAAAGGTTCTTATCTCGAAACAAGAACAAGAATCAAGTCCCCTATCAACGTGCAGTTACCTTGTAAGGCCACAATATATTTTCAGAATATTCCCCGAATGTATACGAAACCTTGGTTATCACACAAAACATTTTCATATACACGTTCTGATATATAGTTGTTTTCTTTTCCATTTGTGTGGGTACCTGTGGAGAGATTTGGGCAGCTCTTAAATCAGATGAGAGTGAAGCGAGGCGAGTATGGAGCAGCGCTGGAATGCAAGGGCGGGGGAAATAGGAGATCCCGAGAAAACCCACTGACCAGCTGCATCGTCCAGCACTATTCCCACATGCGAAAATCCAGAAGCGACCCCACCAGGAATAGGCTCCTGTTCACCTGCGTGGGAGGCGAGTAGTCAAACCACTACACCATACATGGCCCCTACGCGGGTACGATATTCGCCCGTCTTACAAGACCATATGGTCAGGAATCACGCTATTTTAATGTTAACATTGTCATGCAGTGAATTACAGTAAAGGTTCTGCACGGCAAACTGAATACCTACTTTTGAAAGCCCGACTTCAGATCTACTTCTAGTCATATGTGTATTCTTACATCATTTGTATAATTAACATTGCAATGACTCTGATCACTTTATTTACGTGCTGGTCAAGTGAAACTGAGTAATAATTAGAAAAGTAATTGTTCTATACATTTGCTCATTCTTAAATATATATGCGTTAAAAAAAAGTAAGCGAAAGAAATAATTTTACTTTTAATTAATGTTTTACTAACACTATTAATTAAACGTTAATACCTGGAACTACTTCCCCTGTGTCGTTGCCAACTTAACTGGTCGAATGCCTCTCAGCGTGCCAGTTAATATGCATGCAGGTAGGGAGTGTAAAGTTTCTCCAAGGTTTGTTTCATAAGTGCTCAATTTACTGTGAATAGCCTCTAACTGTTTTTACGCCCTGGCCGTTCTGATCTTGCAGATGTCTGTGAGTCTGAGTCTACGGCTGCTTCTCCTGGCTGCGGTGGCCGTCAACGCTGGTCACGTACCGACGATTCAGGCATGCGGGGAAATTTAATTGAACTCTTGAGATCTGTATGCAGTGACAAAAATAACCAACCTGCCAAGAGGTCAATAGAAGGTAATCAATGATATATTAACTACTGCAGTCACAAATACCCTGGCACTTCTACAAGTAAGAGATCAACACCCCTTGACCATATTTATAGCTTGCTTTCCGATGAAAAGAAAGGATAATATCATTTTCCTTTCTGTTTGTGTGTGTGTGTGTTATCTCTGCGTGTGTGTGTTCTACCCTTTCAATTTCTTAGCGCCGGAACAGAATTTCACAAAAACTCGGTACATATATAGTGCTAAGTAAGGACACCTTACTTTTATAGATTTCGATCACGCCGGGCAATTACTTTCAAAATAGAAACTATAAAAATATTTAGAGCGATATGTTATAGCACGTAAACCATTATACCGAAGTAGTAGAGGCATGAATGTTCTGGCCCACAGAGCACAAGAGTGGCCTAAGTCGCATTTAGTGAAAAAGTGGGCTAAGTGGCGGATCAAGATATGCAAATTATATTTATTAATTGTTTGAGAAATCAATTAATTACATAATTTTGATGCCAAAAATGTTATTACTTTAATGGTTTTTTTATATTAAAGAATGTTTATTAATTTATTCATGTCATAAGGGTCATATTGGTGGATCGACTTCGATGTGTTCAGTGTGAGTTCCTGGAACCGACTGACCAGAGGAGTGGGTTGCCATTGTTTATATAGTAGTTATTGTTGGTGTAAGAGTTGTATAAGTCCCATTTAAATTTTTTTGTTTTTGGTTTATATGCGAATAATGAGCAGGTGTGGAGGAAATACTGGGGAGTGTAGATACAGGAGAAATGTTTTCGGCGAGATAAATATTTCAACAATATTATTATTAAAAATATTAATGAAAAGATAAGTTGAAATAGGTTACCAAACGAATAACCCCTCAAATAGCATAAAAGTAACAAACTATTCCGGCAAATGAAATAGCAACGAATCCTTAATTTAAAAAAAGATGAGACAGAATCGTTAAACAGCTCTTGCACTAGGTACAGGTTTCCTTAGCAAATCTCCACTTTAATCACGTAACATTGAATTTACAGACCGAATGGAACAAATTAAATTAAACGTCCAGCTAACACAATAAAAAGAATTACAACTCCCAACACATATGCCAGCTCCCCCTGACAAATATCCCATCCCAAAACATAGTCACACATACCAACTTACCCCAAGATTGCTGAACCAATAGCGGAGCATATTGTAGTACAGGTGGATTTAGTGGTACACTCTGTTGAAATGATTGTGTAGCAGATTGTGGAGCAAGGTGTGGAGCATGTGAAGGGTGATGTGGAGGTGGATATGGAAGCGAATGTGGAGGCAAATGTGGAGGTTGGAGGTGGATGTACAGGCGAATGTGAAGCAAGGTGTGGAGTGTGTGGAGTGTGTGGAACAAGGTGTGGAGTGTGTGGAGTGAGTGGAGCAAGGTATGGAGTGAGTGGAGCAAGGTGTGGATTGTGTGGTGCAGATTGTGAAGCAGATTATGGAACATGTGAAGAAGAGTGGAGCAAGTGGAGCATATTGTGGAGAAAGGTGTGGAGTGTGTGTAGCATGTGGAGCAGATTGTGGAGCAAGGTGTGGAACAGGTGGAGCCAGTAGTACACTCAGTTGAACTGATTGTGAAGAATATTGTGATGCAATGTTTCAAACTGTATAATGTTTCTTTAAAGTGTTGTTGGGGAAAAAAATTCAGATAATCATATATTTCAAGAATAATATTTATTCACACCAGACATCAACATGTTGATTCACAGCCGTAATATTTTTTTTCTGTTATATGGTAATGTAAAAATCATAAGTTTTTATTTTCCTTGGAAACTTGTTAAAAACAATATTTTTTGTTTATTTGTTGTCAGTTATTCACACTTTAAACTTGCTTCCCTAGGTTAAGTCTCTCTAATTGACTCGAAATTCGTCTGTGAGACGAACGAAGCACTATCCGAATCACTCGAATGTTTCATGTCAGATAAAAACACATTGTCTGCTAAGAGATCTACTTTCCGTGTTGGGGGGAAACAATCGTGTTTCGATCTACTGCAGCTGATGGCCTTTCTGTGTATGAATCAGTGCTCAAAACACTCAAGTATACATCGTCCAACAAGAGATAGAAAAAACTATGTTTAGGCGAAAAGACAACATCCTGACAGCTTGTGTTAGGTGATCTATTCGTTTGCAATTCAGATTCAGATTATGTCTCGCTAATGAAAAGATTGTCCCACAAACTGGCAACATATTAATGTTCATCCTCACTCATTGCACAAGAATAAAGTTTTTTGTTTCCCAATAGAGCAATTTCAACACCACACAAAATATTATGGGCTGTTTAGTGTTGAAATGAAATGATAAATATTATTATAATGTCTGGAAACGAAGTTGTGTTGTAAGTATAAGTAAATATTTTATTAACGTTACAAAAATTTTGAACATTTACTTTAAAATGTCTGTTATAAAAACCTGTTTTCTAAAGAATGTAATTTTTATGAGAAATGTAATTTCTATTTTTGAAAACAAGGTGCTATGTGTTTACAGTGAATTAAATATTTTTATTTTGAATAGAAAAAATTGTTTATTTAAGACAAATCTTTGAATATTAAGTGCAAAATGTATACTGTGAGTGAAATAACATATGTTACTACACATTTACACTGTTTTCTAAAAAAAATTTCCTAAATTTTAAAACATCCTTAAAAAATTACTTCATTTTAAAAAATGTAAAAATTGCTTAAATCTCTAACATTTTGTAGTTGTACAACTTAATAACCTACTTAAAAATACTTAAAATTAAATTATCTATGCTCAAACCACCTCGTCACATACATTCTACTTTTGTTAGTGTTACTCAAGGTCCAAACATCCATTACACAATCATTCATCACCAAACAACATATTAAGAACATAGACATGGGCAGGGTGACTAACCCTTCAGAAATGCTTGGCATAGTCTGGCTTAGTACCCTAATAGTTTTATATGTTCCATAGCTCACACCAAAATTTTCACATAACTTTTCCCTTACTTAAAATTACTTAAAACTACTTAAAATTACATATCTAAACCACCCAATCACTTACATTCTACATTCATTAGAAGTACTCAAGGCTCATTCATTCATCACACAGACGTCCTTCACTGAAACAACAAATTCAGAATTTAAAGTCAGGCAGGGTGAGTAACCCTCCAGGTATGCTTGGTATAACCTATCTTAGTTCCATCTTTTTTTCTCAATTTTTGTGTATTTGTGTTAGAAAATCCTTTATTGAAAACATGTGTTTAAGACTTGTTTGTAACGGAGTTGGGATGGGACTTGTGTTACATGACTGCCGTCTGTATCCATAAAAAGGTATTTTGCGCTACCCTCTGCGCAGTGGAACCTTATTGGGGAGTGGGAGAACAGTGTCGAGGATCGGACAAAAATTTACGAATTGGACTTGAAATGGTGTTCTATGCATGTCGGGCAACTAGAAGTTTGGTGTCTATGTATAAAATTCTTATTTCCTAGCTTTGCTCTCGTGCTGTTTACGCGTTGGACATTCTTTGAAGTGTATATATTATTTCACAACCAGTTACAATGCTCGCCTGCAGTTATTTTTCTAATATCGTGTAGTCTGTTAAACATTTTAGGGAGTATTTCTTACTTTTATATTAGGCAATGTAATATTGGAGACATAATATTTAAAAAAATATAGTTATCATTAGTGAGGTGCGGTTGGCTTGGCGGAGTGTGTGTGGTAATGGGGGAGGGCACCTCTTGGCTTCCTCGGTGTGCGTGGTGGGCTGGGGGTAGCGGGGTGTGCACCTCTTGCAGCCTCTGGCGGGGAAAGTATGTACTATTCGTTCTCTGTGTTTTGCTCGTGTGCTGCAGAGAGGTCTAGCAGTCTGACCTCGTTTGTGATGGGGTAGGGGAAGAAAGAGACCTCTAACAGGATTCTGGATGATGGAACAGGGGAAGACGTGGAGTTGAGAGAGTGGAATTCTGAGTTTAAAATTACTTGAAAGCCAGCAATGTGCTCTGTAGACATCATATAATTTTTTTTTAACATGAGGGTTCACTCTCTAGCCTTACATGTAAATTAGTAAAAATTGTTTTAACTTGTCTTGTTAAGGTCTTATGTTAAACCCCATTTCATATTTGACTGTGTAATTTGTATACAGTGTTTCAGCCTTCTTATTAACGAAAATATGAGATTTTTAAGACTGTAATTCGTTCAGGCATGAAATTGTATTATTATATTTTCTTTAAATTGTGATAGACTATTTTTTTTTACTCTTAAGACAAAATTTTTTGTATTCATGTTAAGAAGTACCTGTTAAGTGATTACTCTCATACTTTTATGAATCGTAGTGGGAAAACTACACATGAACCATGCACTTTTTTTCCTCTCTGTTTATTAACCAGAATATTTTTTTCTTATTGAAACCAAAACATATTTGTAAATGAAAAATAAATATACACAAAGGTGTTCATTTTTACATACATATTTAATCAATAATTTGTATGCAACATTGTGTTATGTTTCTTTAAATATATTTTGGTTCGAAATACATATTTAAATTTGTTTTGTTTCAAATACATCTAAGATTTCACACAATATATGTCCAACAAACATAGAACACAGATTGTTTCAAAAATACATATCACATTTAAACTTATTTTTGTTTCAAATACAAACAAGCAATAATAAACCTAATATTTCACCAAATACAGGATGTCTAACAAACATAGAATACACCAAAAACTAAAATTCTTGTACATTTTGGGTGACTTCGTGTCTAGTCATAACTTGTCGATTCACGGTCCGAGGACAAATCACGCCATTTGTGCAGCGGCTGTGAGTTTCTTCAGGCGCATGTCCAGACAGGTCCTGAGCTGTCATAGACGTGGCGGTGCTGGTAGTCGTAAAGTTTTGCCAGCTTGTGCAGGGAAGGACAGCCATACTCGCATTGCACATAGATGATTTCAACTTCGTTTTTGCACCAGTCGCTCAGCCATTTCTTATGCTGGGGCCCTGCCACGTAAACGAGTACTTGTGGATACTGCATCAGCATGTCGCGCAGCACGTTTCCCACCTGATGGTACGGAATCTTGTCTTCGTCCCACTCCAGTCTGTGGTGGTTCTTGGTCAGCCAGTAGTTTGTCTTCTTGCTTTTATCATCCGAGTGTTTCCACGAATTAAGGGAAGTGGGGGGGGGGGGAAGCAGCACGTGCGCGTTTTGCCATCGTCGTCGTAGGTCACTGCGATCTCCTTGAGCGCATAGCTGCCCTGTCTCTGGAAACCTTGCAGATTACAGTACATCCCGATACAAACTGAAGTGAGAAGCAGTGATCATCCTATTTATATATGCTTAGCTCGCCATGCTCACCAGTCCTGGAAATCAGCCGTAGCTCATTACTCTGTCGTGCAAAATCAAACAGTAGGCAGCAGTGTTCGCAGGCACATATTCCTTAGAAATAATTTCTATATGGCAATCCACCACACCGTTTTGAATTCCCTCATTTTTTTTGGACGTGTCGAAGACCAGCAATGGCGCCACTCCACGAAATATTTCTGGGCTTAGGACAGGGTAGGACTCGCGTCCATAGTAGGAGGCTTTAAACTGAGTATACAGACAATACGCCAACATAAATTATTCTTGATCGAAGGAAAAGTTCAAATCTTCGTATGGATAGCTTTCGCTATTCAAAAATATCTTTACGTTCTGGACTTTGCAGTGGTCGAAAGTCGATTTGTCTGCCGAGATGTTGTGTTGCTTGTTAGTTTGAAATGCCAGTATGTCATAACGTGGTTTTTCCATGCTTGAAGAAGTCTTCACAACCCAGTGGTTCCTCATGGCAGATGACAGGACTGGACACGTAACCAAACTCCAACTCCTGAAGGTTATGTCGATGATTTTTTCTTTCTTGACGTAGTTCAGTAGCTTCACACATTCGCGGGTGCTCGGAGTCACATGGGGAACAAACCAGTCTATGTTGGTTAGGGTTACAGCGACAGGCTGTGGATTTTATCTAACCCCAACACTGCATCAAGATGTGAGGTGGCTAGCATTATCACCAGTTATTGCTTGGCTCCTATTATTTTGTTCCTATAATCCTAGGCGAAAACAAGTAGCGTCGATAGTGGTACACTCATCTCGAACTTGCCTTCTGCGTAAGAATGACTGTGAAGGCAGGGTGTAGATATCTTGATGCTGTATCGGGTTTCGAGCCTCGCACCTGAGGTCATAGGGGCCAGTGAGATACGGCTGGTAGCAAAGCAGCTCAAACTTGTCGATGCTGTTGTCGAATTCTGCCCGCTGGGTCACGTTCAGTAAGTTGTCATCATCCATGTCTGTTCACTTTCAACCCTAGGCCTTGTAGAAATTGTTTGTTGGCACGTGTTAGCACACTGGTGTCTCGAGCTCTACTGGTCTCTGGTTTGGTGCTGCGCTCGACTTTATGCATGGTACGCCTAGCAAAACTCAATCCGATCGTTTCAAGTGCAAACATAAAGTGATGATAGACAATATGATAGACAATTGATACGACTACATCGTGTGCGCTCTTCGCGATCACAGAAACATAAATTATGCTTTTTGGAACTTCGACCAATTTATAACATGGTGGGGCTGTCGGCGCGAAATTGTGCAGTGGATTGCTGGTTTTACCATTGACGTAGCAGCCGCTCGCCAAATTACAGTTTTTGCGTATCATGTTCACTGGAGATATGTTCACCGGCCACGACGATTCGTGCATTTTACCAGCTTTGTAGATTCGCATCTCAAACCCCAGCATTGGTCCGATGGTATCCAGTATCGTAAAGTCGATATATGCACTGCAAATTATTTCTGCACTTTAATGTGTTTGGGTTATCTCGTAGTTCGAAAGTCACATCTGATGGAATGGATTTCTTTATGGAATAAGTGATGTCCTTCAGTTCGTATGCACCAGTGGGAATACCTATTTCCTTCACATCACCTGCCACTATGTGCTGGAATGCAGAATTGACATTTCGTTCTATGTTGAATGGAGTTGTAAGTCTAAAAATCAGTAAGTCCGATGACCCAATCGCCTTCCAGTTCCAAGGGCGGGTAAAACATTGCCCTCAGCTTTGATGTATTACCACTTAGAATGATGGACTTCGACATACTGACTGGAGAATAGAGGTGCAAACATCTTTTATGTAAACAATTAACGAATAATTATTTGCCTACAATTTATTTTATTCTACTGCACTAGAAAGCAAAGACACAAATGTCCACAGTTCCACGTGTTAGGCAGCTGCTCCGTTTCGTAATTGTAGGTTAGTTTGCAATTTTTCAGGTACAGTCGCAGTTCGGGCGGAGGACACAAATTCCCAAAACTGTCGTAGTAGTTTGCATGTTTACCCTTATTTGCATACGCAACCCAGTGCGTGCCAGGCCCGGCTGCCATGTCCAGATTAATTATGGCACACTCATTACATTATGGTTTAGCAGGCAAAGCATCGGCATGAACACTCCTCTAAAATTAGCTATCTTCAATTTTCGTGCAAACAGTTCTAAATTCATGTTAGTGAGCGGTCGTTTCGGTAGAGATTTCATTACTGCCTTCTCCTGCTGCAACCCTTTTTCTTTCTCGCACCTCCTCCTTGGTAGGGCCATCACATGTAAAGTCCTTTGCTGTTTTTTAACCTATGGCGATAGCTTCTAGTAAACGCTTGTGGCGATGGTTTTCCTCCAATTGCTTATGTCCATTCGAGGCTCGTTTCACCGCACTAACGATATTCGTTATGGCCCCGACGATACCACCCAGGGTGCCGATTGCAGGTATCAAGGCAGAAAGTAATCCTCCATTCTTTTTCTTCCCTCTCCTCTTGGAACTTCGTCTTGCTTTTTTCGCTCCCATACCCATCCTCACCTTGACTTTCATCGCGTTGAAAACACCTCATGCAGCTATTTTTTCACAGAGTCCAGTATCTGGCGATTTTCTTATCTCGTCGGCCTTCTGTGAAAATATTTTGTCTGCCTGGTACCTGATTTGCAGATCGTTGCGCTGGGAATAAGCGATATCGTGCCACTTGTACGACTCGTCCAACGTGTTGATGACCATATCGCCACGTGCCAACCTTTTGGCTAGCTTGGTTCCTGGCCCATAGAACCTGTATCCAGGAATGTGTAGCTTGCATGGTATACTGTTTATCAGCATATATATATATGATACCACGACCGGATTTCGACATCTTTACCTTACAATGCATTGAATTAGACTGACCTGAAACTTATAAATACAACCCTTTTATCATTTTTTGTTTCAGTATAATTCTGGACTTGGAAAAGTACAGACGTAAAATTCCAAAGATGCATCTGCTGTGCCGCTCCTGTGGTAAAGAATACACAGCTTTGCACAGTGTGCCTTGACATGAGATAACGACCTGCAGAATGAAAGGTTCAAGAATGCCATTTCAGTGCGAATTCTGCAAGAGACAGAGACAGACCTCGACGTGATGCGTTAAAGAAACATTCAAAAACTTGTAGCACTGGTTCTCTACAACTACAGTTTACTCTACCTGCTCCAGATGATCGTAGTGGTAACATAGGAATTGTCACCAAGATGTTACCCTACCCATACACATTCATGGTGAAGATGAAGCTATCTCCCATGAATCGCGACATGGATGCCTATTTCCGAATTCTGTGCGCTGCATCATCGCAGGACCATCGGGTTGCGGCAAGACACGTGTCCTACTGAGCCTGCTGGAAGAACGTAACAGTCTTCGGTACAATCATGTGTACCTGTACTCCAAATAACTCCAGCAACCGAAATATCAACGATTGGCACTAATACTGCAGGCCGTGGAAGGCTTGGGTTATTTCCTATGCAATGATAATGAAGCCATCATGCCGCAGAGTGAAGCACTGACAAACTCGATATTTGTTTTTAATGGTATTGCCTGCGAGAAACAGACTGGTATTCAAGAGTACTTTAGCATGGGGCGACATGCATTTGTTGACTGTGTGTACCTCGGACAGACTTATCCGCATATACCCAAACCACTGCTTCGCGATAATGCCTATGTGTTGGTACTGTTTCGCATGGATGATATGAACTTGCAGGATGCGGACGACGACACTGTCAATACGGGCATGATGTTTGCAGATTTTAAGGATATGTGTGCCTTGAGTTGGAAAGAGAAATATGGATTTTAGTGACCGTAAAAGACTTGCCGCTATATAATGGCAGGTACAGGTATGGCTTCAATCAGTATATAGTAAGACACTGACCATGAGTCACAATAAAATTTCCAACTTCAGACATGGTCTACGCTCCGATGATGATGGAAATGTGCTAACAAAAGCTCACCTCTCCGATGTTCACAGGGGTCAGTCGCTTCTCGGGCAAAAGATCGAGAGCATGAAAATGAATTGGTGGAAGATATGGTGGCTATCGACCGGCACATAGGGGGGCTGGAGGCATGGATAATAGACCTGATCAATGTGTAGAATGCGCAGAGACAGGATGGATTGAAGACTCTTCCAAATATGTTAATGTCCAAACTGGCTGCCAAAACTGATGTCGCGAGGCATAGCAAGAAGGTGTCGGATGCCTGCATTGACCGACTGGAAAGGATCGAAAATTAATTTTTCCACAACTCGAGAGTGAATATATGTATACCTGTGCAGTTGTGTATTTGTTCCATTCTGTGAATGGTGATGGTCCGAACCGAACTGATGACTGAGCTGCAGCAAGCCATCGAAGATGTTCACACGAAATATCTACTAGCGAATACTTACAAACTGGCTCTCGAGAATCGAAGGGAAGAGGCTTGCAAGCCAATAACCCGCCATCTCGCTAACTTGGGCGACGAAAAAGACATTCTGAAGTAAGACTTAGAAATTTTTTTTTATAAGTTGTGATATGTACATGGAATTATTATAAAAATAAAAGTGTGTTTTTGCCTTACTTTGCATTAATTATATTCTTGCCTGTCATTATACATGCTATTGGTAACCCTGAAAGACTGATTAACTCTTTGGTGTTATGAGAGTCGGTTTTATTCCACCATGAAAAGTGTTTATCAGCGCCTGAAATTTTTATATTGGTATGAAAACAATCAATATTGCTCACTAGTTAAACTTTTAACACTTTTGAGGGTATTCTAGTTTTGAAAATACTCATAGGTTATTTAAATAAATATGTGTTTTTACATACATTAATTTATTCACATTTAAAAAAAAACAATACATCAGTTAAAAATAGTTTTTACTAATTTTTTCGTGCATACATGAAGTCGAAATACGAGTCTAATAATATTTTGAAGGGAACAACATAAGCTTCTGTGTGGATAAAGATGGAAGGCTCACAGTGTGGAACTACTGCTAGTGTAGTCACTGGAGATGGAGTCACTGGTTTCTTCTGTTGTAGTGTCACTGAAGGATGAATCACCACTGTTGCTAGCATAGCCGCTGCTGCTGGAGTACATAGACTATGGTTCATGAACAAACATATCTGAATTAATTATTTAGTTCAGTTTGAATTGGTATACATGTTTTTGGAGAAAATCAAGCTTCTCGAAGCAGTTTTTGCCTATGTATGGAGCACAAAATTGATGCAGAAAGTGTGTCTCGCGTCAGTAAACGACCAAGTATGTCTTTCTTAATACTTCTATAATGTTGTTTACCATTACATGATTCTCTGTACTTGATATACTTGGAGTCTCCGGGCATCGCATAAAATGGTACTAGCTTCGGAGCACAGAGATGAACGGCACAATTATTATCTTCGCACACGAAGCTGGTTACTACCCTGGAGGTTTCGTATGGCGAAAATTAATTCCACTGTAGACGGAAATGTACGCTCTCACTACACATTTCGAAGTATAAAGAGCTATAAATATAATCACACTCATCTTTAAAAGTAATACCATACTGCACACAATGTAAGGCTTCACGCACATAGTCGTAGCAAGTGCTGGGGTTGTACATTATGCATGGCGACGACTCGGTGCTAGTAGGATCAGGCAACAGGAACACCATTTCATCTTCCTTGCAGTCTTCAGAAAATCGTTCAACATCGTATTCAGGGTCCATGGTTGCTGGGCTGGCTGACTGGTTGACTGTAGACTAGGCAAAAGAAACCTGGTTGCAGACCGATGCTCAGACAACGAATGTGGCGTACACATCACAGGTTAGTGGGGTGCACATAGTCACCCAAGTTGTTCTGCCATGGTTCAAAATGGCCGTGTGACGTTCTCCATTGCGGTGCTCGGACCACCAGGTAATCTTGTAGCTGTGTGGTCTTCTGAGTTGATATACAATTGTGCTATTACCCCGAATTTGGCACAGACGCATTTCTTTTGCTTGATTAATCAGCTCACTGGTAGTGCAGTGTAGCGTCGAAGGTAGTAAACTCGACAGGCAATTAAGCAACATGGTACTGCAACCAAGCTGGAAAAAACATCTTCACTCATGCTGACCCAATGTTCGAATTCGTTGCAGGCTTGTAATTGCTCTGGCATACTAGGTATCCAGAAACGAACACGATGGTAGCCTATTCTAACATCACTGTATGCAGCAACATCTTCAAGTCGGAACTGTACAGACATGATGGGATGAAATTAATACAACGAGCCTTCTCCTCCAACTGTATATATCAGCTTCCCCCTCTCTGCTGATTTTTCCCACTCCACTACCAATCTAAATGGGCCAGTGTTCAATTTAGTTGCAGCTTGTACTTGCTCGTGAGCCTGCTGACTTATTCTCTTTATTTACCAGACATCGTGCAGGTACAGAACTGCTAAGATAGCTATTCCCACGCAAATGGTCATCCGACACCATCCAGGTGTGCAAACTACTTGTAAACATGTACATACTACAGTTACCAGATACCAAGGGGGAGCGGAAATGATATGTGCTGACTAAGGCTATCTAACATCATCCAGGTGCGAAAATGGCCAGGAAGCACGTACAGACTCCAGTTACCATGCATGTACAGACCTGCTCTTGACATTTACAAGGTCAGCTGGCCCTCGGATAAAATAAAGGGGGTGTGGTGATGTCCAGGTACAGTCTTGCTCTTGACATTAACAAGGTCAACTGGTCCTCAGATAAAATGAAGGAGGCAATGGTTTGTTCAATATGTCTGAACTGTGGTCTACATGTTGTTGATTAGTAGAGCAGATATGCTGCAAAAGGATGGGGTGATCTATCTATTAAATATATGTGAATACATTTTTTTATATTAATTCATAGTAACATGTGCATCTACTTCTTTAAAATACTTGTTAAGTGAGTTTAAATTAATGCGACTGCATGCCATAAAAGGGCTATAGTATTCACTCTAAAATGGTCAACGATAGCTGCTAACTAATCATCGTTGCAAGTGAATAAGTTCTTTTTAATGGGAAAATATATTTCGCTCAGCTTGAACTCATAAAGCTGACTACTGTCAGACCGGCCACTCACAAAACCGATTATTTGACCCTTGACTCTTGACTCTTTAGCTCTAAAATGACTCCAATTAAATCCAAAATGACTCCAAATGACTCCAAAATGGCTCTGAATTACTCCAAAATGTCTCCAAATGACTCGCCTCATAGCTCCATAGGTACACCTTTCCATAATATATCATATATATACTTAAAAATTATTCCATGTCCTAATGTGCATGACAAATTGTGCTGGTGGTTAGATTAAGTGGTTGTCGAGAGAAATAAAATATATACAATGCCCTGAGATGGGGTGGATTGGGCATGACTCTGATAAAAATATTCTGTGTTCTACACAATATGAAAACACATGCTAAGTCCTACACAAGTGTGTGGAGTGCATACTACAAAAATGGACTGACTAAATGGAATTTTTACTTGGACTGCTGGTTAGGTTAGGTGGATGTCGAGAGAAATAAAATATATTTAAAGTCCTGAGATGGGGTTGATTGGACATGATCTGATCACATGTTCGGTTATTTTGGCAGTGTAAAAAAAGTGTAGCTTAGATAGTGTGAGGAGAATGGTTTAATTATATGATTAGTTTTTTGTTTAGATAGTTAAATGGGAGGGACAGAATGCTTAGTTGGTATATTCGGTTAGTATGAGCAGGATCGTTTGATGAGAATTAAGACAATATGGGTGTCGTAGATGGTTAAATTAATATAACTGATCTTATGATAGCATGGTTAGAATATTTGATTGGTTCGGCAACTGGTATGGCTTGTTTATATGTTGTGTAACTGGCATAATTAAATGGGCTGAAATGGCAGTCAATAAAACTGAATGTTATTATCGATCAGTGAGGCTGAGGTACGATTGTGGATATGGAAATGTCTTGTTAATAGTATGGTTGAAGCAAGCTAATGTCATGGTGATAGGTACTTTATCCATTTTGGTATTCAGAATAATTCAATATGGCTGTTAAGTAAGGCTAGAAGGAGGGGAGTTCAAGAGGGGTCTGGTGATGACTAGAGTATGATGGTTGAATCTCGAAAGAAATAAAAAATATATATTCAGAGTTCTTTAAAGATGATTGGATTAAATTATCTTATGCTAGTTAAAAGTTAGGTTAGGTTGAGTGGATACTGCACAATTTATGGCATGGTGTGTTAGGAAAAAAAATTTACGAAGTTTAACATTACACAGGAATACGAAATATCTGATTGAGTGACCCCCAACACACCTGCCATTGATGCCTATGTTATATGGTTCGAAAATTACAGCCACTTATGCTTCTAAATTGACATAGGGCAGGCTTGACCATGCACCCCTTCTCCTATTCGTGGTTTATGTCTATGTTATAAATTTGGCATTTATAACTCAAACCGTTAGGAAATTACAGCCACCTATGCTTATCTGTAGTCATAGGTCATACTTGACCCACGACCCTTCCCCTAGTCATGGTGGATGCCTATGTTATGTCCTGAGCTCGAGGGTAGGAAAGGATGTCTGCTCTCTGTTACACATTTGCTCGGGAGTCGGTGCATGGTGACATAGCTGGGGCTTGGCCAGGCTGTGGCGATTGTGCAAGGAAGTATGACCAGGGGCGACGGGGCCACACAGAGGGGGGAGGAAGTGTGGCATGCGGAAGTGCAGAGGGGGAGAGATTGCATGAGGAAGTGTGTGTGTGTGGCCTTACCAAGGTAACAGGAGAGAGTGGGTTCTATCGTGCACAGAAAGAGAGGACCTGTCAGATGTCTAGCCATGACTGTCTATTCATTGCGAGTGACATCTTATTACATACATACATTGACGTCTCGATACATGGCTCACAGGTGGTACTGACCGACTGCTCAGAAGTAAGTACGCTGTAACACGAGTGCTCGGGGGGTTGGCGTGCAGCGAATTGCTTCCCGGGCGGTGGCAAGAGCTCGAGGATGTATGGTCAGGGGTGATGCAGGCAGGTGGAGGGGGAGGACTAGGGATAGAGAGAGCATATGAGAACGACTGGATGGTCGCTAGTCGAGGTGCCAAGGAGTGAGCATGCGAGGAAATGTGTGTGTGGCCAGGAGGTGGCACCGAAGGGACAGGAGAGACAGAGGTGAGTAAGAACGAGAATACATACAGGCCGACATATGTCCGCACATCCCTTATCGTCGTCAGGGGTTATGCATGTATTATGATTTTTTGTTAGTTATATCTCAAATGCTTCGTAACTTACAGCTATCAACCATAGTCATGGTTGATGTCTATGTTATAAATTTGGCGACTATAACTCAAATTGTTCGGAAATTACAGCCCTACTATACTTATACATTGGCACGGGGCAATCTTGTCCCTGAGACCCATCTCCTAGTGTTGGTGGATGCCTAGGTTATGAATTTGCTAACTATAACTCAAATGGCTCAGAGATTACACCAAACTATGCTTGTACACTGATATAGGGCATACTTGACCTGGCGACCCATATCCTAGTCGGAGTGGATGCCTATGTTATGAATTTGACAACTATAACTTAAATGGTTCGAAAATTACAGTCAGAAATGATTAAATGTTAATATGGGGCATATTCGACCCCACGACCGTTCTGGTCGTGGTTGATGCCTATGTTATAAATTTTACAACTATAGCTTAAACGGTTTGGAAATACAACCAACTATGTTAACATGGGGCATATTTGACCCCGCGGGCGGCAGTGTTACACGAGATCCTATCATTCTCGACACCTCGATGCCCCACCGCCACCACTGGCGATGTGCTGGCCGCCAAAATGGTAAACATCCTCAGTTGATCGCTAATTGTCCTGGGTAGACATATGTCGTCGATACCAAAATGGTCGCCAGGAATGATAGGAATTTGAGAAGCTTCGGATTTGGGAGAAGCTGCGACCGTTTCAGCCACATTGGGAAAACCTCTGCTCCTACAATGCGCAAAATTGAGCAAATGGACTTTCTGTCACTGGCTGCCATATGGCCGCAGTCGGCGGGAGGGAATGAGACCCCACATCCCACATGAGTCATTTTCCATCCTGTTGGGTCACCCACCAGATTGTGCTATTTAGGGCAAACAATGCTGGTCGTCACTGGTTGCCAACCTGGCTGCTGGCTGTGGGATGGAAATTCAGGAAACTTTGAGGGGAAAAAGGGAAAAAGTGACGTTTTTGTACGCGAAATCGACCGTTTTGGACGGGAAAAAGGGAAAAAAGTGTAATTCTCTCTCCTGGTGTCCTCAGCCCGATACCTGGAATTATGCTAAGTAGGGTCCGCGTGTCCGTCGCCTGATGCCTGGTGTCACAGAACCTACATTTTTATACTACTCGCAATTGGAGAATTTTTGTCTTATATTTCTAAGACTTTTACCAAGTTTGGAAAATTCTTTTTTACCCTTTTTTTTAGTGTTATTTTACGTTTTAATGCACGTGGATAGGGTGCCCAGCATCTCCAATATACTAATTCTTTGAGCGAAAATTTTTTAATGTTTTTTTTTTCATGTAGCTTGTTCAATTGTATAAAGTTTCGTTATTTTTTGAATTTTTGTTTTGATCTTTTAGTGGCATAACAAATTACTCTGCTGGTGAATAACCTGAACAATAATTCAGTATATTATTAACTTCAACAACAATAATCGTTCTGATACCACTTGTCGTTTCATGGAAACAGTTTTCCTATATTAACTTCAGAACTGTCCTAGTTACGATAATTTATTTCTAACAAACGACTGTTTCACTCATGATTATTAGATAAAAATTTAAATTGTGAAATTTATGAAAATTATTTTTTTTGGAGATTCTCAAAATTTTTTAATTGCTTCAGTTAGAGACTTTATAAACCAATGATTACTGTTAAATGTGCGTTTAAAAAACATAATCTATATAATTATTTTTTTACCTTGGTTGTATGCCGTCATTGTATAGTGATTTTTTTTAGTTTTAAAACCAACCTTTGAAAATAATCACTGTCCACATCTATGGTACCCATTAATATGCAGCTCCCAGTCCCAGTTAAGTTGGTAGAAAATTAATAATAATAATATTTATTAATATTCGACGCATTGTGAATAAAATGTTTAAATGTATAGCCAATGAAGTAATTAAATTAAATGTTTTTTTAAATTCTGATTAGAATATGTAATTCATATTGGTAAGACATTTTCATTCCTAACATTCCCACGGCTTCGCTTGCATGGCGCATAAATAAAGTGACGTGGCCCATGGCAATGTTAATGAGGGCGGGGTACAAAATGAGTAGGAAAGTAGATAATATACAGGATTCTAGAAAGTGATCAGTTTACCGTGAACAGCCTATAAATGGCAAAATACTTAATTCTGAGCGAGCAAGTTCTATTGAGAGGTACACCCCTTACAAAGCAGAATTATTTTTGAATTAAAATTTTTGTTTCTCTGACACGTTCGTGTTTAATACTTATAACTTTGTAACTATACAACAAAAAATCTTGATTATTTAAGCACCATGCTATAAGAGAAATATAAGTAAAAATAGAACAACGCACAAATGTAAATAGTTACATCTCTAATTCACAGAAAGGTAATATTCTTTAAAATATTGGACAACTAAAACGTTTAGAACTACCATGATTAATTTGACCAAACAAAGATGAGGCACTCAGAATGGACGATCCAAACAGGACGTAATTTTGCACACTTGCATACCATCGCTGGGTGTTTAAACGATGTGTTCCCTTAACCTATGACATCTAGATGATAATGTCACCCTTATATATCATCCCGTAACCACGTCACTGCTGTGGTTAACCCCATTTTCTGAAGAATGCTGAGAGAATCCTTCTCCCGATGACAGGCTAAAGCACAATCCTCCGGTGCTGAGGTGAGAAAAATTGAAGGCACTTGTCAGCTGAGTACAACCAGAGTCGGCCTTAGTCCTCTGGTCGGCTACTGGGTTGACTGGAGTGTGGCCGCTTTAGTCGGCGGTTTTCGACTACCATGTCTTAAGAGGCCGAAGCGCGCAGTTGTCAACTGGAAAATTATTAAATTTCTTGAAACCTTCGTCAGTGACTGAGACTTCGACGAAAATAATACGCCTGACAAGGCCATGTACAGGATTTAAAAATTGAAGGCTTTGTTCCGGTAAGGTCAAAGCTATATCAACTTTACTATCAGTTTTACAAAGAGCGTAATTTTTTTTAGCACATGTTAGTTATAAATATATTCAATGGACAGCCGAATATCATTACTTTTCAGAGGATAACAAAAAATGAGATTGGCAAAATATATTAAAACATTTTTTATGCATGTGTAGTTTAATTTTATTTCTTGCAAATTCATGGAAATGGTTTAGCCTCCAAAACACCTACCGTGTGTATAGCCTTGATGCCTGAAACATTGTTGTTCGTCTTCATATGGAGAAGTGTAACTCTGAATCTTTATTAAAATGCAACTGAACACAAAATGTTTTATTTATATAACTTTCGTAAAGTTAACCAATGTAAGTAAGTAGAATGACTTGGTGGAGAGGGGGAAATGGAATGGGGACGCGGAGCATCGTAGCCAACCACCGCCATGAATTTTCCTTTTTTCCCTTTCTGCCCTAAAAATGTACATTTTTCTATCAAAATCAACCATTTCCCTTAAAATTTCTCATTTTTTCCTTTAAAATTTCCCGTTTTCCCCCCTTAAAAAAGCGCCAAGCATCCCACATGCAAAATTGAGCCACATAAAGGCAATTCTCGATCCATCGGACGGATTTGGGAGGTTCACTTCTCGAGGGCAGAGCAGTGGTGGCCATTTTGGTTTTATAGGCATAGGGTATGCCAAATCGATACACTGGGTTGTAGTCAAACCTGATCATCGGCCATCTTGGTTCTGTCAGCCATCTTGTCCACCATGTTATTTGTCGGTGACCTTGACCACATGACCTTGAATGACCTTCGACCTAAAAATCCTGAAAAAATTTACAAACAATAATTTAACAAATTCATAGAAAATAATCAAACTAGAAAAAAAAATTTAAAAATTATTTTAAAAATAGTATTAAAAATCTTATTTAAAAATCTTACATTTCCGCAATTCCCCTCTGCAATCTCCATGTCAAGCAGACGACTAACCCACCTCTAGTCAATCACATTGACTTAACATTATATTCCCCTACTAATGATTCACATTTGTTAATTAGTCACCAAGCCTCCACCCCCCAATCCATACTCATTCTGCCATCTTGGATTTTTTCGTTTATCATTGGTTTGTATATTGCTGGATGCAGCCATCTTGTATTTCATGTGTTTACTTTAACATCATCTAGGGGGTGCTATTTTCTCACCAGGCAAGCTGGCGATTTAGCTAGCCATATTTGCTTATGTTTTAAAAGTATAGGTGGTGTTTTCGCCACCCTCCACTTGGATTATATTACCAGTGTTTATGAAGTGCTAATTTCTCGATTATGCAGCCTGCTATCTGCCTGTACCGAATGGTGCAAAGACAATTTCTGCGAAGTACTAAATGCCATATTTTATTTTATTTTATTTTAATGCGTAGTTAGTTCTATTTAAAAAATGTATATATAAAGAGAGGATAATTTAAAATAAATAAAACAACATATTTTTTTTAAAACTAATTTAATTGGTATTGTACAAAATGAGAAAAAAACTTTATAGGCTGGCTCTCCTCTGTGTAGAAACCACCATGGATGGGAACATTATTAAGATCCTTGAGAAAATAGATCCTCGGAGCATAGTTGCATATACATTGCACCCAAAAGAGTTCGGGGTTCCAATTCACAGTGAACCCTTTCTCGAATATGCCTTCCTGTTTGAAGATACCCACCAGTCGCCAACCTTGGCTTTACGCTTACACGGATTCCTCCTTTTCACGTCAGTGTACAAGGTTCTAAGCAGGAAGTTGTCATTTGACATCTTCATTCTTCATGCGAGTGGTAGAATGAATGGTAGAATTATACACGCGGGTTAGTTTCGGCAGTAGTGCCACCGACTTGTAACTCCAATTTGCAGTGAAATTCCTTCACATTTTTCCCTTCCGAGTCCTGATGAACCTCTCAACAATAGAAGTTTTGAGATTGATGTACATGGAATACCGATTTATGTTAAGTTTCTTCATCAAGGCCTTGAACTTTGCATCCTATACCCAATACATCTGCCATGGCCTCGGTGACATTTGTGAGCATTCTTCTACTTCACCCAGGCGAATTTGCTACATACATCGATGACTGTCAACATGTATTTGTGGCCCTTGTTGACCCAAGCATATGGTATCATCTGGACGACATCGGCTGGAAAGAGGTCGTTCATTCCTCATATTACTACCTTGTGGCGGCGGTAGTTGCATCTCGCATATGCGTACAGTTCATTGGCTATTCCCAACCTACTCATTCTATGTAGCCTCCCTCCTTCAGTTCCTTGTCAACTGAAATTATTTCGCAAGTGTGGGAGTCATTTACGACCTTCTGTGAAGCAAGAAGTAGTCGTAGTCTATCAACCAGCTTGTTCAGGTCATTCCAGACTAAGTAGTCGGTGTTCTTACCATTGTCTATCTTCTTTAGACCTTCGCTGCTTTTCAGTGCTAGGCCGCTGAAGAGGTTTGCGAGAATGTCGACTTTTTATGACCTTTTTCCTTATAAAGACCAGTGTCGGGATTATTATCTTGGTAAAGCACATTCGTGAGTTCAAACAATGTCTTGTATTTCAGCAGGTCGTATCTGTAAATTACCTGGGCTTCTTACGAAATAAAGTTCATATAGCCCGGTGGTTCCACATGTCTTGAAATTACCAATTCGGATGATCCCACCTGGTAGAAACACTATTTCATCAGCATCGAAGATCAATTTATCATTATGACTCTATACATCATTTGTCATATCATTATTATAAGATGTGTACGATCGTAGGTAATGGCCAACCAAAGCATTGAGTTTGAAGACTCTCTTCTGTACTTTTTGCTTGTGTGGGAAATCAGCATCTGATCCATCGTCCCGATCTGTCTGTACATCATCATGTTTTCACTTCTTTATAAGCCCAGCAGTATCGTCGATTTCGGTTTTCATGGCTACCGGTGCTCCATTACTCTCCCTGAGTACTTCGAGATGATGAGATATGGGGTTAAAAAAATGTCTTCATTTATAAGGTGCCATGAATTTTTGGCCCTCTTGGCGAGCAAATACTTCGAGCGAACAGACTGTATCGCCCGATACAGGTCGCTGGCAATGTCCGACATCGCACTGAATAAAAATTGTCACTGTTGCTCTCTTTTATAGGTTAAGTTTTGTGTCTCCACCAAAATACTTTCGATCTATTCAGGCGTTCTCTGCAGACCCCCAATATGTTTCTGCTATCATTATGAACATCCATTTTCTTGGCGATATGGGAAAGCGAGGTAGTGAATATATGTATCTTATATCCTTCCAGGTTCTTCAGATTCTCTTCATTTTGTGGAGATGTCAAATTCAATCCGTATATAATTTGCCTTTGAACACTCATTATGTGCTCGTCCATGGCCACTATATCATAGACGATCTCCCTCTTCGACCCGAGCTCGGACAGCTAGTTCTGAAAAAAATGTATTTTGTTCTATCAACATACTGCAATAAGGAGATGATCCCATTACCCGTTTTGAGGACGAAATTTTTAGTGGCTGCAGTCTTCGGGTTGTTCGGGTTTTCCAACGTTTCGAATTCTTCTTATATCAGCATCATAAGTTCCATCATTTCTCGGTACAAGTCAAGATCCATCTTCATCTATGTCAAGATGCAGCTTGAGGCTTTTTGCGTGAATTTCGATATGCTGTAACTCTTTCTCGATGGTCGGCGATGGTATGATCGAATCCCCGTCGGTACTACCCACTATATAGGAGCCAGTCCTTAATGATCGTCAAAAATACATATTTCTCTCTCCAGCACAAAGCACACAGACTCTTGAAATCTGATAGCATCATGTCTGTATTGAGGCGAGTGTCGTAAATGTGCTGTAAATTTATATTTTACATGTGAAACAGCGCCAACATAATTGTTTGCATTGTCGCAGAGCATCAGTTTTGTTATGCGCGAATAAGTGTGGCTGAGGTACACTCAGTCCATGTCTGCATACCGGACCCTGTTAAAGTACACCTGGATGCACTTTTGTTTCTCGCAGTCAATGCCATCAAAGACAAATATCGAGTATACCAGTGCTTCGCTATGATGCACGATGGTTTCATTATTGCTGTAAGGAAAATAACCCACACCATCCATGATCTGCAGTACTCGTGCCCGACATTTGTACTTTATTTGCTGGAGAAATTTAGAATATAGGTACACATTCTCGAACCAAATGCCATTTTATTCTTCCAGCAGTCTCAGCAGGACACACGTTTTCCCTCAATTTGATGGTCCCACGATGATGCAGTGCACTGTATTCGGAAATAGGCTTCCATGTCGTGATTCATGGGAGATATCTTCATATTACTTGATAATATGTATGTTACCACTACAATCTTGTAGAGCAGTTGTAGAGCATGTGGAGTGATTGTGGTGCGATTGTGGAGCATATGGAACAGGTGGAGCAATTTTTGGGCATGTGCAGTGATTGTGGATCATGTGGAGCATGCGAAGATTGAACAGTTCAATGCTGCAAAATCTTATAAAGTCTCTTCAAAGCACACCTGCGAATAAACAGCCTCTGACAGATTTTGAATTCAAAAGCCCCACTTCAACTTTCACTCTGCAGGTCGTTACTTCATGTCGTTGTAAATTCTGCAAAGATTTAAATGCTTTACCGCAGAAGCGACAAAGAAGATTCATCATTGGCACTTTGTATCTGTTATTACTGTTCCCAGTCTACAATGTTGCTGAAACGAAAATGTATAAAAGGAGAGTATTTAACTTTCCTTGCTCAGTTCACCACAATGCCTCAAAAAGGTAAGACCATTGCTGGAAGCAGGATCGTCGATACACTGATCAACAATTTACTCTTTGAGCTCTGCATTCCCGTATACAGCTTCTGTGTACTGGTAACCCAGATAGCTAAAAGGCTGTAACGTGGCGAGACAGTCATAATTGGACTGTACAAGGTGTGCAAGAAGCATGATATTGCTTACTCCCTAAACAATGATCTGCAAGCCATGTACTAGGCAGCTAAATACTCGCATAGAAGGCCAATTAAATTAGAAAAGCATCAAACACCAGACTCGGTGAAAAAATAGCTCCGTGGAGCGTATCCAATGTGATGAAGGCCAAGTTGAAGATGGGAATGGGAGATATGAGCAAGATAAAGCCACAGTTAAAATGGTAACAGGTACAGGGATGAAGAGAAAGGCACAAGTGAAATGCAAAGCAATGACAAAAGGAAGAAAGCAATCAAGGACAAGAAAACTTGTATCGGCTGATTTTTTCCATTGGTTTTGCTTGCGCTCGGGACCCTTGGGAGCCTAATCGGAGCCACGAGTGGTACCATCCGAGCCGTCAACACAGCATCGAATGAACAGAAGCAGTTGTCACAAGTACAAAGGCTCAATGCAAATATGGAAGCTATCGCCATGGGTAAAAAAATGGCCAAGGCCTCTGCTTAAAGCCATACACAATAGGAAGCAGAAGTGTGAAAATGCGACACAGCTGGAGAAGGTGTTAATGGAATCTCTACCTAAGCAACTGCTCACAAATGTGAATTTGAAACAGTTTGCGCGGAAAGTTGAAATACTGCATTTCAGGAGAGTGTTTATGAGAGACGCTTCCCCCCTAAACCTAAGAGAGACCATTGTGCCCTTATTAAACTGGACATGGAAAATGGGCCCAATACGAACTGGGTAGCTTATGTCAAAAATGGTAAAATTGATGACTATTAATACAATTTTGGGAATTGCATCCTACAATCGAACTGCGATAGTACCTGAAATTTACCAAACTAACATACAATTACGAAACATAGCAGATTCCTGACATGTAAAAATGTGGACATCTGTGTCTTTACTTCTTAGTTCGCTCGTACAAGTAATTTCATAAAATGGCATTACATCGCGATGAAACAATTAGTCATAACGCTTACCTTGATGGGTCGTAACTCCGAGTTGTGTGCGGTATACTTGCTACCGCTCGACCTGGAGGGGGAATGGTGCATAAGACTTGTATATTTTCAAACTTACAATGAGATACTGAACATCGATGAAAAAACTGCAAGCTGTAACTTGTAAAAATTGGCAATGTTTCCCATTAGGTGACACTGCCCATAAGCTCTTACGAAATAGACGACTTTGTACGGTAAATTAAAGATTCGCTGACCCACGACATGAAATTCTAACTATGTGGTAATTCCAATACTCTGAAAAGAGTTATCAGATGCAGCGAAGATATCGACTTTCTGAAACTGGATACTGTCGAACTGATGCTCGGATTCGAGTCATGCATATATGAAGCTGGCAAAACGCAAGTGTCGTCGCGGCACGTAAACATCTTGCCTGTCAATGGGATAGGAATAAACTGCAATTTAGCGATTGGCACATACCTCAATGGCAGGCTGAGCAATAAGCTGCACGAATTTTCGCCTTTGGTGCCTCCAGGTTTTAAATTGGTCGTAGCTCCACAAAGCATAATTTATGTTCCAGACGTCGTGAAGAGAGCGCATGAGGTGGTCGTGTAAGTCGTCGACTAGCATAAAGAGATGGTGAACTTTCAAAATTAAGACATATCCCTATGCCTGCATTTGAGAGATGGGAGTAAGATTTATGACTACCAGAAGTAATAAAATAAAGTGTCGCGTAAAACCTGCTATCTGTATTCTGCAGGTCTCAAAGGAGTTAACACGTGATAGCGAGATTTTCCTCCGTAGTCTCGGCTTCAAAGCCAATCGCCATCGAATATTACCTAAAAAATAAGAACCGGTCGTTTTTGAAGACAGCTTAACGAAATGAGAACTTCATGCGTACCAGCCTTTCCTGATCGGACCATACACACGACCATCGGAAGTTCGGATAGTGGTCCAACACCAAGATATCTGCTCTCTTCCTTGCCAGTCTTTCCTGCGAATTAGGTGGACTCTGACGAAGGAAGATGGAACCAACCCGGCATCGACTAAAATAAAGAGTAATGTAATTCTTCCCTTGATAGATTCCATTACGTATTTTCTCAGCGATGTCGCAAGACGTGAGCCTAACCTCGACGATCAAAAATTATCTATCGCTCACCCCGAACGAGCTGTCTATGGCCAAGATCGCAGGCTGGGGAATCGAAGATGACTACAGTGTTCCTATATACTCTGGAGGCAAGTTCGAAGTGGTCATCCCACTCTCCATGCTATTGGGATTTGTTGAAGACTACAAACGAATTACATTAAATTTGAAGCAGTAATTGGTGCTGCTTCTAGCTAATACGCATGCAAACACCTTCGTGGGTACTGGAGAAAATCTGAAGACAGTGGAACTGAAACTACAGTATATCGAATTAATACTGCCTCATGTGAAGTTGAGCACTGCTAAACGTATAAAGATGCTAGCCTTTTCATTGCTGGATATCTAGGATATATGTATACCTGCTGTGCTGCATAGCTTCACAGTCATGTGTGCACCCTATGCTGAATTATTTTGACATAAACACACTTTCTATTCTTTTGGTTTTATATTGGGTATTTTAAGTTCTCTTCAAAATTTTATTAATTCATGGTTTATTCTAAAGAATAACATTTTTTTAATTATAAAAAATTAATTAAAATTTTTTAAAGATTTTTTTATGAATTTCAATTTTTTTGTTTGGAAAAGTTTAATTATATTTCAAATGACAAAAATTACAAAATAATATACAAATCAAATAATAAATCACACTTAGTTTGAGTTTGTGATACCTAAAAGTTTTTTCTTGTGTTTTACACTTCCAAAGTTATCTACACACAGAGCTATAGGCCTACAGCATTTTTTACAATAACAATATTCATGCTTTTTTCTCTTTTCTATTGTTGTTATATATATATATATATATATATATATATATATATATATATAAGTTCGTTTTGAAAATTCTAAGATATATGACAAAACAAATGACAAAATAATATACAAATATGACAACAAGTCACCATGTTTACATATATATTTTTGTATGTGGGTCCTATAAGTTCATTCTTGTGTGATACACTTCGAAACAATCATCTATACACAGAGCTATACCGCATTCTCGACAATGATAACATGTTCTCTTCCTTATTCCTTTCTCCTTCCTGCATACATGGCAGTCCCTTGGCCGTGGTTCACTGGATGGAATTCGTCGAACAAAATGTCTTTCCAACAATCTGAGAGGTGTATCTTCCCCTGATCTTCTACCAGGTCACTTTGATCTTGGTGTATGGAACCTAGCAATCATATCTCGCACAATTTCCAACTGGAATTTTGGAAAAGGATTTTTTTCTTCTGTTGTACTTCATTAAGTGTTATTGCATTATATATCGCAAGATATAAAATGTGAAAAAATAATTTGCGATACCATTTTAGTGATTTTCTCATTGATAAGGCTGTGCTGAGTACCATGTCAATCTTGCCGACTGCCCCCATGTTGACGTTGTAGTCCACTACTACAGAAGGTTTCAAATATTTTTTTTATAGTCACTTTTGTTGGTTTCCACCGTGTCCGCTGTGTGGAGTGTTGACAGCATCCATACTTCTCTCTTGTCTTGCCATTTTACAGCAATCATCTTTCCATATGCTGTCTGGAAAGTCAACTCTCCTCGTTTCAGCCTGTCTTGCGTGACAGGCATATCTTTCCTGTTTTGTCGCATAGTTCCACATTTTTGGACATTTGTCATTTTGTACATTTTTGTACATTTGTACATTTATCATATAGTTACAGAAATAGTGCCGGGCTTGTGTACCCATTATCTATGTATATAGCTTGTCCTGCATCCAAATATGGTTCTAATAAAGTGGCCACTATATTACCAGACATACCTAAACCATAATCGTCGATTTCTGTTGTCGTACCTGTATATATAATAAAGTATATATAGCACATAGCCACTCTCGCAATCGCACAAAACAAAAAGTTTAATACCGAAACGACTTCGCTTTGAAGGTATGTATTGCTAAACGAAAGCCGCCCTTTGAAGAGGAGGAGGGTTTCGTCAATACACAAATTCTTACCTGGAGTGTACAGTTTTTTTAAAACTAACCGAAAATGGTCCACTATCATCCTTATTTTCACCAAGTAATCACCCTGAACTGCAGAGTTATCAGAAAAATGTAACATTTACAGTAACAGAAAAAACCGGTCTCTTGAAATCAAATCACTGATCACAGGAGTTGCAATTAGTTTGTCATTGAACCAATATTCGTTCAGAGACAACTTTTTCACCCGGAACATCAATACACATACGGCGAAAAACACGTAAAGTTCGTTTACGTTAGTATCTTTCCACTTATTTATTCTATATTTTTCAATTTGCATTGCTCCTGACATGAACTTATAATATCTGTTCATTTCTGACACAATTGTTTCCATGATATCGGGTGTAAAAAAACACAGCATAAAATTTAAAAAAAAGTTCCGTCTACTTTCACATTTGCACCAGAAACTGAACTATCAAAATGAAAAAATTTTGGGGCAAAATTTGTACACTTCCAGTCCAGAACAGTTTTTTCCCCCGTTTTTGTTGTGGTTCTTCATCTTCGTCGTCACTTTCTGCCAATCTTGGTTTTTCTGTGGAAACATGCAGAATCTGAGTACCTGAAGTAGGAGGGCGTGTTTCAGGTGCTGAAGCTACTTGGACTGTAGAATAGGTTGACCCAGTTTTTTTTGTTATGTCCAGTTTCATTCTCTGATGAAGTGTCTAAAAAACTGCCATCAGAATCGCTGTTCATTAACATTTGTCTGGCTTCTTTGAGAGTCAAAAATTTCCTCTTCATTGAAAAATAACTTCTGTGCATTTTAGGTAACCATAACAATAACAATTCACGGTCTATTTGAACGAATGTATTGCCTAGCTACTGCAAAATCATACACACATTACCTGCATTCTAGCGGACGGTGAGTTAGTTTCTACTTCAAAAATACCTGTACAGATAGCTCTAGCGTGCTTCGATAAAAGAGAACATAGAAGAAAGCACCTACAGATAATATTAGTATGCGCCACTAAAGTGTATATTAGCAGTGAACAGAAAAACAGCTTCGTGGCTTCAGAGTCGCTATTAGCACAGGTCGATCGTCGCGGACATGTCACAAGAGTGGCTATTAGCAATGGAAAGGCTAGAGAGTGTGGAAGATGGCAAAAACATCAATTTGCCTTTTCAGTCATGGAGTCTGCAGACATACCCCGGATTGCCAGCAAGCCAGCTCGTCAACTGGATGGTGAAGTCCAGCTTTGTTTCTGAGAAACCGAGGTACATCATCGCTGTGATACAGACCGGAAGATAGCACAATGTGAGAGTGAGCTGTTCGCAGTTCGACACATGTCAAATAGAAAACGTTAAAAAGTTTTTGAATAGCGAAAGCTATCCATACATTCACATGAACATGAACTTTGAAAATGGCCAGTACCTGCTAAAATATCAAATGTATGCTCAATTCTACTATTCATATCCACGATATTAAGCACTGGTACTTTAAAGAGTTTGGCCACTATCATGGTATTCGATGTGACTAAACACGACGAACGTATTACCTCCAATGTCATCGACTGTAGCATCGAATTCACAACACATGAAAATATACCTGCAAACACGTATGCATCCTGCGTGATACTTCACGACCGGCTTGTATCGTAAAATTTCCGTGATAAGACCGTTAAAATACTGTCGTGAGCGCAGTTAAGAATATGTAAGTATAACATATCACACATACTAAACATTTTTGTTCATCGTCGAGTATTGTCAGTTTCAAGGATCGAGAATGCGCTGAAATGGCATAATGGACGGTCTTATGTGAAGTGGTGGGATTTCCCAGCCCGCTACAATTCCTGGGTCGACAATACGGACATCGAGCAGTGAACACACAATATTGCAATTAATAAATCTGTGTTTTTTTCATCTTGTACATTACCAAATAGAATTACAAATATTTTTGTTTTATTTATTTTAAAATACCCTCGCTTCATATCAAATGTTTTTTTTTATAAAATTAACAGCATAAAAAAAATTAAATATGTGACAATATACGTACTTTACAGTCACCATTCGGTACAGGTCGATAGCAGGCTGCATAATCGGGAAACTAGCACTACCTAAACATTGAAAATGGAATCCGGTGTGGAGGGCACCGACAGAACTACATATACTTTAAAAAAATAAATAAATACGGCTGCTACCCAGTGGCTAAATCGCCAGCTCGCCTGGTAGGTTAATCGAGAAAATAGCGCCGCTTAGCTGATGTTAAAGTAAACATATAAAATCCCTGATGGCGGCCTCCAGCAATGTATAAACAAATCACAAACGAAAAAGTCCAAGATGGCAGACATGGGTGAGGGAGGTGGAGGCGTGGCGACTAATTAACCAATGAGAAACATTAGTAGGGGAGGGGAATATCAAGACAATGTGATTGATTGGAGGAGGATCAGTCGTCTGCTTGAGACGGAGATGGGTAAGGGGACTTGCGGAAATTTAAGATTTTTGAATAAATTCATTAATATTATTTTTTAAATAATTTTTTTAAGATTTTATAAAAATTTTGAATAATTTTGTTACATATTCATTAAATAAATGTTTGAACATTTTTTTATATTTTGTCGGTTGGAGGTAATTCAAGGTCATGGGGTCAAGGTCAAGGTCACAAACATATAACATGGTAGACAAGATGGCTGACAGAACCAATATGACCGATGGTCAGGTCTGACTCTGGACCCCGGATCCTGTGCATCGATTTGGCATACCCTATGCCTATAAAACCAAAATGGCTGCCACTACTTTGCCCTCGAGAAGCGAGCTTCCCATATCTGCCCGACAGACAGAAGACTGACTTTCTATGGCTCGTTTATGCAAGTGGGAGGTTCGGTGCTTTTTTAAGAAAAAACTGCAAATTTAAAGGAAATGGGAAATTTTGAGGGGAAAAGGAAAATTTTAATTAAAAAAGGGACTTTTTAGTGGAAATGGTAGATTCTGAGGTAAAAAGGAAACATTTGAGGGAAACATGGCCCTCGGGGACCAGAATGACAGAACATGTGAACAACTCCGACACTCCGCACCCCCACGCCCTTATCAGCAAATTGCCGCAAATCATTAACCTTAAATTCAAATAAAATATCAAAACTTGTTTGCCTATCACAGAAGAATTTTGCTCTCATCGACCTCAAGCTGAACAATTCAAATAAAAATATAAATTCTTTGCTTAACATACTTAACACATTACACAGAAAAGAATAAAATAATATGTAGCATAATTCGCGTTGTATGCGGTATGTAGCTTTAGCGATAGCGGTAAATGCCATCATGGGTAGTTGATTCTAAACGTCGCGGACATTCTTTCTTA
This sequence comes from Dryococelus australis, assembly GCA_029891345.1. Lineage (NCBI taxonomy): Eukaryota > Metazoa > Arthropoda > Insecta > Phasmatodea > Phasmatidae > Dryococelus > Dryococelus australis. Next base: position 52,970,178 of record CM056996.1, read on the forward strand.
ACGGTGACAACCATAGAGATCCCTGACAGTAAGTCACAGGTTGTTAATATGAATGGAACTCTAACAGTGTTTAGCAGTAACTTCGTGTTTGAAAAGGATTTTATCTGGAATAGGTTCACGATAGGTACGAAATCAAGGGGATTAAAGTAAATCGAAAAAAAAAAACTAATCAATTGGGAATTGTAATACGTAAAGGTTATTTCACTAAGTATATTTATAAGCAAACATTAAGGGCTGAGAGCAAGTAAAAGATCTTGATAACATTTTAAAAATCCAAATATGTTTGCTATACAGACCTGCCTTAGTTTTTAAGCTCGTGACTTCCAATGGAACAGAGAAACTGATTGTGCGGCCGATTTTTTAAGCTTCAGTGGCGTCGAACGCCTCCAAATCACGGGCCATAAAAAATGTATTCATTAAGGTCGTATGCAGCTTGCCTTTTGGCTGAATTTGCTGGAGTTTTTATTTATGTTCCAGCCACGCTCCCTTAGTTCTCACCAGAGCCGCGTTAATTACGCAAGGGTATAATGAACTTAATGAAGAAAAAAGTGCTAAAGCGCGAGGAAAGGACGTGGATTTTTCTCCGCCAGCAAAGAATGGATGAATTGGAATTAAAAAACGAATGTAAATCGATTTTCGATCCACCCTTTTATAATTGCAGAAAGTAAAATAATGAATTTGATATTTTACTCGCCTTAACATATGAATACGAAGCTTCTCGGGAACCGAAGATAATTTAGAGCTAATAAACTTCCCTTGGGCCAATATACGCAGAACTGGTGGTTGAAACACTAGATGAAAGCGTGAGGGGCCTTGATTTCGAATTTCGGTTTAGGTAAGAAGGTTTTACGGGTAATTTTATGGTTACTTCAATGTGTAATCCACGCCTGATAAAACCACTGGCTTAAAACTGGGGCGTTAAATATCAACAAAAAATAAGTTGTTATGTTTCTTCAAGGTGTGTTTCAGCAAGAAAATAATTTAAAACAGATATAGAAAAGACTTTTTGTCGTCAAGAAAAGAGAGCTTTGTCCTTACAAATATGGCCCTTCGTTAGCTAGTAGGCTTGTTATGGTTGATGATATCGTTTAGAATTATGAAAAATAAATTAACAAAAACATTAGGAAACATAATTGACGGAAACGATTCTTAATTTCTAACCTGTTTCAAGTAGGCACACGTATACCTCTTGGCTCTAATTATCAATGCAAACGATTTATTACACATTAAACAACCATCCTGTATTTATTCCATAACACGATCTATAAAGCTTAATACTATTGACAATGTGTCTCTACCGTAAATGCATCCCTCCAGTTCATGAAATTCGTCGTAGTTTGTGAGCATACATGCAGTCTATTTTAAAATGTTTAAGAAAAAACCAATGATTCGAATTTTTTTTACTGAAAATTGGTTTATGTTCAAATGGCTATTATGAGTAAAACATGAAAATAGGGTTTTCAGTCCTTTTTTGTACTTATTTTCAGAATATACCATTTTAGATAAGGCACTCTCCTAAAACATACTGCTTGCCATTAAAAATTTCAACATCAAGAAGTACGCACGTGAAGGATTCCACATTGGGGTGCCGCGTAGAGCAGGGTAGGGCGTTAATGTGATTACTTGTTCAGCCAAGTGTCACAGTATTTACGCCAATGGCGACACTGGAAAGTGACATAAAGTGGAGGTCACGGAGCAGCTAAAAGGCGGTAGTATTGTGTTTCCCCGCCATTCGTGTGCACAGACGGAGTGAACATGTCGCGTCGAAGAACACGACGATCATACGAACAGGTTTCAACGTTCGACCACTGGAGAATCATGACCTATCGGTATTGTGGATTATCCTGCCACTAAATTTGTTTTCGCTTTGGAACAAACGCATAGCGATTGTGAAAATGATTGGGAATCAGGAGGTCGAGGAGGGACGGGCTGAGAGACTTGCAGGAAGTCAAGCCTCTTCGCACCGACGAACGCGAGGAGAGGCGCCTGGTGTGTACGGTGATTACTGACCGTACGGACACATTGAGCAGGAGTAAACGAATATCGCACATCATCCTGTGTCTGCGAACGTGGTACGTCGCCGGCTGCAGCATCAGGACATCTTGTCGATGCACCTATTACTGTGGCCGCTACTGTCCGTTCAGCACAGGCGCCTGCGGCTGCAATCGCTTGGAACGTCGGGCTTGGAGGGACGAGTGGCATGTTATCGTTTTCTCCGACGAATCCCGCTTCCGACTGCAGCACCGCAATGACAGCCCCCGTGTCTGGCGGCACCGTGGCGCACCCTTAGCCGTGTCCTGCGATACGTATCGTCATACCGGCTCAGCACCTGGAGTAATGGTACGGCGTGCCATATGATTAGACTCCCGCTCGGATCTAATCCACATCGCTAGTATGCTAACTAAAGGCTGTGCATGATAAAGTAACCACTTTTGAAACAAACCTTAGAAAAAAGTCGCTTCCCCCTCCTACATATATTTTAACGTGCATAGTGAGTAACATGGGCCAGTAAAGTTGGTAACGATCGATGGAAAGTAGTTTCATATCTTAACGTCGAATAAACAGAGTCAGGTAACCATTTGTGATAGCTTAAATTATTTATTTCGCTTGAAGTTTTTTTAACGCATCAAAGTGTAAAAAATAGCAAATTTGTAAACCATTTACTTTTCTAATAATTTCGCAGTTTCACGAACATAGATCTGAAGTAGGGCTTTCAAATGTGCTCATTTTACCGTGAATAGCCTATACAAACTGTCACACAATGGAGGTGTTGGAGCATACTGTTTTTCTATATATTCAGAGCCAGCCTGGGGCTCTATATCAACATGACGATGCGCGACCGCATGTGGCACATATCGTCTGACGCTTCTTGGATGATCTCCATGCCACAATGCTTCCTTGGCCTGCGCATTCGCCGGATTTCTCGCCCGACACCTGACATCTGCGACTACAACGGACAAACTTTGGGCACGAGTCGAAGCAGTGTGGGCGGAAATGCCCCTAGAAATATATATCCAAAGTATCTTCCTCTTAATACAGCTTCGCGTAGCAATGGCCATTGTCGCTCGTAGTGGAGCCACTCAGTACCGATTTACCCATTTTCTGCGCTTCATACCGAGTCGCAAGAGTAATCAAGTCACCGTTGAATAATGATTATTTATGTCCTATAAATATGATCGTGATAACTCACCTTCTTCTTGGTGTAGCAATTTAAATGGTCCGCGGTGTATTTACAGAGTTGACATTTTGCAAATTAATGCCTGATATACTGAAAATCACGTATCTTGACGTTGTTTATTTTAGTACTACTTGTGCACTAAATTTGAAAGTAAACGGTCTAGTCGTTCCGAAGATATGCCATCTAAGCGATGTATTCCAAAACGGTGGACTAATGAGGATATATAATTTTTTAATTCGATGCTGTTAGTGTGTTCTGTAAACATGCAAACTATAGTTAAAATTGATTAAATAGTTCATGATATATTAAGTATCAACCAAGAAACCAAAACGTTTGAAGATCTGTCCTCACTAATTATTGTGTTTTGTTCGTAAGTTGTTAAGGGACACACACCAATGCACAAAAATACAAAGCCATCGACATGATAGTGTTCCTATAAGCCTATATTTACTTCGGAAAGTCTTCGTCGGCATATATATATAGTATATACTATTTTGTTTATAATTCATGAAAATACTGACATAAAAAATATTTTTGACTAGGTAAATTTCATGTGGTTAGAATACGCGAAGCCTTTTTGTGCAATACCTCTGCTTAACTTTGAAAGGCCAGCTTGTGATCATAGGAACGTCTTTGAGGTCGGATTGAATCTACGTTATAGCTTCTACTTGCACAAATGTCATGCTGGGTGGTTATAAAAGATCTGTAGAATCTTGATTTTTGTAGTTTAGATATTCTTTGACACTATAAAATGTTAGTTTCGAAAAAATTCTTTCAGCTGTTTTTTAAAGAGTTTTTGGTTAGAGAAGCAAATTTCTTGAAGGTGTTGTGGTAAATTATTGAAAAGTTGGCTACAAATATAAGGCGGCTCTTTCGGGACAAGTTTAAAGTTAACTGAACCCGCGCGTGTTGTTTTTTATTCTAGTGTCATGCTTATAAAAGGACTCATTTTTCTGAAATAAATGACTATTATTGGACATGAATATAAGTACTGAAAACATGTACTCACATGAAAATGTTAAAATCTCTGAGCTCTTTCAAAGAGGTCTACATGAGTCTGACTTTATTTTCCCATTGATTATACTTACAGCTCTCTTTTGCATGTGAAACACTTTTTTTGCTGTTAGTGGCATTACCCCAAAAAATTGTACCATAACACATGATGGAATGAAAATATGTAAAATATACCATTTTTGCTGTATCTTTGTTCAAGACCTCTGAAACACACCGCAGGGCAAAACATGCTGAACTTAGTAAGTACATTGTCTACTTTTAAGCCAAGAAACTTAATCACTGCAGTTTCATTCATTTTGTCTCTGTTACTGCTAACATATGAATTAATGCTTTTTTCTGTCCTTTATAAGGAAATTCATAAGATATGTTTTATCTAGGCTGAGATTTAATTTGTTTGCAGTAAACCATGCATTTAGCTCTGTAAATGTTGTGTCCGTTTTTTGTGTAAGATCATTTACTGAGTCTCCAGAGACTGAGATGCTAGTATCATCTGCAACTAAATTTGGAGTAGTTTCTCGGGTTAAGGCACATGAAAGGTCATTTATGTAAACTAGGAAGAGTAGGGGGCTTAATATTGTTCCTTGTGGGACCCCATGCTTGATTTTTTCCTGGTTCTGAGTAGAATGAAGTAGTTTTTCCTTTGATTCGCACTTGTTGTCTATTTGAAAGGTATGAGCTTATTAGTTTATTTGGTGTACCTGAAACTCCATAAAACTTTAATTTTTCTATAATTATGTTGTGATTTACACAGTCAAATGCCTTAATGAGGTAGCAAAAATTTCATTAGATGGCATATTTTTATTAAGTGCATCAAGAATGCTATTTGTTAGTTTGAGAATTGCATCATTTGTTGAAGTATTTTTCCTAAAGCCAAACTGGAACTTTGATAAGATTCTGTGATTCTCAAAATGTTGCAGCAACCTTCTGTAAATTAGTTTTTCAATTACTTTTGAAAAGATTGTAAGAAGTGAGATGTGTCTATAATAGTTTACTTCGGTCTTGTCTCTTTTCTTGAACAATGGTGTTACCATAGCCCATTTGAGTCTGTCTGGAAACAATCCTGTATTGAAAATATCATTACAAATATGGCTTAATGGAACAATGAATTCAAAAGCGTATTGCTTTAATAACCTACAGCTAATGCCACCATAGCCAATAGATAATTTTTGTTGCAAAGAATTGATTGTTTTCTCCACTTCTTTTGGAGTCGTGTTTGTAAAAGATATGTGCCCTGTAGTGTAGGAATATGTTTTATATCTTGTTTAATGTTTTTGTTAATCATGTTTTCTACGACATTTAAGTAGTATGAATTAAATGTATCTGTGACTAATCTAGGGTCTGAGGATATGCAGTCATTTACTTTTAGGTTTACAACTGGGCATTGCTCTGTTCTTCCTGTTCTGTTTTTACAATATTCCATGTTTTTGGGATATTTGTAGAACACCCCAAAATTTGTAATCTGTTTCTTTTGAGACGTTTGTCTTGTTTTGTAGGTTTAATACTTTGTGTTGCCCCGCAAGCGCTACAGGATGTAGCAAGTTGAAATGTTTTTATCTATGTGTTTTGTGTACATTCATAATATTCCATGTACTTGAGTAGTAATAGACGTTGTAAATAACCGTTTCGGAATTACATCTGCGAATCGCGAGTTTTGAAAAGCTGTTGCAATTTAAGTGGGCCAACTTTAGATCGCCTACCTTATAGTCGAATGATAAATTTGAAGGACATGTACAATACATGATCTACATAAAACCGTCGTGTTTTAACTGTTGATTTTTATGTTTATTCATAACCTCACGAGCAAACGAAGTGATCAGGTTAACCAACGTCTATCTTGCTATTTCCAATTTGCCGTTAAATAAATGTACAAACTATCAACAGTAATTTTAATACCAAGGATTTAATTGAACAAAATTAAAGAGAAAGTTTGAATTAGCGACTAATACGACCGCTGCTACTAAAAATATTACTACTACCAGGGATTTAATTTGCAATTAATTTGTACTTATTCCCATTTTTTTAATGACTCCATTGGCAGAATATGAACTGCCATCTTCGACAAAGCCGTGTTTAATAGCTAAAGTCATTCTAGAACTAATTATTTTTCTAAATGTTTGAGTTTATTTTGTGACTTCGTGGAATGATATGAATGATAACTTAATAGAAAATATTAAATAATTTGCCAAAAGGATTTATAAAGTATTTCTAACATAAAAATAAAAATTTTACTTTAAAAATCTTGATTCGCACAAAATCCAGAAGTATTTGCAACGCAAAATATTGGTTTCAACCGGAGTGTGTTTTGAAGTAACAAACGCTGCAATTTGAAATACTTTGAAATTCTACACTTGATTTAAGCGGTAAGGTTTTGACTTCTAGCTGTTTTGATTTTAAATTTTTTCGCAAAATTTAAAAATGAAGTACGGCTGAATTATATAACAGACTTTCCAGAATACATTCATAATGAGATTCAAATGATATAAATAATTATTTTGAGATGTAATGTAAGGTATTAATTTTTACGTTAGTACGAAAAAACACTGTAAACCAGAAGTCACTGGTGTAACTAATGAGCCTACTTTCCTCAACATGGGTGCAATTAATTTCTTAATAATTTCTTAAAAGTTGAGATGGTATGTGAGACTTGATTTTTCGTTGGAAGCAATATCATTAGAAATGAAACCAGAAATACATATATGAAACAGTAGTGAGACACATACAAATAGATACGTGGCTTATCCGGGACTCGAATCTAGAAAACATCGTACGATAAGCTAGTATGCGATAAACTGCATTAAGGATGTCAGATTGAAGCATCAACTTCCAATTTAAAAGGTCTAATTTTTCTAATGATAGAAATAACTAGCCTATATATTTACAGTGCCATCATTTAAAAAAAAAAGTGACTGAACCAAGTAAAAAAATGCAATTTTACATGGCCTACCATAGCGCTACTTGTGTGAAGAATTTGGTGTAAATCGGTTGATTGGTCACTGAGATATGGCATAAAACCTCTATATTTTCCTTGTGAGGATCTTCACAAATGGAGGGCAATAAGGTTATTAACTAGCACATTCTATGACTGTATACAGATAGTGTACAAAATTAAGTCAAAATCGATGACGTAGATTTATACAAATAGCACAGTAAAATAAAACGATTTTATAACCGTCATTCTGAAAATAAGTTCCTGTGTCACTTTATAAATACACATATTTATATGGTCTACCATAGTATATTTGCCAAATCTGGTAAGAAAAAGTTGATTCCCAACAAACACGAAAAATACGGGCCGGAATCGGGCTGGTATAAGATAGCAGACAAACTCCGGCCAGATGATGTCGGCGCGCTGTCTTATGCCGGAAGCGGCCGATGGAAATGTGGACTGGCAGCTGGCTGTTTGCCGACAGTGTCAAAAATACACCGTACAGCTAACGGCAAGATACAAAATGCATTCCGGCCCGACATACACGAAAAGTACGAGCCGGAATAGGGCCGGTAGAAGATTGCCGACAAACTCCGGCCAGATTGCCGGTCCGCAGTCTTATGCCGGAAGCGGCCCGATAGATGGCGGCAAGGCGTCGGGCCTGCGGCGGCTGGATGATGGCAAGACGCCGGGCCTGCGATGGCTGGATTGTGGCAAGACGCCGGGCATGTGGCGGCTGGATAGCGGCAATATGCCGGGCCTACGGCGGCTGGATGGTGGCAATATGCCGGGCCTACGGCGGCTGAATGGCGGCAAAAGCTGGACCAGCGACTGCTGGGTGTCATTACGATGCCAGGCATGCAGCGGTATGATGTCCAGAGTATAATCATGAAAAAACCTTAACTTTTCGATTAAAAGTTTTAGTAATTGTTATTTCTGCTTTACATATATTCATTTAACTTACTTCTCAACACACTACATATGAAAATCTTTCGCTTGTCGAGCGCAGGATTCGAACCTAAGACTCTTGCGTTGACAGTCCAAGAATGCTAACCTTTACACCACGGGGTAAGTTGCTGATACTCTCCAGTAATTTGAAATTTATCGTGACACAAATTATTATAAGTGAATGTATAAATTCCACGACAATATAACAAATAATTTTGAAACACTGATTATTTAAAAACGGTTTCTTCGTTTCTTCAAAGGTATCCAAACAAAATAGTTTTTGTTAGTTTTTAATATATCTGTAGGATGGTTGTACAAATGGAAAAAAAAAATCAAAGTAAAAATGTCATGGGCTACCACGTGACAAATATATAATTATGAAAAAAAAAAAAAACATGCTAACGATTAACTCATGGTCTCAACATCTTGCCTATTCAAAAAACACTTTCCATAAGTTTGTCGGCAAAAATACATCATATTTATATCTTTATTGTAATAAAGAGCCATGTCTCGAAAACGTTAGCGGGCTGGAATAAATAAGATGACGGCCAGCTTACCAAAAAAATAAAGCTGATATATCGGAATCGGGCTAGAATATTGTTTTACTATTGGCGACATGTTGGCTGTGAGATATCACGCCGACATAATTTAGGTGATATGCATCTGTTATCCAAAAAATACAGTGGGCCGCTGTATTTTTTCTAACGGCAAACCTACTGTCAAAAAATGAGGCTCCATATAGACAACTTTGATGGCTGTAATAGATACTGCCAGCATGCAAAGTTAAGTAGGAATTTGCTTCGTAAGTTAAATGTATTGAGCTAAAATATCTATAGAACCACCATTTTGAAAATAAATGCCTGACATGCTTAAACGTGGCAGTTTACACCACCCACTGCAGTGATATTGGTTTGCCAAATTTTGTAGGAATCTGTCAAATTTTTCCCGAGATATTACTAAAAAAATTTTTTTTTTTTCAGGTGGCATACGCTACGAAATGATAGACAAAAATACTCTGCTTAGACGCAATCTATAGTTGTAATATACAGAATGATTCACGATGAGTTATCGCCACTCACAGGGCTTATTCCTTACATCATTTTGAGCAAAATATGTCATATAAATAAGGGTCCTATTCCCAATATTTACAGAGTAACTCCAAACATTTGAAAAGAGTAATTCGAAGCATTTGAGAAAAGACGAATAAAATAATAGCCCTTTCAGAAGTAAATAGAGTGATGTATTATCAGACCGTATTGTATACAGCTGACCATCACAATTGTTTCTAACAAGCTTACAAAAGATGTTCACAAGTGTTTTCGTCTACTACAATACACTTGGCCTCACGCTTATAAACCGCACGTTTTTCTCTACTTAGCTGCACACGGCTGTCTTTGATTTATGTTGTGGCATGCATGATACGCGCAAGTAGATCCTCACGATTTTATGCAGTCCTTTGGTAAACAATATCCTTCATCGACCCTCATACGAAATCATCTAGTAGTGACAGATCTGGCGATCGAGGAGGCCAGGGGTGAAAACCGCCTCGTCCTATCCATCTTTCAAAGAACTGCACATTTAAGTATTCAACCACAGCCATAGCGGAAGAGAGAAGGTGCACCGTCATGCTGGAAGATGATACCGCATCTTAGTGCTTACGGAATATCCTTAAGTATAGCCTGTTCACGGTAAAATGAGCACTTTTGAAAGCCCCGCTTAAGCTCTATTTGTATACACGTTGTGTATTCCCCCGCCTTATGTAAAATTAGCATTGCCATGGGTCTCGTCATTTCATTCTTGCGTCGGTCAAATGAAACTCCGAAATTATTAACAAAGTAAATACTTTACAAATCTGCTAATTTGTACACTTCATGGTATTAAGAAAAACAAAAAGCGAAATAAATAATCTTAAGTTGTCGTCAATGTTTACCAAACACTTTTTATTCGACGTCAATATATGGAACTACTTTCCATCCATCGTTACCAACTTTACTGGGCGAATGTCACTCAGTGCGCCCATTAAGATATGTGGTTGCAGGGGCAGTGACTTTTTTCTAAGGTCCATTTCTAAGGTGCTCACTTTATCGTGAACAGCCTTTAACAGCGGCAGTTATTCTTGCAAAAATTGCAGATACAACACACCAGTCAAGCATCCTGGGAAAATGAATGGCCTTATCAGCTGATCATGTAGGACATCACACCACACATTGATGCTGAAACGATGTTGAAAACTCCTTTCCACTGTAGGGTGAGTATGCTGATTGTAGAATTACTCTGAAAATATGGGAAATAGGACCCATATTTACTCTAACTGATTTAAGGAATAACCCCTGTGAGTGGTGGTAAGTCCTCGTGAATCGTCCTATATACTTCCAGCATACAAAATTTAGTTGAAATTAGTCAAATGGTTTTGACAATGAAGCATATGTACTAAAATAACACCGCTATTAGGCCGCCATTTGAAAAATAAGTGTTTGGCCTTAGAATATCGGTGCCAGTTTATACCATAGGTCACAGTACTATTTGCTTGCACAATTCGGTAGGAAACTGTCAATTGTTGTTCGAGATATTACAAAAATTGAATTTACTTATATGGTGCTATCTTACAAAATTACGGATAATATATGCTTCGTGCAGATACAGTTGGTAGTTGTAATATACAGGATGAGGCATTTGAAACAGGCCACCTTAATTAATCGCCTACTTGTAAAGATAGAAGAAAATGTTTCAGACAAACGTTGCTTGGTGTGAAAGGGACCATAATGTGACTTTTACAGTTCGGTGTTACGTCGAGGGGCGAAGGAGATACAGGAGTCAACTTCGGTATTGTAAATGGGATGATATACTTTATTACACACCTCTGAACAGCTCTTCGCAAGGTGAATGAAAAAATGTGTCAAACGTACTAGAAATGTGAACATTAAACCACATCGTCCCATTTAACATACCGCAGTTGACTCCCATATTTCCGTCACCCCTCGGTGTACAACACACCTATTTATTAACGTAACATTATGGCCCCTTTCACCCCAAAAAACGTTTGTCTGAAACATTTTCTTCTATTAAGTGGCCGATATATTAGGGTGGCCTGTTTTAAATGCCTCACCCGGTATATTTCCAGCATTCAAAGATATGCTAGAATTTATTACTTGGTTTCGACGATACAGTGTTCTAAGCGGAAATGGCTATTTGACACCATTTTGAAAATAAATATCTGACATACTTCAAACATACAATTTTACATCATCTGCCGCAGCATTACTTGCCGGCCAAATTTTGTAGGAATTGGTCAATTGGTTACCAAAATAACATGAAAAGTTTATTTATGCATATGGGACTATCTTACAAAGTGACGGACAAAAGATGCTTTGTGTAGATACAGTTCATAGTTGTAATAACAACTGCCGGCATACAAAATTAAGTTGGGTTTGATTACATTGTTTCGACGATATGACCGCCATTTTGAAAAAGTGTCTGACATACTTCAAACATACAATTTTACATCACGTGCCGTAGTAGTTCTTGTTTGCTAAATTTGTTAGTAATCGATTCATTATTTCATTGTCTCGCTTAGATATGACATGAAAAAATATTTTTTCATGAGGTGCTATCTTACAAAATTACTGACGAGGGTCGCTATGTGTTGATATATTATGATGCTTGTAATATGTAGTCTCAGCATTCAAAATTTGGTAGAAATTGGTTAAATGGTATAGGAGAAATACCAAATAAACCTAAAATATTTGTTTGGTCGTCATTTGGAAATTAGTGCTTGATAAAATTATATCAATTACATCTAACTGGCCTATTGTAGTATTACTTACATGCCAAATTTGGTGATAATTTCTTAAAAAAGTTTTTGAGATATAACGAAAAACCTCTATTTTTCATTTGTTTCTTTCTTATAAAATTGTGGACTAACAACACTATCTGTCTCAACGTTTAATGCTTACATGATGCTATGCCAGTATACAAAATTTCATTTAAATCGGATGAGTGATTTCCGTTATATGACATATCAACCTTAATTTTAAAATGACCACAATTTTGAAAATAAGTGCCCGGCGTGGTCGGAAAACTATTGAACTCTAGTGTCCTTACTAAATACTGTACATATGTCGAGTTTGGTAAATTTTTTTGATTACGTGTTCAAAAATTCAAAAAGGGAGACACATTACGCTCACCTACACATAGCCACACACACACACACACACACACACACACACACACACACACACACACGCCACACACACACACACATACACACACATACACACACACACACGCACGCAGTAAAGTGATCTCATAAGGCTTTCTTTCCGAATGTAGGCTAAAATACGAGGTTGTATTATAACAAATTAAATACTAAACGTTGCATAAATACTAAATCGGAATTTATTTATTTCCTTTCAGAAAATCAAAAATTTTATCATCGAGATTAAATTTCATAAATCTGCAATAAAGTTTGCCATTGCATATATTTCGATCTTCGAATTTCATAGTTTAATATTTCCGTCTGTACGTGCAAAATCTTATTTTCAACAGCGGATATTTTATATTTGAAATATAAATGATTTTAAAAATGTTATTGGGCTTATGTCCGATAAGTTTAAAAGTTTTTACTTGAAAAAGTATCTTGCTGTTTATATGTTGTAAAAACATTTGAATTTAACTCAATATTTCTTCAAAAACACTATCATATTGAATTCTAGTTATAGGCCTACATAAAAAAATTCAAGCACTATTTTGTTTATAGTATGTGTAAGGTTTTAGTTAAGTTAATTTGTGTAAACATATTTTTTCGTATTGTTATCCTCAGTATTCTAATTGCTTGATCATTTCATCTTCGTCCAAAAATATTACAAACGTCTTATTCAAAACCAATGAGTATTTTTTTCTTTTTAAATAAAAACTTTCGATTACTCATAGAAAGACACTGAGATTTGGTATCCAGATTTTGCTTCATTTATTAAGAATAAATTCTGAACAGGAAAAATTGTTTAAAACTTGAAACATTAAACACTGAACACCAAGTGTCAAAAGTCACAAGTGAAATGTCAAATTTCGACTTTCAAGCAATGATATAAATAATCTTGTTTCATTATTTTTCATGGCTATTTTGTCTTGCAATATAAATTGTAATAAATCAGAATTTCCAACCCAAAATTTTAATCAGTTAAAAATATATATATTGCTTAGTTGTTTACGGAAAATAATATTGTGAATGTGTTTAAATTTGTGCCATTTCGTCAAAAAATACATAGAAAGTCGATACGTGCTACTTGTCTCCTTGTGACCGTTCGTTTCATCGTAGCATCGACACGTGTCTTGGACACCGGCAGTCACGCGACCCGAACTGGCCATATGTTCGTCCTACGTGAAGGCAATAATTCTGGGTCACGTCTGCCTCGCCATATCTCACCGAGATCAAATAGCTCGTCCGCCTTCGTGCCCCAGAGAGGTATGTCTGGGGAATGCGATTTCCCGGGCCGGGAAATCAGCTGCATGCAGCCCATGCTGTCAGGACGCAGTGCAAGTGCTCAGGACGCAGTGCAAGTGCAAGTGACTTTAGGCAATAACACGCAACTGTACCGTGCATTCTATTTGCCGGCCTGCAGCGAGTCATCGATGTTGTATTTCTGTTAACGTGTACCAGATCGATTCTACAGATCTAATGTGTTAACAGGCCTATGCATTCGTTCACCCCCAAAGTAGGTCCGTTCAGAGTTTGCACAAAACAGATTATCTGAAACTTTGATATTTTCTTGGTTTATGAAATCGATAAAAATTTTTGCTGTTTTTGAAAACTTAATCGATTTATAAAATTTCATGCTCTGTCGTGCAGGATTTATAAATAGGTGAGTTTGGATTTAAATTTTTGTATTAATGAGATTGTAAAAATATGATTTCTATAATACTTTTAAACTAAAAACTACTAAATTTTCTGGAAATGCGAGGAGTGGAAACCAAACTTTTTGGGACTCGAGAAAATTTTTCAAATTTAATTCCCTCATTTCATATTTACTTACTCTTACACTCTAAATATTGAATTATAAACAGAAATGGCTGGGTTGTCAAGCTAGAAACACAAAAATATATATATATATATATGTAAACACTACTTACGCATCAAATGAATGTTTCCTACATCTATTTAGTCTGAATTAATCTGTTATTTTTCGTCTGCATCACACTGTAAATAATAATGAAATTGATCCTTTGTTATCGATTGCTTTGCAACCTTACCTTAGTCAAAATTGAAGCACATTTTAAAACGTAGTCAAGTTTTCGTTTTGGGGCGAAAAGGATCTTTCATCACTGAGCTAAGAAAACTAAGTATTCGAAGAGGATCAGCTCATTTAAGTATGATACACTATACTCTGCCTGTGTGACTGGAGTAAGTGAAAGTATTTATTAAACATTATGTTATACTGCTATCGGTTTGGGATTTAAGTGTCCGTAGATTCATCGTTAGCGTTATTGAACACGACGTGACTGGTTAACAGAACCGTGTTTACATTTGACGAGCTGCTTGATCAGAGTCGAATGCAGATTGGTAATTCCGTTCTAGTTTTTTTGCATCTTCGTATTATATAATTATACAATTTGCTGTTATATACATACTGAAAATGTTTAGGAATACAGATACAAGTTTGATCTTTAAATTAAAAACATGCAAGAAGCGCAGAATGATTTTATACCCATAAATATTGTCACCATAACATCTGATGTTTTGCAATGCAGTGGGATCTACAGAAATAATCTGTCAATACAATAATAAAATTCAGTTGTCACGGAAGGACATAATTATATTAATTATGAAGTTTAGTGGTAGTAGTGTAACATAGATGAGTCTGGCATAATGTATTTTAAATGGCAGCCGCAGTGGCTTACGCGGCTGGGCTGTTGCGCCCATTTTCCCCTCAAAATATCCCTTTCTTCCTTCAATATCGACTAAAATACCCTAGAAATTCCCCATTTTCTCTAAGAAAAAATTCATTTTTTCCCCTAAACAATTCCAATTTTTTTCTCAAAAAAGTTAGGAGCCCCCAAAAATGGTATAACACCCCCCCCCCCTTCTTTTCCCATGTGCATAAAGAAGCCCTTGAAATCCATATTTCGCTAATTTAATTAACTTGAGGCGCTTCCTTAGGACTGACAGAACAATGGTGGCCACATGGTTTTATAGGTATAGGGCATGCCAAATCTAAAATCTGTTTTTACCATTCGGTTTAAAATTTTAAAATTTCAAATTATTTTTTTATTTAATTATTTTTTTCAATTTAAGATTATTTTTTTATGTTGTGTAGAAATTATCTACCACTTTTGGGGCTTGTAATTTTTTTGAGAAAAAAATGGGAATTTTTTAGTGAAAAAATTAACATTTTAGGGGAAAAGGGAAATTTTTAGGGTATTTTAGTCGATTTTGAAGGGAAAAGTTATCTTTTGAGGGGAAATGGGCCCAGCCGCCCAGCCGCACAAGCCGCTCCGGCTGCCATTTAAAATACATTATAACTGACTCATCTATTTTACACTACTGGTGATCTTAAAAGATTTCGCAGTAGTTAATCTGTATCCTGGCATTTTTTGTGCTGTATTTTTAATTACAGGTTTCATTGCTTTCGCTGATAAACGATAACTGTAGTCTAGGAAGAAGCAGGCGTGTATGTATAACGAGCGAATAAAGCCGGGTTTAAGTTACCGCTAGCGGATGACCTTTTCCTTGCCGTAATGACCTAACAACTTCCTGGAACTTTCTTAAGCTTTAAAAGTAAAATGGCTTTCACGGTAATGCACTCTGCATTATAGGATAATTGTAATTATAAAAACAATCAGCGAGCGCATTCGGCGTTAAGTAAAAAATCGAGCGATAACACGTATGTCATGCAACTTACGTATTGATCCGCCACTCCTGCTAATGCAAAGCTCCGCACAGCACCGCCCGTCTTTTCTCTCGTAATTTTATATCTGGATAGCTACATTCATGTTAGCTGCTTCGGTTGGAAGGAATAACACTCTCAGATATAACAATATTGTATGTGGTAACAGTATGTTAACGTATTGCTAATTTAGGCACCAATAAAGTGTGCTGATCATCATGCAGATAATAATAAAGCATATCGTTACAGTTCCAGAAAATATGAATAAATAATAAAGTATGTCGTAAAAATAACAGCATATCAGACTACAGAAGGAGTCCATACCGCCAATAATTGTGAGAATTTTCAAGCAGTGGTTACTGTAGAATGTGTGCCAATTGGGAAGGGTAGGCAGTACAAATAACAGATGGATCTTTCTCACAGGAATGATCAATATTTTACACATTAAACAGCATACAAGGTCATCAAAAAGAAGTTATATATATATTCTTTCCAGCGTTATTAAGGAGTAGATTCGAATGGACCAAATCGACCAGGAAGGAATAAGTGGTATTATACTGTGCAATATTGTTTAGGTGATAGGTTTCCTCATAACGTGAATAGGCGTAATTACTGCAAAATGCGTCCTTTACTTGGATACAACTAAACATTCTTCTAAGGTCCTGGCTAGAATAACATTTAAGAAATGTCACAACTGTGTATTTGTGTTTGGGTTTCTCCACTACTATGATAAATATACATTTCGGAAAGTAAGAGTGCCCGAACAAATTGTTTTTGAAGGATAATTTTCAGTTATTAAAATGATTGCAGAGAAGTTTTTAAGCAATCTGGGCATAGTGTAACGAAAGCGTCAGTTTCATCTTCACTGCTTAAAGTTCCGTAAGCTATACGGCTAAGACATCATGCAACTTCAATGTCTTGCTCAAAGAAAGGACAGCATCTGATGAATGCGTCACTTCGTTCTGGGCGCTTATTCTATTCTGGTCATCAAACTCGATGCAAGATATTTCCAGGCAAGCGGTTAAGCTGAAGCTACGAAATGTGAAAATAAGCGAAAATTCCGGAATTTTAATTACTTCTGTTTCACGAACTAGTTCGAGCACGTTACTGTAGAAACATTGTGCAAGCTTTAATGCCTATCAGGTACGTGCGCTAAATCTTGCGATACGTTGAACGTAAAAGTACATAATTGGAAGAAGTGCTTATAAAAAAAAACCATACTTCCTCTTTACTGGTTTACATAACTATTTTTGATAAGTCACGAAAATTCACATGATGTAATTTTTACAAGTTAATATTATAATAATCACCCGTTTCAATCTGCAGACGCACAATAACACTTTGGCGTGTTACGTACAGTATATAACTCTTAGGATTTTTGTCTGTTCTTACGTAAGGCCGTGATGTTTTTACGCGAAGACTTTCACTATGGCATTTTACGCTTACATGAATGGCTGGCGCGTGAGAAAACTAAACACTTATGACTACGATCAGTTCTGTTCTTTACACATATAAAAAATGGGCGTAACCAATTTGCTGACAGAGTTTTGGTACGTATATAGGGATTGAAACTTCTTCGACAGCAGGGTCTTTATATGCGGAGAAAGTTAATCGAATAAATGTGGAAGCGAAGATATCTGCCATGACATTTGTAAAAAAAGACACGCCGGCATTTACCTGGAGATGTCTCGGTATATATGGAAAATCTAAATCAGGATGGCTGGATCGGCAAATGAAAGTGGTTTCATCCGAATGTGGTTCATATTTGGATTGTAGCTCTTCGAACAGTGAGACGTCGTGATTTTAATCCTTAACATGTCACACGTTTTATAGACTGAGCATGAGTGTAATGCCTCGATTATAGTACTCGGGCATATTTAATCCCATCAGGTGATCGGAGATGTAATTCGTCGTATGTAGCAGGGTGAATAGATTCGTGCAGAGAAGTTCGGCTCAATTACTCATAATAACGATTAAGCTAATTTTAACAAATTTTCACTATTAGTTTTCCTCAATGATATATTCCGTAATTTTTATTATTTCGTTATGTTAAATGATATGAAAAGTGCCAGCTGTGTGATTCAGAATATCTTATGTCTTGCAATTTGGTGGTGGGAAGCTGTATTTGGCTTTAAATTCAGAATAATACAAGGCACGCTCACTTTTACCAAATTAGACAATATAAAATATAAAATAGTTCGCAGGCTTTCGCGGCTATTGTCGTCAATTTCTAGGCATCTGGGTTTGAGCCGCGTCGTGGATTTCTTCTCCAACGTTTTGGCAGTCGTTGCAGCTGCCATCATCAGGGAACGATACCTGCCCGTTAAAGTATAGTGTTCAATATCCGTCGCAGTTCAATATGCTCCTCATTAAACTGCATGTTCGCATGACTAGCATTTCGTGAGATAAAAGTACTGAAAATGGAGGCTTTCTTTGTGTTGCATTTTTCTGTAGCTCTACCTTAGCAGCCCCTTGAAGGGACGACAAAAAACTCTTATTCTGTTTATAAAACCAAATAATAACATTCTAAAAAACCGAACAACTAATAACACCACAAATATATAAAAACTCGACGTAGCGAAATAATGACCATGTACGATGTGTTTCAGGTGCCATCTACAATGATCGCGACGATGCTGCTTCTGTGTATTGCCTCCACTACCGCTACTAAAACTACAGAACTTTCTGCTTATGTAACTCGTATTGAAGCCAGAAGAAGAGCTGACTGAGCAGAAATTACGAGTTCTCTATCTTTTCAATCAATCTGAGCCCCGGGACTTACTTATTTATATGCACGTTATTGAATCGGCTTTCTGCGCTCACATCATTGGCAAATTTCAGTCACACGCTAACACCACTGTGCTTGCGGCAAGTATAAATTCATCTCATTCTACCTCGCTGACTGGGAAACAGGTTACCGGTGGATATATCATATTATCGGGCGATATCGCACTTAGGAATATTGCCACAGCATTAAACAATCTTTCAAAGTTTACGATGTGGAATCCTAGAACTAAGTTTACCTTCTTACTGTTGGAACCATTTGGTAATGCCAAAAATGTTATAGAAGATGTTCTATCTTATAGCTGGAAGCGTTATGAAATTCTAAGATCTCTCGTGATGTTTATAATGCGCGAACATAACAAACAAATATTGATAGTGAGCGTGTTTGACCCCTTTACAAATGGAGGGATGGTAATCGATATTTCTGATAGAACACAACGTCTACTATCATCGTCTAAACTTATAAATACCAAAGGTTATGCTTTAACAATTTTGCCCCAGTATTTTCCACCATTCATATATGAGATTGTTGAGGATAATGGGAATACGACTCTTAATGGATTATCAGCAAACATTATGAATATGGTAACCACTCATTTAAATTTATCTGTAGTTTCCAATAAGCACCCAGTAAAATATATATCAAACTATTCAATACCTGAAAATTTTTCTTAACCGAGATGAACCCGATATTAAGTATATTTCTACTATCCTTGTTACCAACTCTTTAAACCGTTCGTTGTATCCCTGTCACATTGGCCACATTGTCTTAATAACCCCGAAAGCTCAACTAATACCCCGATGGACGATTGTGTTTCTGCCTTTTATACTAGAGTTATGGCTAATGTACTGTAGTTGTTTTCCCATATTGCTGATCATCACCACGATAGTTTTACATTTTCGCAATAATTCAGATACTGCACAATTTGGGGTTTTGGAAACTTTCAGAATGTTTTTCCTTGGCATGTCAAATTGCAGTCTGACGATCTTATCTAAACGAATTTTCTTTTTATCAGTTTCACTTTTCAGCATTATAGTTAACAATACTTATACAGGCTTGGTTACTAGTTACTAGTTTTGGTGGATGTCGACACGACTGACAAGAAGTGATCGCAATTTACGGAACATTTAATTTTCATGGACTCTTTAGGAGGAGCGGTAAATGTGACTAAGTTTCACAGACATATCACCACGGTATATCTTGGGCGACGTTAGTAAAGCAGAGAGTTTTCTTGATAACAGCCCTTTACTCCACATCGCTTACCCTGAACTTTTTTCAGTGTAATGTGTGACACAGTTCCGACCTGGTTTTCCGTATCTGGACGAAGGCAATTTTATAATAATGAAAATTATTGAAGCTGTCATAGTTTCAAGGAAAAGATTAATCTATATAGAAATGAACTGTTTACAAATATTGCAACATCGTTTAACTGATGATGATGCTAAGCCTTTGCAAATGGGTAGCTTACAAACATATTTCTACATATTGGCTGGGGGGTGCCTTATATAGATCACACAGTTTATTCGTGAACTGCAGGGGTGTATAAATTTTGAACTCTTTCTTGTAGATAAAATTATGTTTGTCTATCGAATAAGTGAGAGGATAAAACAAATTCTGAACAAAAAAACTAAATACTGTAAACTCTCAGAATTGGTGTTCACTTGAACGGAATGATGGAAACTGCACATGCGACGTATAGTTGCTAGAATCACGAGGGATTAACTAAATGGGAATGTTCTGAAACCTAAACATAGTTTGCAATGCATTCGCTATGAGCTAGTGTCGCAGTGCCAAAAGGAAAACAAACTTTTGGATTCTTCAAATGAAGAATTTGAAGACCTAAACAGTAGTTTTCCCAAGAAGAGGATGGGGGTTACCGAAAGTGTGTGTAGAAAGGGCTTAAAGTTTCCCGAAAAAAAGTGGGTACAAATATAAGGCTAGTGTAATTTTGAATCGTATACTTTTAAGAAACACACTGGCGACGATTGTCAACAGTAGTTCGCTATCTGCCTATCAGGTCTCCCTACACTACAGACTGCGGACTGGCTAGGGGAATGTTTGAGTGGTGGTTCGAGAAATGATCATAAAAATAACTTACCGTTCATCATTTGTTATTGCCAGTCCTCTATTTAGTGGTAAAACGTAACACAAATAGTGTGATACTAGATTGTCAGGCTTTAAAATGCTCACGATTGGAAAATCAATCCATGTAAAATACTGCACACAGATATTTGCGGATATCTTCCAATCTGTTTCAAGTATGAGAATACTGCACATAACTTTTTTTATCTGATGTTTAAGCTCTGTCAGTTATTGGACGTTTTACAAGTAGTCTTTGAGAAATTTTTGGATGTTTAAAAATTTTCTAAGTTCATTATTTAAAAAAATTCAAAGTATTTTAGATGTTATTTAAAAACCTTAACGATTTTTTTGTGATTTTTCTCCAATTTTGTATATAATGTCCTCGGCGTTGGCCAAGGTCATGAAAATCCACGAGGGCGGTCGTGGTCATTAATTATTTTACTTCCCGCAGTTTACTTTAATATTTTCGATTTTTTGTAATTTTTCGTTTTTGAATTTAATTAGAAGTCAAAGGTCATGGATATCTAATGTGGCAGTAAGTAGTCAATAATGTAATATCCCCTCAATTTTTAATTTTTATTTGTTTTCTTTTTTGTTTTTAAATTTCTTTTAAGTTTAAGGTTACATAGCGTCAGAGTCACAGAAATCCAAAATGGTGGTTGGGAAAGATAATGTTCATTTTTCCGGATTTTTAAGATGTTTTCCTTGTTTTATGATTTAATTTTTTTTTAGCCTTAGGGTTATCCCAATGAGTTCATGGGTCAAGGTCACCACCATGTTAAGGCCAAGGTCACCCAATACTAGGTCAAGTTCACCCACAACCAAGACGGCCGATGTCCGGTGTCATTCACCCTTTCTATACTTCACAACCTAGTCTTATCACATTTATGTTCTAAATTCGTTTAAATAAATTAATAATATACATTTTTATGTATAACTGCACCTTTATAAGTCTAACTTGTACATTACCAAATATTTGTTAATATTATTCAAACTCAGGCAATATCCAGTTTCACTCCTATCTTACAGGAATAGTTGATCTGATATACGAAATGTTAACACAGAATATATATACATATATATATGGTGACCAGTATATATATACATATATACACATATACATGGTAACCAGTATATATACATATATACATATATATATATACTGGTCACCATAAACAAAATAATTTTGTATCCATATATACATGTATAGCATGCATATACAAATATTGCATATAACATTAAATTCAATATATTTGAATATCGCTGAATATTGTACTATATTTAAAAATTGTCTTCAATGTTAGTATTTTAAATCTTGTAAAATGAGAATATATTGATTTTTTTTTGCAGCCGCGTTTACATGCACTTAAATGTGAAAAAGGCGTCAATATGAATTAAATAATTTTTTACCGTTGGCAATATGAATTAAATATTTTAACTACCGCAATATGAATAATATTTTTTCAGTGCTAATATAAAGGGGCTCAGGCGGACTTTGGGACTTGATATTCTGTATAACTAATCTCTGTTTTGTGGTTAGAGTAACACGCAAATATTCACCATTCAAGTAAGAAAGAAAATGCTTCGGACTTTTACTGCAATGAGCTGTTATATGTCTCTAATTCAATCGACTAGCCACGCAAAGCAGTGTGATTTATTAACTGACAGTGAACCAAAAATTAAATTTTCTTTCATTTTGTTTTATTGCAAATGTGTAAGAATTACATAAAATGTGAGTTTTGCAACAAATTAAAAAAAAAACTTGTCTTATCAAAATTATTAATTTTAAGCAACGAAAAAGATAAAAAATATTATCCCCTCCTTACTAGTTATCGAAATTTGATTGTTATTCACCTTGTTTTCAATGGTGACTGCACGAAATCAATGATTTTTTTATTATAGTCATCTTTAAAAAAGCTCATATAAAACTCACAGTTTTTAACTAATTCTTCTTCATTCCTAACCAGTACCTAAAATGTCTCATGTGTCACCCATTGCATATATTATTAAAAGTAATTTTATACGGTGGCATGATGGTTTACTAAATACTAAATAATTAAGAAAATACTATGATATACCAACAAGATATTAACACTTTACGCAAATGGTGTGTCGAAAATACTATGAACCTTAATCATAAGAAATACTCTTATATAATTTAAGATCATCAGTGTTAAATCAATAAGTTTAATCAAACCTATGAAATCATATCAGCTATATAAATATATAATTGACAAGTTTCAGGTTGTGGTATAATTTCTGAATTTTGAAAGATATTATACAAAATTATGGTTAAAATTATGCATTTTAAATTATATTCAAGAATTTTAATTCCTGAATAATGTGTTTTTACTTAAGAACAAGATAATAACGCCGTACACCAATATTGAGTTGAAAATCAAACTAAGTAGGAAAGAATACAATGATTATAATTGAAAGTTAGACATGTATCATATGTTCGTGATTTCGGTGATATTCTCGACGATAAGCTTTACATTTATCGTATAGTTATCCTTACATAGAAGCTGTCTAGATCTGTGACCGTATTAGTTATATGACAGCTGATCTATCCTGAGTGACACATTATTACTTCTGTACTATTGTTTAGTAAGACCTAAGTTACAATAATTGTTCAGTAGATTGGACCTCTCTCACAGAGACTGAATCAAAAAGTTTAAATAATATTGCTATTAAAGTTTTTAAAGATATTCATAACAAGGTGCATATAAATTGTATACATTTTAATTATCACGTCCTTTCCTTATACCCCAAAACTCACACCTTAAAAAATTGATATTCTGCTTTAGACTTTTTTTTATGAGTTTTTGCTCGGTTTCCGAATGCAGCGAAACTACAAATAATGCATCTCTGAGTGTGTCATTCTATAAGCAAATATATCATGAAACGTTCACAACATAACAATGCTTTTGTAATATAAATAAACCTATGAGTAATTAATAATAATTACTATTATAAATATATTTATCACTTCATTAACCGTGTTCGATTAAATATGTACGAATTGTTCATGTAACTTTACGTCCATTAAAGTTTGATTTATTATATTAACTCTGAATCACTCTAATATTTTATTTGTTGCAGCTTTGTTACTGCTTTCTATTTTTTTAATGTGCCCGAGTGACAGTGGCTTGAAGACAGGCAAACAATGCTAGTCTCTCTCACTCGTGTATGAAGTAATTAACAGCTATTAGTTTCATTATATATTTATTCAAAAATTATTTCGAAATCAAACGTTTTTCTTTTACTTTGTTTAAGTTTGTGCTTCAGTAGTAGTGTGCAGAATTTTTTATTTGTATTTTTGTCAGTTCCATGCTAGTTTGATCCTTATTATCTGTTCGACTGACATTGGTGTGAAATAAATAAATTGAACCAATTAATATTTTTACTAACTACAATAGTAGCTTAAAAATAAATATTGTATTATTAATTTAAGAATGAAAATTCATATAAAAATAAAAGTCGACTAGCACGAATAATTGTGAAATTAAAAAAAAAAAGTCTTATTTATAGTGATGATTACATATTTTACTATAATAAAAATATAAATCAAGGAAAATATTATTTACTCTAGTGAATAAGTTTATATCCGTATAGTTGCCATAGGTTTGCATCGTTGTACAATAAAATATAGCTGAAAGTAAAATTCATTTATCACCAATGTACATGATCAGTTTCATTCATTTATAAATGTTAGTATAGTTAAATGTAATGAAAAAAGTATATTTATCCAGTAATTCAATAAAATAATTAATTTGTTATATTTATTTGGCTTTATCAGAACTGCACTAAAAATAGAGTGTACTTTAAAATGTGTATTTAAATAAACACTTATATATCGTATTAGCTATATTTTTTACAATTGTGGTTTTTTGTGGAACAAAAAATTGCATGGCATTACATTGATAATGTATCACTATAGTTGGTTGTACCAATTATTTCCTTGTTGCATCCCGCATACGCCAGGCGAGCCATTTTTCTCAGATAAGGATAGAATTACTCAAAAAGGAATAGCTCTAACCCCAGCGTAGAAGAGAAACAAGAAAAGCAATACAAACATGTACTCTTGGTTTGACTAAGCACATGCAATACAAGCTAACATGCAGAGCACGTAACCGTTCGCACTCCTTCACAAAGTACTCAAAAGTTTGTAGGTGTTGAGATAACATTGGCAAGTTATACACATGCACTCCAACAAATGAAAAAAAAAAATCCAAATTTCGGGGGGTGAGTCTTGTTTATTTAAAGGTTGGAGTTATGTTTGTGTGCGATATTTGCTTAACATATATAATTAATATAAATTAAACAGAAATATAACAAAAATTACATGACAAACAAATAAATATTCATATTACATGAATAGCATACGTTCCAACGCAAAGCACAGGAAGGCCTTTTATTATTATACTAGTATTAATTAGTTTTTTTTACTTTATTGGGGTTCCCCGCGTGGTGTGTGTATATATATATAAATCAGTATGAGGCATTTAAAACAGGCCACCTTAATAAATCGCCTACTTGTAAAGATAGAAGAAAATGTTTCAGACAAACGTTGCTTGGTGTGAAAGGGGCCATAATGTGATGTTAAAGGTTTTAAAGGTTTGGTGTTTTTACATCGAGGGGTGACAGAGTTATGGGGGTCAACGTCGGTATTGTAAATGGGATGGTATACTTTATTGCACACCTCTGAACAGCTCTTCTCAATATGAATGCAAAATGTGTCACACGCACTAGAAATGTGAACATTAAACTACATCGTCCCATTTAACATACTGCAGTTGACCCCCCATATTTCCGTCACCTCTCAACGTTCAACACACCTATTCATTAACGTAACATTATGGGCCCTTTCCCCTAAACAACGTTTGTCTGACATATTTTCTTCTATCGTTACAAGTGGCCGATTTATTAAGGTGGCCTGTTTTAAATGCCTCACACGATTATATATATATATATATATATATATATATATATATATATATATATATATATATATATATATATATATATATATATATAAGAAACAACACAGTCTGGTACGCATTATTCCAGGTTAATAATTCATGCAATCATGCTAAATAATCTGATTTAAGTTTATCTTTTTTATTTGGGCCGAGCACGAAAGCTAAAGACGAGCTGGTCAGGCGTTGTTTACTGGCACAAAGAGCAGTACACTGCTACTCTGCTATTGGCTGTTCACGGTAAAGTTAGCACTTTTCAGGCCCTAGTTACTTTTTTAATTCAACCATTTCTTTATTCTTTATAACCACCTTTTTAAATAAATATGGCAATTTACGTAATAAACACAGTGTGTAGATGCCATCCCACCCGGAAGATAATGTCTAACGCAAAACAAATTGTATTTATTGTCTATTATTCCAAATGGGGCCTTCCATTCCAATACTCGCTAACTCAATTTATTTAATTAAGTTACGTACTGAATTTGGCACATCTTCAGTAAGGCTAACTAATAAAGTAAAAATAATGTTCCTTAAGTTGTCGATACCTATTGAAATAGTCGTTCAAATTTCGGTCGTCATTCCAGAACTCGCTAACTCCATCGCCGATATCGTTCCAAAACCTGCTATATCCGAGTAGCCAATGGATGTAATGCATTGCAGTCATGTGATGTAATATTATACGGCCTGTCTTGCAAAGTGAGTTACTGTTGTCATGCAGAATGTTTTGTTTCGTTATTGCTGTTACTGACGTGATTAGCACAACACATTATAAAACGGGAATGGCGTCAGAACTGTAAAACCATTCCGTGAAGTAGAAGGACGAAAAACAACGAGTGATGCAAGCAAATGGGATAAAACAATTCAGAAAATGAAAAAAAATATGTATGAGTGTTGCTACTATGAGGTTATAATTAAACCAGTACATTATGCATTATTAGTGCATAATTTAGAGTGCGATCCTCTGTTTTCTTAATTTTATTACAAGCTTTTATTTAACTTGCCGAGTTAGTTAGTTAGTTTGTACGTTCGGGTGAAATCTGGCAAGTCGATTTTAAACCACTTCCCGTTATCCAATAGAGCTGTATGCGTAGTTCCGATGACAATACAATGCGAAGGTACAACTGAACTGATCTGATGATGGAACCGGAAGTTACAAGCATTTAATGTAACTTCACGTGTATGTATTTTAAACCACGGTGTAAGTTTTTGTTAGAAAAGGTATGAAGTATAACAGTCATTTCCTAACACAGAATATGATAGAGCATATTTTTAGAACTACAAGACCTTTGTGCACCTTAATAATATACGACAAATGTAGTCACGTGCCCCAGCCAGCACGTCAGAGCTGTAAATAAAGTTCATGTTATCCAAAGTGTAAGCAGACAGGCAAGTTTATGGGATGCACCTGCTACATTGGGTACTGTCCGCCTTGAGTACGGCTCCACAATTTGGCATAAGCGGCCAGGCCTTGCTCATATATGGCGAAAGCTTTTGAGCGTGCAGCGTGCGGCGCTGCTTGCGGTGACAAAGGTGTACCATAGTACATCTATGGACGCCCTTCAGGTACTAGCTGGAATTGCTCCTATGGAGCTCTGTGTAGCTAAGTTGGGCGAATTCGCTCTGGAGAATGTAACTGGAACTGTGGACCCTGACAGTAGGAAAGTTGACTGGGAGAAACTGTAAATGAGTAGCAGGAACAGTGGTCGACCTCTGACAAGGGGCGAATTACCTATGCTGTCTTTCCCTGTCTGGGAAAGATTGCACTTAAACATCTATCCGTCCCACACGATGATGCAGTTCCTTTCGGGGCATGGCGACTTCAAGGATAAGCTACATGACCTGGGCATTGTTGAAAGTCAGTTTTGCAATGATTTCCTGGTGCCGCACACCATGGGCCATGTGCTGAATGATTGTGTTTGTTTTATAGGCCTATGTGAGCAGATTCGCTGGAATCTCTCCCTGATAGGACTCGATTTTGGCCTGGCTGCTATTAAGGCAGCCAACAGCACAGTGAGAGCACTGCTGTCGGCATTCGCCAGCAAGATCATTAGTTGGCTTGACGCTGTGGATCGCATGCGAGCCGCGCGGTTGTCTATCGTTACCTTGCAACCCAACTAGACCCGGAGACGAACTTAAGTAGGTCGGGGCCGTGGCACATGCGAACTAAGCCTGAAAGACTGGGTCGGCCGTGTGGGGGCAATATTCTTGAATAGCTAAAACGCCGGTGCACTTGGCCTGCTGTAATCCAGATTTATGACCGCCAGATGGGGCTGCTGGTCTGCGGAGCTGACTCATTGAGCCTGGGGGAGCACCCCTAACGTAGACCTGGGATCTTCACCGTGGGGTGAACATACGCCCAGGTACTGGACAGGCAATGCTATGTGGTCATTCGTGGGTGCAGACCACATACATGTGGGTCACTCCACATGCCGGGTACATATTGCAACCTTAAAAAGAGACAGCTTCGTCGGGTCCGAAGTTCTGAAAGGGATATTGGCATCTCCTTCAGATGAGGTACCTGAGATTGTAGACCCACCGTGTGGAGTTGTCCCATGGATAGCTATGATTCTGTCTCTCTAAATCACATTCAGCCCTAAGAAGCTTAATTGTATGGTGCAATTAGGTGGAGGGGCATGTTTCGAGACCCTTGGTAGTGGTGGTACCGGAACCATAAATTGTCCATATCATTCATTTACAGGCTCTGAAAGTTGTCTCCAGTAATATCTCTAAGGATCGGGTACAGGAGGGGAGGTGTTGCGGAGAGCCGGACAATATTCCGGAAAACATGTCCGCATGCGGTAACTGACAACATGTTTTGACCTTGGCTGCTATAGGAGACAGCCTAGTGCCTGCCTTTCTCGGCGGGTCACGCCGGACTGATGTCTCGCTTCGCCACACTCAACCGGCTTTCTCTATCATTCCTTTGTCTGCCATTTGGTATAGCTAATGTCGCCTTAGGGCTCTCGGTGCTCGCGACGAAGGCAACTAACGCCGATCTCGCCTATAAGGGGCGAAATCTATGATTTTTTTTTAACTTTGATTTAATAAATAATATCTCTCTCTCTCTCTCTCTCTCTCTCTCTCTCTCTCTCTCTCTCTCTCTCTCTCTCTCTCTCTCTCTCTCTCTCTCTCTCTCTCTCTCTCTCTCTCTCTCTCTCTCCTAGCACTCAAGTGGTCCCTGTCATGGTGTGAATAGAGATGTGTATGTGTTCATTAATTCAACAGCAGGCGACGTTCCGATTTTATATAATTAGACAGTATGTTAGCAGAACAGTACTTTCCCATATATTACATAGTTATCTTTATTGCATATTTTTAATGTGTATTATTCTTGTCTTAAAAATGTTCAGTGTCATTCATATATTGATACTTGTATGGGCACACTCTTTGCGTTTTCGACAAACTGCTTTCTTCGAAGATATAATGTTAGCTGCGTGAACCAACTCTTTTTCGACAAATTGCATTCTTACAAATTTTTTTTTGATGTGTGGCGATGTCCTTTCTTATAGTTTAAATTTAAATAATTATTACTTTGGTAATTTATTTTCATTGGTTTTTAATTTAACCCATCTGATGTTTAACTGTTGTACTTTCATTCGTATCTTCTTTCTCAGTCAATATTTAGTTTTCAAACCTTATTATTTTTTTATAGTGATTGTAAATCATTCAGCATATGCTTGCATAGAAGTCTTGTAGTGTGTTGTGAAAGGATAGTGTGTTTTATAATAAATAAATTACTCCTGGATTATTTTTATATTATTTATTTAAATACTAATAACATAGAGTTGGTACAGTCTAGTTTAAAGACCTAATGGTGATTTTATATTACAATTTTTGTTATTCTTTGGTGGATTTTATTCTGCATTAAAATATATATAATCTTATACACAACACCAGTGATTTAACCCATGTGAGATTTACATTTTTTTGTTTATAGCAGACCAGACACACGCACACATATACACACACACATATACACACACACACATATATATACATACATGTTGCAAAAAATATATACTATG
This sequence comes from Dryococelus australis, assembly GCA_029891345.1. Lineage (NCBI taxonomy): Eukaryota > Metazoa > Arthropoda > Insecta > Phasmatodea > Phasmatidae > Dryococelus > Dryococelus australis. Next base: position 52,999,995 of record CM056996.1, read on the forward strand.
TTATTACTATAAGAGAAAACAAATTATTTTGTATGTCACTATTTCATATATATATATATATATATATATATATATATATATATATATATATATATATATATATATATATATATATATATATATATATATATGCGTCTTACATAATTAATATGAAATAGTGACATACGAAATCATTTGTTTTCTCTTATAGTAATAATATAGTATATTTTTCTTGCAGCATTTTTCTCTTTAACATGACAGTTGTTAATACGCATAAGCTGGATTTTGGTACATAAATGCTCTTAGACATTTTACTTTACACTAAACACAAAACAGTGGTTCTAAGTGTAAGGTAATGTAATGCGCAGCTTAGAAAATATTACTTTCATATATTATTGTGTTGATGATTGAGGTAGGGTCGGTACTTGCACTGACGTTTCACTTGTGGTGAACAATAGTAAAATAATAATATTCACTCATTTAATAGTTCCATGTCACAAATATGTGTTGCTGCACGGGCAATGTGCACCAATATTACCTTATTTAACACAGGGACAGCAACACATTATACTGCCAAACCACTTCGTAAAGTTTCTTAAATATTTAGTGACATATAAATGTGTGTAATTACTGAATTATACAGTCTAAAGCATGCACACGCAATGTAAATCTGATTGGTTGTGTATAACCACTTATACGACCAGTCAGTGTGCAAGTATTTGTGTGATGAACTTTATTAGATTCTTGTCTCCAAATACTTGTCTGAATATTGATCACTCTTAACCACAAACATGTTAGTAGGTGAAACTAGACCATAAAAAAACTCAACCCCAACTTTACGTTTGTCAGAGTGTATCATACCAAGAATTGAGTATTCATTCTGCCCGGTCCTTCTCTCGGCAGGCTGGAAGAGAAACTTAGCATCCTATCACACCTCGTTAAGCTGAACAACTGAAATGTACACTATTTGTGCACGGAAACATCTCAGAAACGTTGTGAAAATATTTGGATTAATTTATCAAGTGATCATAACACAGTAAGGACAACAGAATTATTAAACTGTAGATATAGATATTGCAATGAAACTTGACTGCCTTTATATTCAGATTTGTAATATTCATCTTCATACTTTAATAACTTGTTACGTTTTCTGAACTGATTGTGTTAAGTAAAACCCTGGTGGCAATTTGCCACAGCTAATAAAAGACACAAGACACTCCTAATGCTGTTGAAAGTCGCCGTACAGAGCCTCTTGTATCCCTGTTTAAATGTACGTGTTCGTAGTTAAGTGTCAAACTGATATTCCTTGGCACAGTGTTTCTGTTTCTCAAAGTAAAAAGAAGTTAATTCCAAAAGAAATTAAATTCAAACTTAAATATAGTGTCTAGCTCAGTGTAGAATTAAACTCTTCTCAAGTTAATAGTAAGCAAAGTTTAAGCTGGAATAGTCTAGGCTGACAAAATACAACATGGCGTCGCATCTAAGGAAAAGCTTCTAGAATTGATAATGGCTGACACTGGAATACCACTTGAAATACGATCTTTAATTTGCTTATTTGGAGAGTAGCTGTGAAGTTCCCATTGCTCTCGTTGATGAAGATTAACTTTATTTTGCAAACAAAACTCTGCAGGCGGCTCTGGTAGGAAAATGCACGACTGGCCGGGTGATGCATGGAGCCTCGATCTTGCACGTAATGCAGCTTGATACTTCTATTTCCTAAGCACTAAAACCTATTAAAGGGGCAATATTTCAGCTCTCACCCTCGTTGGAACACTTAAAAATTTTTCACATTATGCTAGGGGCAAGTATCTAACAACCTTTCCAGCTAAGCAAAAATCTTACACCACGCCTATGTACAGACGAGTGTCCTAAGCTACGTCTGCTGACGGTAGGGGTTACTGGAAGAGAGAACGTTAAGCTCATTTGGATGGAGCTAACATAAGGGCCTATCCTTCCAGCCAATCAGTAGTCAGGGTTCGAACCTGTGGGCCAATGGGGATGAAAACTTCAAAAATAACTCCCAAACGAACCACTTTCAAGTTTATAACTGCTGAATATCTAGAATATATTGTCTCGGGACAGTTACAAAAATATTAGAAAATCGATACTTACAAAATGAGACCGAAAAATGAAAATAAAATTAACATAAAAATAAATACAAATATGATTGACTGAAATCTAGCTATTTTCCTATCCTTAAAAAAAATAAATTTGCCATTGTTCATCTAATTAAAAGTACCCACACATGATAAAAAAATATTAAAACAAGTAATTGCAAATATGAAATTACATAAACCACGTGTAGAAATGGTGTTTACATAAAGAGTATACATAAGATATTACGTGAAAGTGTCAAATGTTAAAATAGAAATTGTTGATTACATGTAGAGAAAGATGTGAATTTTTAATGTGGTACATAAGCACTTATGGACAATTTATTTTTTCTACTAAAACATTATAATTTGGATATTCGTAGTAGTGGCGGACATTAACTATCTCAACTAGTGTCAACGATTTCATTAACCGTTTTTAGAACTTCCGGAGTATGTAGACCGGGTATTCTTCTACGATAAGGTCATTTACAAATTTGAATCTCTGTTCAGAAGGCAGGTTCCTGACATCTCACCTATTTACATAATTCTGGTATCTTTTTGTCTGTAAACAGACTTGACTTCTGGTGTGAGACTATCCCATGTGTGTGGGAGCACAAATGTCAGAATTTTAGTATCATTATCGTCGTTTGAAAATACTATAGCGACTTGCTTCACAACAAGAGTTTTTATGATAACTCTCGAAAGCTTCAACACAAGCATACATGGCTGTTACTTGACTCACCTATACAACAATGAATACATATTTTTTTTCTCCTGCTTATGTATTTTGGGTGAGTTATTTTAATTTTTGTGACTCATTTTACTCGGAATCACTTGCACTATCGGCACCTCATGTATGTTCTATAATTAGCTTCATTATTTGCCAAAGACAGTCCCTTTGAATTTGTGGGTTGTACATCATTTTCAAATGCTGGTAACCTCAGCAGACAGTCTGTACACTCCAAGTACTGGGTAATGTCAGGATCCTGTTTTAAGTGAGCGGAAAGAAAATTATATGAGAATTTAATTTCATTTGCAGCGAAATATATAACAAATTATTTGGGGAAATAATTTTATTCATTTTGCACATCCATTGAAAACAAGGACTTACACCAGCCATAAACCAGCACGGCTCTTTAAATAGGGCTGCAATCAGCACTGCATGCATTGCAACCTCTTGTGTGTTCATATCATACCTTTGACGGTATTCATTGTTGCAACTCCGTAGGAGAAGGTCAGAGACAGGGACGGCGACACTCAAGGCCACAGTCATGGGCTGCAGCTCAGTGACAGATTAATTTTTTACCCAGATCTGGCTCCAGATAGTTGAGTGTTGCTACACAACACTCGGGGTGTCTGGCTGACGGGTTCCTTGGCTGGGAACCAGGGTTCAGATCCAGACTGAAATAGCAGCTATGTGATGACATCACAGACTGGCTGTGAAGTGAAACGTCTCCATAGTTGAACTAAATATTTTTTTAATTAATTACTTCCTTTTTTTTGTATGTTTTGACTATCCAATATGGCGGTGGAGCGCACTCGACTAAACTGTTCCATGAATGTGAGAAATTGGAGGCTTGCCGACTAATCAGTCGAACGGACGTGTTGGAGATTTGCCGACAGTCGAACACAGGTGAGTAATCAGTCAAATGCATGCAACGTGCTCAGTTTGCGAATGTACGCGAGTAAATTGATCTCACACGACTAAACAGTTGAACACAGGTATTACCATTTGATATTATCACTAGGACTACAGTTGGGGTCAGGCTTTCGTGGGGGCGGACGTCTGTGTATGTAGTTATGCAAGTGTACTATTTACGTAAGTGCTCTTATTATATATATTTTATTAAAAGTTTTACATATGGTTACACTTATGCATATACATACCTGCATACGCGCATATGAAGTTGATATTTTCAATTCAAGTGCAAAATTGATCATTTCTAAAAAAGCATTGTGCAGTTATGCACATGTGAACTGGTGTGCATGCATACTTACACGGTTATAGTTATGCCAGTGCATACTTGCATAATTCCTAATTGCATAATGCATTCCTTCTCCACCCCTCACCAACCAACCAGCTGCAGTCGCCAAGGTGACACCGGCCAAGTGCATCAGTCGCCGAGCCGACACTGGCCGAGCGAGATCGCCAGAGCAACAAGTGTGTAAGAATGCATTTTCCATTTTCACCCAAAAATAACACCTCCACTAATCCAATGCAGCTGTTTACGTAGCAACACCAACATGTCAGTCTCTCTCCGGCTGTCCCAAAATGCGCATCGAAGAGAGAGCAGTCGTGATTGCGCAACAGTGTGATTGCATTAACCGAAAGAAATATTATCCTATTCGGGTATCGAACCTGGAAAATTGCTCCAAGCGGGAATCCAAAAATAAAACAATTACCCTCACCGGGAATCGAACTCAAAACCAACATTTCGAAAATAATAAAATAAACAACAAATTACAAAATACACTTACCAGCCAGAAGTGCATGTGCAATTGCATGCGCAAAAATGTATATGCGAAAATGCACATGCAGGGACAAGGTGCATGTGCAATTGCATGTTAATAGGTGCAACGGTGCATGTTCAATTGAATTTTGAGCTCGGACGCCTCTTATAGCTCTACTCACAAGACTAACTCTACACAACTGACTCAGCACAAGAATGACCTCGCACAAGACTGGCCCTGCACAATACTCGAATACCAAACTGAACTATTCTCAGGAAATTTTATGAATTGTGCCAAGAAGGACTGTGAGGAGACGTATGAAATATACGAATTATTTAAAATCTTGACATGAAAATATTTGCTAAGTTACATGTGCGGCATAGCTATAACATAGAAGTTTGCATTTTATTTAAGAATATTGACTGTGTCAGTGCATGTAAGCATGTTCCACAAATGCATGTGCTAATGCGACCTCACCTGGGTATATGGTGTTTCAAATGACAAAATCGAGATTCTCGTAATTTGTTAAATAATTGTCTTCAAAAGTTCTGCATTTGTATGTTGGTAAACATCCGTCGTTTCCTTCGAGTGCTACGTACAAAAATCAACAGCAAGATTTTTCTGGAATACCTAGCATTGGTATTGACATTTTGGGTCCATAATTACAAGTTAATCTTCGTGTAGATACTTACAAAACTGGTTTTTTTTCTATGTCACTTCATTAAACCTCACCGTTTTCGAGAAATCGAACATCGATTTTAGACCCTAGAGTTGAGTTCAGAGGTTTCGCTATCGACGTGATCGATAATACTGGCGACTATATTTTTTTGACACACACCTGGTATATTACCAACTGTTTCCGAGGCAAGCAGTCAATTGAAACCTTGATGAACGTAATCAGTGCAGTGTGGGATTGGTGAAGAGCCACGCCTGCAGTTGGAAAATGAACGTAAGGGTGGAGTTGCAAATCCATGCATCAAGTGCATTCCATTGCATGGAGGAAAGTTGGGACAAGCTCGGTATGGGCACTGAGCTGACGTTCGCATCGGTGCATGTGAAAACGATCCATTTATTCAGTAACTACCTTAGATTAAACTGCGAAAACAATCATTGAATTAATGTTATGTGATAATTTAATCTCGAATCAACCCACTACCCTAGGTAATGATACGACGTTTAAAAATGACGAGCGAAAACGCGCATGCGAAGACCCCCCATTAACGCAGCAGCAATAAAAAATGCCTCAGCGGTACATCAGTTTCATATTAATTAACATTCAGTACGCACACTGTTCCTCGTCCTTTACGTTTCTATTGACTTTCTCGGAAATTGTTGAAAGATACTAGTTTTTATTTTTATTTTCCATAAACATTTTCTGTTGCGTCTTATTTGACTATTTATTACGATGGGCATCAACGTTAATGAACGAACTATCAATGACTTCAAATCCCGGATGAGTATGCCGATTTTAGATGCAACTTTAAGTTTAGTTTAGCCTACTCCTATAAGATATCGAGAATTCTTTCCTTGCAAAGATTATGGTTTCCTAGATACCTAGTTACGTCTGGATCAAAACTAGGCGTTAGCCTACGGAGACGATTTACAGCTTACATTAAAGAAAATTTGAGGATATCCCCAAGATATTCTTGAATGTTTAAAATCAAATCCTTTGCGAATAATGTGTTAATACTGTATCAGACATCGATAATCTACTGAAATTGATAATAGACCTACGTTTTCAGACGTCATTTGGTAACTTCCTTTTATCATTCCCTGATTGTGTAGGATTACGTACGACATAGCTTACGAGTGTTTTTAGACGTCAGTGAGGAAGGTATTATGTAAACCTTACCCTTGGTGGGGTGACGGTGACTGAGCGGTTAGACTGCTCGCCTCCCACTAAGGCAAACCGGGTTAAATCCCCGGTTGGGTCACTCCGAATTTTCACAAGTGGGAATCGTGCCGGACGATTCCGCTGGTCTGCGGGGATCACAGTTTTCCCAGCCCTTGACTTCCAACGCTGCTCCATTCTCACCTCATTTCACCCTCATTGCCTCTCAAGACTTCATTGTATTTCAACTCTCAACTGAACTCATTCTTGATTCCCTTGTAGGCACTATTAAAATTTTTTTAAATAAAAATAATAATAATGATTGTACATACCGTAGTAACAATTGGTATTTTTGACATTAAAATAGTCTTTCCTCTTACTGGCATCATTAGTAATCACTTCTCGAGCTTCGCTTTTCAGTAAGATTTCGATTAACATAAGTAGTAAAAATTTGTAATGTTAACAGTTTCTTTATGTAAGTATCCATCTAAAATGTTTTCAGTTGATGGTCTGAATTAAATACAAATTTGTACAAACTAATAACAGCGAAGGAAACCTGCTTTTTACAAATATAATTTCGAAACTATGCACTTTTGGTCCATTCAAACTAATACCGACGTTAGAAAGATCGAGTAATTCATAAAAAAAGTACTATGCTGATGTCTTAGTGTAACAGACGTTATAGAAGAAAGTCCAACACCAAGGCGGTGTACCCAGATATAGAACTGACAAAAGAAAGCAATAATATATAGAGAAAAAAGTTGTTTATTTTCGTACTAACAAAACTAACTCATTGTGTAAAAAAAAATCCTTGCCGTTTTGTGGGCCTGTACTTTTTATCCTGCTTGATGTTGGAAAATGTATTTAGCAATTGTCATATTCTTGAGATATGCAGTGTTAAGGTTTCTCTGCAACGAACGGTTTCCTTTCTACCTATTACTTCTTGCCTTATTCAGAGTACTGTGTACTTGCCGTTTGGTGGCTATGTTAATTTAGGTTTACGATCTCATAACAGCCAACAACATAAATAATGTGACGCCAGCCAGAAATATTACTAGATGTGCTGCATAATATCATGGATGATTTGTGATTTCTCAAAATACGGTCTATATTGAAATGGTTACATATAAGTACAAGTTCGCAAAAAAATGCCTATATTTTTTTGCATCTACGCTCATCTATTTCCTGCTGGGGATGTCTGCCTTTACTATTTAGAACTAAAGACGTGAGAGGAGTTTCGAATAAAATATTTAGCTTCTCCCAGCAGATCGGAAACATTTCTCTCCAGCTCACAAACAAAACGGAAGATTTCCTCAAAACTTAACTTCCCTTATGTCATGTCATTAAGAGATATATTGGAATTGCGTGTGTGGGCTTTTACTTTTCCTTTGGTAAAAGTTACAGCGGAGGAAGCAGCACTTCAAATTTATGGCTGAATCACTTTCATTTTCCCGGTAACCGGTAGATGAAAAATTGAATTTTGGCTCGGTGTTTTTGAACTATGCCACAGACTCCGTGTCTTACTGTACGATCGTTGTTGCTGAATGTTTTACAGTAGATAGGTAGGCAGGTCTTAACGTCTAGTCGACAGCGAGACCATTAAAGGCGGTTTACGATTAAGTGAACACATTTGAAATCAACCTTAGAAAAGTCACCAGCCCTACCTGCATATAATTTAACGGGAGAACTGAGTCACATGCGCCCAGTAAAGTTGGTAACGATGAATAGAAAGTAGTTCAATATCTCAATGTCGAATAGAAAGTGTCGGATAACAATTTGTGATAACTTAAATTAGTTCTTTCACTTTCTGTTTTTTAATACATCTAAGTGTAAAAATGAGCAGATTTTCAAAACATTTTCTTTTGTAATAATTTCACAGTTGCACTTGACCGAAGCATGAATAAAGTCACGAGGCCCATGGAAATATTAATTTTGCATAAGGCAGAAGAATACACAATGCGCATACAAGTAGATGATAAGCAGGGATTTCAAAAGTGCTCATTTTACAGTGAACAGCCTATAGAAACGGGGCAGGTTGTACAGATATGCACCGAAAGCGAGTACAAAGTTTAACCACTGCGCAACCACGCTCGGTGTCTTCATATTAAGAAAGTAAAAAAAATCAGGTGGACAAATTACATTTACGGCTAAACCTTGCTAAAATGCGAAACAAAGGGCTCTACCTGATGTCTGTGTAAAGAAAAACCAGTTAAAAGAACACATTTCACATAATTGGCTGGTTTAAGCAAGTAAAGAAATGCTATGTCTGTTTACGCCTGTGATAAACATTTCACTTCAAACAAGTGAATGTGTTTACTAATAACGTGCTACTGAATAGTAATGATTTAAATAAGAAAAGTATTTCGAGTGTAGAAAGCTTCGTGGTCTTTAATATTACTCTCCTACGAATGATACGTTTATGTGACCACGTGGCTATACTTCCCATTACCTAATCGTATTTGTAACCACCCGAACAGACTTAAATAATATTTGCTATGTATGTCTTGCTTATAACCGTTGTCCCTACACCAACATTCACAAAACAACATTTTTCTGTAATTGAAATCTCCAACTGCATACAAGCGCAATCCATCTTCACGATTTTAGAGTCATTCCTAAGTGCAGTAATGATCTGAATTTCTAACCTCCGTTCTTCCCAGGCTGTGAAAATATATAAATTTTCTCCAAATTCAGATATACCCGTAGCCTACTTGGTGTGAAAAAGTAGTCGTGTGTGCAAAGTGTTTGCGATCGTAACACAAAGATTGCTGGCTGGTTCTCTTCCAGAACCCGATAAGTTTTTTTCCTTAAGAGTATAACATCAAAGATTTTTACCACACTCTTATATTTGTTCTTCACAGTTGTTTTCTAGAACAAAATGAATATTTTCGTTTCTAATACCCTACAATGGGAGTTAAAATGCACGACTTTAAAATTTGTAAAATTTCAAAAATTTGTCTTTTAACTCTAATTGCTAGACAATTTTTTTTGCAAGATATATTTTGGTAGTCTTACTTTGGCACTAGCGTTGAAAGAATTTCCTTGTAAAAGTACAAACCATTTTTACAGTCTATTTAAAGCGCTCAAATTCTTTTATCTGTCGAGGGGAAAAATTAACTAAAGAGTAAACAAGGAAAGTCTGTCCTGAAATCGGCTGCAATTATTTGCCAGGGCATTTCCTCCATTTCAGAAGAGAAATCACATTCATAGTTGGCATACTGAGGTACAATTCCGAGCCTTGCAGAGTTTAGTGGACGAAGCTAGCAATCCAACCCAATCCTCCGCAAATCTCGAACTGATTAAAGTTTCCGAGACCGTGGAAGGGCCGTGTCTTGCCAGACGCAACCACCACCAACTCGATTTAGCTCCGAAACCTGAATAACACATGAGACTGAAACCTTCCTACCGCTTGTGTTTTCTTCGTGGCGTCCAACTCCTTCTCCCGCCAAGGGGCGAATCTATTTTTATTCCGGAAATTACCTTTTGTGCATGTGGAAAATGTATAATGTTAAATAGCTACTTATTGCCGGTACCTCCTCCACGCTCTTTCGACTGAACAAGGAATGCCTTCCACGCTAACCTTCCACTAAACTTATCACAAAAGACAAACTAACTCGATCCCATTACATGAATGCAAATAACTTTGATGAAGTTCTAAGAGGTATGATGATAAGTGGGTCGAAGTCTCAAAACCATTAAAGGTGGATCCAGAAACAAATGCAATACAAGTAAGTTACAGATACACGCGTGTCTTACCCGAGACTCGAACCTAGAACACCTAGCACCATAAGCTCACGTATAACTAACTACACTACACTAACTAATTTTATTCCAATTTATTTTCATAATTTGGCCGGTTATGATGCTCAATTATTTATTAACGAGCTAGGATATGGTGAAAAAGAAATAGATTCAATTACAAATAATGGAGAAAAGTTTATTACTTTTGGGAAAGCAACAGAAAATTTAAAAATGAGATTTATGTACACATTTAAATTTATGGCAATTAGTTTACATAGATTATCATCTAATTTAAGTAAAAATTAAGTAAAAAATACAAAAAATACATTTTCTTAAAGATATAGTGGATTTAGTTATAAGAAAGGGCATTTATCCCTATTATTATATGGATAGTTGGAAAAAATTTGATGAAACTGAACTCCTGCAAAAAAATGAATTGTACAATAAATTAAATGAATCTGATGTAACTGACAATGATTATGAACATGCAAAATGTGTATGGGATCAATTTAATATTAAGAATCTTGGTGAATATAATGATTTGTATTTTAAAAACAAAGTATTATTATTAGCAGATATATTTGAAAATTTTAGAGAAACATATATAAATGCATATGGTTTAGATACTGCATGGTATTTTACATCACCAGTGTTGTCGTGGGATGCAATGTTAAAAATTGCTATACAACCATTAGATTCATTACGAGATTATTATAAGATTTTAATGATAGAAAAAGGAATAAGAGGTGGAATATCACAATGTAGTAAACAATATGTTAAAGCAAATAATAAATATTTACAGGATTTAAATCCAAATTAAGAGTCTAATTATTTAGCATATCTTGATGCTAATAATTTATGTGGATGGACAATGTCTCAATATTTACGATATGGTGGTGTTAAATGGATTAATTATCCAGAATTTGATTTAGATTTTTGGCAGAAATATATATTTAATATAAATGATGATTCACAACATGGATACACATTAGAAGTTGATTTAGAATATCCACAAGAACTACATATATTACAAAAAGATCTAGCATTTTGTTCAGAAAATAAGACAGTTCCAGGCACAAATCAATATAAATTTCTACCAATTTTACATAAAAAAGATAAGTATGTAATATACTATCGTAATTTAAAACAATGCCTAAATAATTGATTAAAACTTACTAAAATACATAGAATATTGAAGTTTAATCAGTCTGACTGGTTGAAAATATATATAGATCTAGATACAATGAGAAAAAATGCCAAAAATAACTTCCAAAACGATTTTTATAAACCGATAAACAATTCTGTGTTTGGTAAAACTATGGTCAATATAAGAAATATAGTAGATATAAGATTGATAACAGATGAAGAAAAGTGTGAAAAATTAATAGCAAAAACAAATTTCAAAAAAATAATATATTAAATTAGAATATTGTGGCCATACATATGAATAAAACCAGTATAAAATTTAATAAACACATTTATGTTGGTATGTCAATTTTAGATTTATCAAAAGAATTAATGTATGATTTTCATTATAAAGTTATGAAACTAAAATATGGATATAATATTGAAATATACTACCAGGATATTGATTTCTACATTTATGATATAAAAACACAAGATTCTTATGAAGATATGAAGACAATGTTAGAAAAATTTGATACAAGTGATTATCCAAAATATAATATTGATAACAGCCTCAAAGATGAGTGTAATGACAAAATAATGACTGGGTTTGTTGGTTTAGGTGCAAGGTTGGTGAAAAAGAAAATAAACTATCTATAAGTGTAAAAAATGTGTTGTTAATAAGAGAATAAGATTTGATGACTATAGGATTTTTTTTAATGACAAGATAGAAATTTGAACAATGAATTTAATACGGAGTGAAATAGAGCAAATATATATAATTGAAGTTAGTAAAATAGCATTAAGTTCTTGTTATAATAAAAGGATTATATAAGAAAATAAAATAGATACATTACCATACAGGTATCAAAATGCATAAATTTTAACTAATTGTATATATTCTATATTATTATATTCTATATTATTATATTCTATATTATTATGTTCTATATTATTATGTTCTATATTATTATATTCTATATATAATTTACAAATGTATAAAATCTACGGTATTTCAAGTGTCTTTAGTTTCCAAAATATTTTCAATATCAGCACCATCAAAATCAATTACATCACTATGTTCGTCTCTGATTTATAAAACAATATGATTAAACCTGTCATTATTAATTTAATAACAAATTGGATAAGCAGGTTCATAAATAATATAATCTCTAAAACCAAACATTGTTTGAATGGAAAACTACTGATTATATCCAATTCTAAATGGTTATATTCATCACATTTTATGAACATTCCAAGTTACAATGAACCTTTATTGTTTTAAAAGTTTAAAAATTAGGTAATTTACAGCCAATAATATTTTTTTCTTTTTCAATAATCAGATTTCTTTCAAACCAAGAATATCAGGTAAATGATTGTCAAATTTAATATCAATGTTATATTTAATTGATATTCTATTTTTCACATAGTCTGATGTTAATTAAAAGATAATACTTGAAAATGGTTCGATTAAATTGATAGATTCTTATAATGAATCAATATTATTTTTTCCTCTAGGCATATTTAAAACTTTATTGTTTTCGATTAGTGTTATAGTATTGTTGATTATATTAGGTGTTACATGTTCTATTTTAAAACTAATAAAAGCAATAGATTTATCTTTATGAATGATATCATAATGAGGTTTCTTCTTTAGTATGGAACTATTATTTGTAAATGTAAATACTTTATTACCATTCAATAAAAAAATATTGTTATTAAATGATAAAAGTTGATTGGGGCATTGGTGCTTTAATTCCTGAAGAAAATTCTATAAATAAATAAAATGTTGAATTATTACCTTATAATATAAGAGCTATAATAGTGGGTCAAGTAAATCTTAAAAACGAATTTGATGATGAATTTTATTTATAAACTAGGTTGGTTAAATATAGATATATTGTAGGTTTGCTCAAAATGTTTCAATCAATCTAAATATATAGCGTTACAAAATGATATTGATATTTTATCCAAAAAGCTAAAAGTTAAAGAAAAATTGCATGCTTTTTAAATAATAATGATGAAACGACCCCTTTAGATCAATGTGATAATGATTCTCTTGTTATATTTGACAATGTCATTTTAGACATTCAAGATATAATTCGTGAATATTTCACCACAGGAAAAATAAATATATAGATGTATTTTATTTAGCACATACTTATTCAAAAATACATAAACAATTGGTAAGAGATAATACGAATTTTCTATGCATGTTTAAACAAGATGATACTAATTTAAAACATATTTATAATGATTTTGTTGGTGAAGATATGACTTATGAAAAATTTAAATATGTTTGAGAAAAATGTTGGGATGAAGAATATGGTTTTATAACATTAGATCTGAGTAGAAAAATTAAATATGGGAAATACAGAAATAAAATTAAAGATTTTATTATTTTAAAAACATTTTGCATATTTATAAGCTAAATGATAAATCTATTTTAAATATTTCTGATCATAAAACATGTTTTATGAATATAAAATCATAATCTGGAACATGTTTTATGGATGTAAAACATAATGTTGTACATGTATTATGAATATAAAATATAATGTAGAATGTGTTTTATGAATGTAAAAATGTTATGTTGCAAGTGTTTTATGAATTTAAAATGTAATACTGAATGCGTTTCATGGATGTAAAATGTAACATTGAACATGTTTTATGAATGTTAAACGTATTTTATTAATGTTAAATGAGCATTAAAATGCATTTCTATGTTGTGTTTGAAATATATAATTACATAAAAATATTTTAAATTCATAAAACAGATGTTTTATTAATCCAAGAATTATAAGAATTATCAAAACCGAACTCTTTTAGATACATTTTATTGCCTTTTTTTGAAGGATTTTTTTCAATTAAATATTCATCAGGATAATTAGTTTTCATTATTTCATATTGATAAAAAGTACCCTTTATTACTTCCCTTTTAGTATATTTGTAAGTAGGCATATCATTATTTAAAACTTTAAAATAGTAAATAATTCTGTTGTCCAATTAGAAGTATAAAATTTTTCAAAAATTAGTTTAATTTTGCTAACATGGACAACATTGCCAACTTTATATTTTGGTTCAGTAAACATGTTTGACATAATTATTTTTAATTTCTCTTATCACTTCAAATGGTTTCATGCAAATAGTTCTATGTTTTATATTATTATAATATTTAACTAATTCATATTATATATTTAGCCATTTATAATTTCCATTCAAATTAAATTGTTTCCATAGTTTATTTTTCATTGTGCGATTAAATCTATCTATTACACTAGCTTTTAGTTCACTGAATGTAGAATAATGATTGATTTTATTATAAAACTCTGAGCCATTATCACTTTGTTTACTGTGTGGTTTTCTTTTAATCAATACACATTCTAATCAATTTACTAACTTTTTGGCTGTTTAATTTCTAATAGGAATAGCAAATGCATATATTGAAAAAAAAAAACATAAATAATTGTCATAATATATTTGTGTCCATTTCAACAAGATCAATTTGCCATAAATCACCAATTCCATATGATATTACTTTTCTTCTTGCTGGTTTTTACAATTCATTGATTATTCCTTCTCTTACATTGAGCAATTTTTTTAATTGATTCATTAGAATTACATATAGAACATTTAATTTTCTAAACTAATTGACATTTTTTGTATTTTCAATTTTGATATTATTATTTTAGTAACTTGCTTACAATTTAATCACCAAGTATTCTGTATTTAATACTAAAATTATTTTAATCTTTATATTTTACAAATATTCCTTTTGTGGTCATCAATCCATCATCATAACTAATTATTTTATTTTTTTCTGATATTAAAAGATAAAATATCACCTATGTTATCATCAAGATGTTTACTATAATCCATTTTTAAACCATAAATAACAGTCACGGTATCATCACGTAAATTGAGATTAACATTAATTAATTTATAAATAGTACAATCCAAAAAAAAGTAAAGAAAATTTGATCTTTATCTAAGTGAAAATTTTAATACTTTTATTCCTCTTTGCAGGTAAATAAATAATGTGTGATTTTTTTTCCTTGCATTTTTCAACTGATTGGTTTAAATCTTGTAATTTAACACCTAATTCTTTATATATAACTTCTTTGCTATTTTCAACTTCTGTTATAACAAGCGTATCAATAATTTAAAACTGATTGGTTTAAATTTTGCTATTTATCAGTTATTTGGTTATAAAAAATCTTTTATTGACTGCATATTTTCCATCTATAGGATGAGCCATATTATTAATTCTATAATTTTGAATAGAAACAATAACAATGTGTTTCGAGTCTACATATGATTTTAATGCATAATCAAAAGTGATAGTTTTATATTTTGAATCTATATATGCCTTTAAAGTATAAACAGCTATTTCTTTTTCAAAAAATATTTTACTAAGTGAGACTGTTCCATCTCTAGGGTCATCTTTATTATCAATTCTACAACTTAAAAATTAAACATAAGATTTGGTATAATCAAAAACATTTCTTTGCTGGCTTTGTAAAGAGGAAACAATGGGATCGTTTTCGAATCTACATCATTTTTAAAAGCATAAGCATTACTGTCAAAAATTTTATTTAAATATTTGATTAATGGTATCCCAAATATATCTGTAATTTAATCGTAAAGAATTTATATCATTAAATTTAAAATCTCTAGAAAAAAAAGATACAATACAATTAATTCTAGATGCCCACATATAACTGAATTAAAATTCTGAATTCGATTATCTTTGTAATAAACATTTCTATTTTTGAAGTAACTAATTAAATTATTAGGAATATTACTTCCAAATGAATCAAAATAGTAAACATCATTATTTACTTTAAAATAACAAACCCTGCGAGTACCTGCATTTGATGAAATGTCAAAATTAACCACAACACATTCATTTGTGTGCTATATTTGAGGTCATTCATCATTCATATAAACATTTCTGAAATTTTTTATAATTTATATTTTTACATATTTTCAATATCAAAATTAGGTAATGGTAATATATTAAATTTTTTTTGGTTGCCCTCTTTTGTAACTAAACTCCTTCCCAATTCATTTTCCATTGCTAAATTATGTCTTTGTTGTTCTTCTAAATCTTTTTTATTTTATATTGTTTTTTTCGACAGAATTGTAAATTCCAGTAGTTCCTTCTGCTAAAGCACCAAGTACACCTAAAGCTGCAAATATAATTGTTAAAAAGCATCCATGGTGTAACCTATTTGCAGATTTAAAAAAAAATACTTTTTGATTATTGGTATTGGCAAAGTTAATATGAAACCTTTTCCTTCTTTAATTTTTTATTTTTTCTCTCAAGTGGATATTTTGATAATAATTTACCTATGCCCAAAATATCCAAATCTTTTATATGATAAATGGGTATATCAAAAGTTATATTTGTTATCTTCATTTATATAGAAAAAAAATATTAATAATTAATACATTTTAATACCCTATACTAATCTTCTTTTTGTAAACATAGTTGAAGCAACAGCCACAGAAGCTTAGCCGAAATGTATTACAGTTTTATACAGCATGCCATAATTTTTTACAGGAGCTGTTTAAGATAATGAAGTGATTGCAATACGAGACAAGTCGTGTTGGTGTGGAAGAATTTTTCTGCGGCACAGTAAAATTAAAACACGTTCTGCGTGCTCAGTGAAAAGACTGGTATGCAGATCAAAAAAAATCTTCTTGTCTGAATAATACAACAGTTTGTCATTGTCTTCTGCTATGTATAGTCGAAGGAACTGTGAAGCACTCCGCCGTGAGCCCGGGATTGAATTTTCTGCATTTGGGAAACACCCAACATAGCCGGCAGACGAACACGGAACTTTGGACCTCCCACTCGACCGACTTCGCTCTCCGTCCTATTTAAATCAGAATGAGAAATAAATAATTTACCTTAATCGTGAAAATAATTTTCTCGCGCAAACCAAGAGGTAAACATCCTTTAACTCTCTCAGTCGTATATAAGGTGTTTTAAACTACATGTCGATATTCAAACCACGGAATCTATGGGGTAACCTAAACAAGAAATCCTAGAAGCAAAATGTTCGGAAGATTCATCTAGTGTTTTTAAATTGAAGTTGAATATAGCAAAGCAGCACCGGGAGTCCTCAAATTCCCGTACCTACGTGCATAGAACGTAGCATAACACGAAGGCAAACGGAATTGGCGCGCTATGCGGAGAGAGCCCGTACATAGGACAACATAATCTCGAGGTAAGTGGGTGCCGCTAGTGGTTGTTTGTTAGTACAAGTGTATCAAACCATATATACAATGGAAGATAAGCAATTAAGTAGTAAAGGCTGCCAGAAGGGATTGCAATTTATTTACAACACACCAACAGCAGTGATGTCGATGTCGGATCTGCACGTACTTTCATAGTGGCCTATGAACCGTTGGTTGCCGCATAATGCGCTAGTTGCGTTCGCCTTGGTGATATGCAACTTGGCGTTTACTCAGGTACGCAAAGTTGCGGACTCCCGACGATGCTTTACGAAATTCTATTTAAAAATGCTAGAAGAGTTTTCCGAACATTTTGCTACAAGGATTCATTGTTTATGTTAGCGCAGAGATGTCGTGGTTTGAACTGCGACCTGTGGTTAAAAACATATTGTTTATGTATTGTATACAGGATGAATGACCTAAAACTTGCACCATAAATACCTCGAAAATGAAAGGTGATATCTATGTGATGGATTCACGGAATTTATTTTAAGACAAAGGCTCATAATCACAGCCCAGACACAGATTTAAATAAGTTTTAGAATGTATATTTCTTGAACGTTACATTTTTTTTTTCAAATATCACAATGCCTATTTACATAATAAATTAAAATTAGAATTAATTAGAGTGTAAGGAGTGTTTTTTTTACTTAGTGTAAGTAGTTTACATGTTACGGTAATATGACAATTTTAAATACCGACAGTAGCCTGCTCCATTTAACTGCTTAGTTACTAGGTTACGTTGTTCGTACGTGTGATTATATTTTGTTTCTTTTACACTGATTGCATTGGAACCTCCTTGTCAGTACTTTGTTATAGTTCATACTACCTACAGGTAGAACGTGGTGGGAGATGGTACTTACTAATGCGGAAAAAGTCGACATGCACTTAGCACATGGTGAATGTAGAAAGAATGCTGTTCGCTCTTCTAATGTGGTTGCTGAACGATATCTCGATAGACGTCAACCATCTCGCCGACTATTTGCGAACCTTTTTTAACCAATTACGGGGAACTGGAAGTGCGACATGTCTAAAACGTAACCGAAACAAACGAGTGACCGGAGAATAGGGTTAAATTAATGTTCTAGCTTCTGTTGCTGTAAACCCGCAAGTTAGCTCCCGTGCAATCGCGACGGAGTGGTATGAGTCAGGCAAGTGTGTTATGCATTCTGCACCGTCGCAAGTTCCATCAGTAAAATGTCTCTTTAAATCAAGAGCTCCATGGAAACGATTCGAGAGTCGTGTAAACTTTTGTACGTCAGCATTAAGGCAAGTTACGCCAGATTTCTCCCTTTCTTGTTAATTGATGAAGCAACATTTTCAAATCACGGTCAAGTCAACCTCAGAAACATTCACTATCGGTCAAAAAACAATCCCCTTTACCTTCGTCAAGTGAAACATCAGCGTCCATGGAATTTACCGTCATCTTATAGGTCCTTTTTTTCATAGAAATAACACTGGATTCCCAAAAGTATGTCAACCTCTTGACAGATGAAATTTCACAGATGTTCGAAGACTTTCACTGCGGACAAGGAGGATTCTGTGATATCAACATGATGATATTCCAACGCATAGTGCAACGGATACTACACCTTGTCTTCGCCAATTGTTTCAAAATCGTTTGATTGGACGAAGGGGACCTGTACATTGGCCTGCCCATCCACCATACCTTACCCCTTTAGATTTACACAACGTATTACAGCTGTATGTTCAGAAATTTCTGCTGAAATTCCACAACGTGTGCAGCAATATTTACATGACAGACCGGGACCGTGTACTGTAGCTGTTGGTCTACATTTGGAACACAATTTATTAATGATTGTTCTGTCTTCTTCAGAATTCACAGGATTTGTTTAGTAACTTTTGTATTTCATAAGAGAGAGAAGCTGAGTGCTGGCAAATGATACAGTTAAATGAAGCAGACGACTGTAGATATTTAACATTGTCATATTACAATAGCACGTAAAATACTTGCACTAGAATTTTGCAAAAAAAAAAAACTTTACTTTCTGTTTCCTTTAGTTTTGTTTCTTCTTTGAATCGTCATTGTTTCATTTGAAAAAGTTTGTATCTTTGTTCAAGAAATACATTTTGTAATGTGTATTAAAATCTTTGTCCGGGCTGCAATTATAAGTCCTTGTCTGAACTTCAACTCTGTGAAACCAGCACATCAATAGCATCTTTCATTTCCGAGATATTTGCGGTCAAGTTCTAGGTGATTCATCCGGTACAAACAATAGCAATGTACTGTATGTGTGGGACGGATGGGATATGATTACCCATGGTTAGAGACAAAAAATTCGCGTTATTATTAAAGAACAGACATAACTGCAACCTACTGTGCGTTTGACCGACTCCAGTCATTGGCGAAAAATATGTCTGGGACGCCTCAGATAAACTTTGAGCCAATAATATAACTTCAACAGTGGATTGGTCAATCTCTACCAAGGAGATCAAGCAGATAGGTGACGTTGATCAAAGTGCACAGGCCAATGAAGCCACGGACTACGCTCAATTGTTTATAAGGCAGTGGAGTCTATCCTGTCACCGAAAGGTAACGCGAACTTTGCACATCTCTACCGATGGTTTATTCGCACACACACACACACACACACACACACACACACACACACACACACAACGCGCAGTGTAGGACAAACAAATACAACTGCCAGAAGAAATATGATAGTAGCATCAGACGCACATTATAAATCGAGTGTTCAGAATGTGTATACTCCTGAGATTATATTTATTTTACCCTGTCAAGTATTACCCCCCTCTCCCTCAACCATTGCAGGAAGCCAGCACGTATTCACGTCAGTTAAATGAAACATTTCGCACGTGTTTTTTTTTTTTGCAGCTACGCGCTTCAACCCTGCTGCTCGTGAAAGTTAGACGACTCTAGCCGGAGGAGCTCAGCATGGGCGGCGCCTGAGGGGAGGGCAACATAGCCCCCCGGGGAAATCCCACGGGAACCTCTGTTGTTGCTGGAGGAGAGGCCGGCGGCCCGTTCAGGGACCTGTCTGGGTACGCTACAAGCAACATACTGTGACGTGACTCCATCGCGATGCATTCTCCCCTCCGGACGTCAGTGCGCGCTCTATGACGTCGGACGCTCGCCTCAGACACTTTATTGTTTATAGCGGTTTCGCGGCTACCGCGGCTCTTTCGAATTACCTTTTTCGTAAAAGAAAATATTCTCTTCCTGCAACTCGACTTACTATAACGTAAAAACTGACTGAAGTCCTTACCAGTAGTGATTAGAGTGTTAAGTGACGGCCTGTAGAAACACGTGGATTATTTTCGTAACTCTTAATGAAACATATTCAGATAAAATAAGTACCAACCATTGCCAAGGTCCGGCTAAAACTCGCGGTAGTAATAATGATTCAGGGGTCTTCAGGAAACCTGAATAAGAAATTAAAAAAACCAACACTAACAGTACTCCAATTTATTCTTCATATATAGAATCCAAAAGCGGCTTCGATATATAAAAAAAAAAAAAAATATTTCAGTGAGTGCAATGTTTCCGTATTTATTCGAAACCATTTTCATGCCACAGATAATACGGACTGAGGAGCGCGAAGTAACAAACTTACTGTCCTCCATAGAGAGGTATAGGTTACTAAAACCAAACAACGCAGGGTTGCAGTGGCGATGAGTGACATTACGACAGACCCGGATACTTCGCGAATTCATTCGGCAGCAAGTTGAACCTCAAACACAGAGCTTTTGCCTCTATTGGAACATGGTTTGTTGGGCACTCCCCGGACAAATTTCGACCTATAACAAACTTTCAAGAAACACACAAGGACTGACTCCCGTGCAAGCAGACCTAACACTCGACTCGGCCGTATATATATACATATATATATATATATATATATATATATATATATATATATACACACACACACACACACACACACTTCTTTCACATACAGAATAAATAGCACTTTTCTGACAATTTTTATTGTGTCTGTACTACTTTTTTTTTATGAATTCTTCTTCACGTTGTATAGTCGGGTGCAGTGCTCCATACGCAGATGCTTTACTTCAACCTTGCGAGTCCTATGTACTGAAACGTTTTCTGTGGAATCGTTGTTTGCGAGTAAACACGTACGTATCGCAGTAAATAAAAGTTCCGGAAATATGACTTTTTGTCAGAAAATATTAATAAAACTATTATCTATAGCCCTATATATATATATATATATATATATATATAATATATATATATATATTTTTTTTTTTTTTTTTTTTTTTTTTTTTTGCGATAATAAGTGTATTCTCGGAGAAATGAATTCGTGAAAATGGTCAAATATCGCATTTTTAAAACTTACCTATGCAGTTTCCCTAAGCGGCAAGAGAAAAGTACAAAGATACGGACGTAGTTTAATCTGTGGGCTTTCATCGCGTGTAATGAAACACCTATGTTACAGATCTGACTTGCACAGTACAGCGTCACGCCGGAAACACTGCACGCCTTGCGCGTAGGAGCGATGAGGCGCTAGGCGTGCAACGTAACTGTCGCCCGTATCGCTCCCTTGCTTCTTGACCTTGGACGTGCAGCTACACAATCCCCTCAAGCTGAGCATGTGCGAAGCAGAAATCGACGAAGAGGTACGGGTGACGTCGGGTGGCGCATGTGAAGCTACAACATTTCTACCCTCAACTCGCGTGCGTTGTTCCCGCCGCACCGCTTGAACAACGGGACTCGAAGCGGTGACCCTATCATTTGGTTGGACGCGGCACTGTAGCAAAGTCGAGTGCACTCGTCTATATGCTGTTCACGGCAAACTGAGAACTAACATCTAAGGATATTATTATTTAAAGAGGGGGCTTTCGAAATTGCTCAATTTACCGTGAATAGCCTATATTATAGATTCGCTTTAAAAGGTGATTCCGGATCGTAAATTTTGAGAAAGAGCAGTCTGGAAAAGCCGTTTTCAGCCGTGTCGGAAGGTATTAAAATAATATTTCCGACGTGCGTGATGGCTTGAAAGTACCATACACGACTAGTATGATGCCTGTTTTCATTTTGTATAGTCTTTTCGAAGTATCTCCACACTTTTTAAAAATCAAACCTTTGGAAAATCACCCCATGTAATAACAGTGTGGTTGTTACCTAAGTATATCAAGTAACACAAGATTTTTATGCTTTTATTAATATAAATGTGTTATTTTTGGTTAAACTGAAATTTAAGTAGGTATATTTTATTTATAAAACAAAATTTTTTATTTATAATTATTACGAATAAAAACAGGTATAAAAAAGGGTGTTGGTAATGCTTAGTAAGAAATAGTTCTCATGCGAAGGCTAATTTAACTGAGTGCGCAGGAATGCCATGCGTTGTATGCCTTTGATGTAATTTTCTAAACTTAGTTAAGCTTTGTTTACGTACGGTAGAGGAGTAGTCTGAAATGAGACCATCATAAGGGCTGCAGGTTAATTGGAGGTATAGGCTTTTCACGGTAAAATGAGCACTCTTGAAAGTACCGCTTAAGATCAACTTGTATGCACGTTGTGTATCCTTCTGTCTTATACAAAATTAACATTGTAATGGACCTCATCACTTCTATTCATACGTTGGTCGAGTGAAACTGTGAAATTATTAGGAAAGTAAGTAGTTTACGTATCTACACATTTTTACACTTTGGTGCACAAAAATCAGAAAGCGATAGAAATAATTGGAATTATCGCAAATGGTTACCTGACACCATTTTATTCGACGTTAGGATACGGAACTACTTTCCATCCATCGTTGCCGACTTTACACGGCGAATGTCACTAAGTGCTCCCGTTCAAATATATGCATTGACTTTTTTCTAAGGTTAATTTCAAAAGTGTTCACTTTATCGTGAACAGCCTTTAACCGCGAACGGAACGGCGTATAGATAAGCGTTTTTAGCGCACGCTTACGGGTCTCCTAAACAGACCGATATTTGAAACATACTGTAGTGCCAGGCAGTCAGCCACTTTAGGCAACGCTTCGCCCTTTTCATAGAAATTTGTCGTTTTCGTGCCATAATTTCAGTTTCAGAGGTGCTATTGGAAATGTTTGATTATAGAACATTTACAATTCAGTAGTCATTTAATACGTTGTTACATTTCAATTGAATCATAATACGATTCACACGTTGGTCGCCGGTATTTACATTTCAGTTTAAATCCATATGTGCCGCAATTAAAGTTATTGCATCTCAGTAGAATTCACATTTGTAACCTTTCAATGAAATTATTACTCCGAAATTCTCAGCTTCTCAAAATTTTTATTATCTTGTTCGCCTTCTCAAATAAAATTGAATAATAATATTAATTCATCTTCTCAGTCACTATAACAAATCGATTCCATTAATGATAATTAAAATTCATAATTAAAACTTTCACATAATTATTAATTAAAAACCACACCACCATATTCTGCTATGGTGAGAATTGCATCTAAAGAAAAATGTTGTATTTAATAATATCCTTTCATATGTTGTCTCATGTCCTCTGGTTGGCTGTCGTCTGACCATGACACATTTCTGAGCCATCAGCAATAGCAAGACGAGAGACAACCAGGATAGTTTTATGTTTAATAGACATTTAAAAAACTTTATACTCTCTAGGAAGAAATGAAAATTAACAAACATTAACACTGAACACTGGCTGTAAACAAAAGAGTCTCTATGTCAATAACTATTAAAATAAACCAAAGATTATAATATTAACTCATAGAATCAAGCGTAATTTGGAAATTTTATTCAAAGAAGTGACTTCATAAGCAAGTACTCTTTATATATAAAGATATATATATAAATATATATGTGTGTGTAAATTATAACATAAATATACCCGCAAAATCTGCAATGTTACAATGTTGGTATCTAATTTTTACTGTGTGTTATTTCCTGCTTGCAAAAAAGGAGGAACTTATTGATCAAATATAAATATTTTCTCTACATTGACTAGAAGTAGATAACAAACAATTAATATTACGCTCAAAAATATAAAACAACTCGTAAAATGTAAATTTTCTGTAACTGCACGTTGTCAGTTATTAGTATGAATATGAAATTACGGTACGAAAACAAAAGATTTCTACAAAAGTTGCGAAGCTGAGCGTTCAGGGCGCTACCTGCCTAGCACTTTATGTGTGTTTGAATTCCACCCCCCCCCCCCCCCCAACTTTTTTTTTTTTTTAAGAAACCACTCAACGTATTCCCGTTAAACCATTTTACGAGAAGAAAACACACTTCAGATAAGGTACGTGCAATAGGCCTACTCACAATACGTAATGAATTAATTTTACAAATGTTAGTTCCGAACCCTCCAACACAGCTTAGAACGGATTTTTCACATAGTTGTATCTTCTAATATGCTGGTTGGAAACACGCGAGACTATTATAGTACCTGTATTGACACATGCCACAGACTTTCCACCAATAAGATAATATAATTATCCCCTAAGTTCCATAGGTACGCGCATAACGACAGAAACACTGAACGCCACTTCAGCGCCCTGCGCGTAGGAGTGATTGGGTACAAGACGCGTGTGTCAGTGTCGTCCTTATCGCTCCCGCGCACCCCTGGCTCGAACGCGCTGGAAATCTCCAAGAAGGCGACGCGCTTAAGGGGATTATGTACGGAAACATTTTCTGTGAAATCGTTCTTTGCGCGCAAACGCGTATCTTGGTAATTAAGAGACATCGAAATACAACTTTTTGGAAGAAAGGATAAAAATCTATCGTCTGTATCCCTATCGTTTTAATTTTGTCATATTTAGTGTGTCCTTGGAGAAAAAAATCGTGAGAGTGGTCAAATATCACATTTTTAAAGTTTGCCTGGGAAGTTTCCTTAAGCGGAAAGAGAAAAAGTACAACGATGCGGACGTAGTTTAATCTGTGGTCTTTCAACGAGTGTAATAAAACCCCACTGTTACAGATCTAATTTGCACAGTACAGCGTTACGCCGGAAACACTGCACGCCTTGCACCGCCTGTCCCCTCTCTTCTAGTTTTTCATCTCTACTAACAAAGAGCATGTTTCCACACACTCTGTTTCCCGTAGCATTTCTATTTAATGCATGAATGATTTTGAATCCTATTCTGTCGATTGGATGTTTACCATCTGTCTCGGTTTTTCCCAATGTCTTCTTAGTTGTAGGTTAATTATAGCTGTAGGATGTTCACGGTAAAATGAGCACTTTTGAAAGCATTGCACTTAGTGTATTCCTTCGCCTTAGGTAAAATTAATATTGCCATTTGCCTCATCGCTTTATTAATGCCCCGGTCAGGTGAAACTGTCATTTGTACACTTCGGTGCATTTAAAAAAGTAGAAAGAGAAATTAATTATTTAAGTTATCACAAGTGGTTACCTAACACTTGTTATTTGACGTTAAGTTATATAACTATTTTCTAGCTATCATTAACAACATCACTGGGCCCGTTAAAATATATGCAGGCAGGGGCAGTAACTTTTTTCTAAGCTTCATTTCAAAAGTGCTCACTTTATCGTGAACAGCCTTCACACTTAGGGAGGTAGTCATAGCCCCAATCGCTGGCCATGGCTGCCCAATCCCTCTCTGCTGCGATGCATGTCTCCTTGCATTATTCCCTTCCTTTGTAGGCGTAGGGGGTTAGCCCCGAGACGCAAGTGGACCCCGATCCTATCTCGGGCGTACATACAACACTTAGAATTAGGGTAAGTTAGGAAATAAAAATCGACAGACACGCACGCACACACACGCACGTCGAGCGGCGGCTACGTAGACGAGGCCTGCGTTCGACCACGCGTAGCCTGTTCGCCTCCACCAACAGTTCACGGCAAACCGAAACCTTCTGAAAATCCTGCCGAAGGCCCCCAATACAACACAAAACTTTAGCATTTGACTTTACATTTTCTTTCCTGCGACGAAACCACCGATACACGCTACAATGGTAAAATAAAAGTTCAGTTAATTGAAAATCGGTCCTGCTATCTTCGTATAAAAATATGTCTCTGTGTTATGTAAATCGTTACATATCACCCAGAAACGCATTTTACGTGACTGTATTGAAATTGAGCCAAAACATTTATAGCAAAACTTCATTTCAAACAAAAAAAATCTCGCTTTTTGCTTTAATCATAAGTATCATTCATGTGTTTCCTCTTCAAGTTACATTATTTTCCTATTTCTATCATTTATACGAGCTTAATTTAATATATCGAGATTATAATCGCCATACATTATACAAATATTCATTCTACTTAACCTCTGATACATTCTCGACAAAATGGCTGCTATAATTTGACTTTTATTTTAATTTTTTTGGAATCGTAAAGTCAAGAGTGCTTGATTTTATCTTTGATAGTTTCATTTTGTCAATCCTCATAGTAAATAACATGTCGGAAAGCAAATGTAAAGTCAGATCTATTGAAATTGCTTTATATTTTACGCAAAAGCTTCCTTCAATGGTTTGAAGTCTGCGAACACGTTATGCGAAGTCGCGCATCTGTCATAAACAGGATCCTCTCACGCTCATCTGGTGAGTAGACAGAAGCAGTAATAGTTTCAATTAAGACCAATTACATCCATGAATCAGAATTTACAATCGATCAGTTGGAAGCACGCTCTACAGGTTGATTCTCAATTAGACCGACAAAATTTGGGAGGCGATTATTTATGAAAAAAAAAAAAAAAAAAAAAAAAAAACATATAGGACACTTTATACCTAAACCGAATATTGAGGTAGGTATGAGCACTTAAAAATAGAAATTTCAAACCGGATTTTTTTGTTAAATATCGGTAACGAACTAAAATGAAATAACAATTCTCCGAACATTGTTTTATGTTATCGGGATTTTCAATTTAAGAGCTAACCCTCATAAATACCTCCCTTCTTAATGAAACTAACAGGGGTAGCCACCCTCGTATTGCATAAAACTTCCTTACCATCATAAATGATGAACATTTCATGCTTTTTTTTATTGAGAAGTACGACCTAATTAATAAAAAATGGCGCTTTTGTTACACCTTCCTAAGACCCGCTGTTTTCGATAAAAACACACAAGTATTTTCACGGGCTCAGCATTGTATCGCTGCAGTCGTAAGTTATAAGTAACATGTAGTTCTGTACAAAGCTGAGAGGCCAAGTCAGTCAAAGTTTCAAGGAGAAGTATGTTTTCTGGGAACGGAAGTTGTTAATAATTCACAATAATGATTTGCTGAACTCAGTGTCTTGCATTTCATAATAAAGTGAGCGAAATCCACCATTACACAATGTTGTTTTAAGAGTCTGTGGCTGTAAACAGGATGAAACACACTTTTAGGGGCCAAAGTTTAACGACAACAAAAATAAAATACTATCGCCACTACCGGGAATTAGTAAGTAAACAAAGTCAGGCAGACATTCGCGGAAGTATGCAGGAAACAACTAGAAATAATCGCACAGGGCAAAATGATAACAACGTGAACACCCAGTGGAATGAAAACAGATAACCTAAATAAACCATGTAGAGTCAGGTAACACAAATCGGGAGTCTCATCTCTCGTACAGCTGGCTTGCGCCTTTCACCAACCAGTGAAATCTGGTCCCGATATTGGGGCCGATGTCCGGTGGGTTCTCTTCGAAATACTCCTGCTGCCTATACCATACTCTATTAACATTTTCTGTATTCAAAGGAACAGTTCTTTGTAAACTAACGCCAAGAGTATTTTCGCAACACCGGAAGTAAATTAGGCGAATACGTATTACAACACGGTTACTTCCAACTTTTCTGAAGCCCTTCTAAAGTTCTACTTCCAGGGTATTCCTCCGCCTCATGCAAGTGAATCACATGCACGTCTAAAAAAAAATACAACAAAACGGACAACGCACCGCACTCGTAATGTGCAATGACGTTTTGCATATGAACTATTTATTACTAGGCATTACCAACATACCTATTTTCTCTCTGATTTTATTCTAATTCATTACAAATGAAATTTCGTAACTTATATACAGGATATAAGTAAAAGTTGAGTTTAACCAAAAATAAGGTACTTTATGTTAGCAGAAATATAGACCGGTTGTGATATATTTATATTTATGAAACAAATAAACCTGTCGCACATGGGGTGATTTTTCAAAGGAGTGGTTTCCTGGCGTTCGTTGTCAGATATTTTCTAACAGAAATTTGGCAAGGACCGTCCTCTCGCCGTTCGTCGCAGAGCTGATGAATGATTCTGTATACATATTCATTATGGATTTTTTTAAAAAGGCGGAACAACGTTCGCCGGGATCAGCTAGTAGTTTATATATATATATATATATATATATATATATATATATATATATATATATATTTGTTTCTAATACGCATGAAATGTAAAGATTTGGCGTGTTAAAATTCAACACTAATAGTATACGTTCAGCATTACGTGGCATTTAATATCTTGGAGGTCTGTTTTCTCGCAAACCATTTGTTTGTTTTCTTACCAAGAGGACTTGTTTTTCTGTCTTGGAATGGTAATTTATAGGCCGTGATCATAATTAACATAACGATGTACGACGACCCTTTTCTCAGTAGGTTGGTAATCCCCATTTTACTATGTAGGGTATTCAGTAGGTCGACATGGGTACTTGCATGTTACAGTGACTGAATTGTTTGACATGCCTACAGAAATTCATCCCTTAATATCACATGGTTTCAGTGCTATTAAATAAAGTTCATAATTGCAACCCAATCTTCACGGGGGTTTCCTGCCCTTGGGAGTGGTTTCCTGGCGTTCGTTGTCAGGCATTTTCGAACTGAAATTTTGCAAGGAACGTCCTCTCGCCGTTTGTCGCAGAGCTGATGACTCATCCTGTATAACGCCATCTGTTGTATTTAAATTGTAAATGCAAAATTTAAAACGTGAAGTGTAAATGTCATATGCAGTGTGTGTCATAGTAAATTAGGCGTAAATGTCATGTGTATGGTGTTTCGTAAAGATAATTGTTTTTACATATAAAAGTATTATATTTTACATGTTATAATTACATTGAATTGACATACTAAATCTGTAATTAAACATTCAACACCGCTTATTAAATGATTTTTCATACGTATTTGTTGCACAATGACAAAACTCATGTGTAATTATTCGATACGCATAAAAGTTCAGTATTTTCAGTTTCAGGACCTAATATTGGAATTTTTTTGTTTGTAATTGAAATTATATTCATTCCTCTCCTTCCCAGAATATAAGTGTATATTGTAAGACGTCGTATTATCGATGTGTGTCTTGTATGGTCTCAACTGTGTTGTTTCTGCGCATAATTTCGATATTACGTTGTTCAAATTGTTCATCAACTATGACAATTGATACTTCATTAATCATTGGTGCATCATATCTTCCTGGATGTCGACCACCTGGATTTTTTAATTTAATGACTACCATTTAATTATCATTTTGCATTCTGGTTGAAACTTGTTTGAATACTTGAATCAATTTATTTGTTCCTTAAAAAAAATGTTTCCCGACGAATGTTGTTCCGCTTTTTGAAATGCTATCCATCCTCTCCTTCCCAGAATATAAGTGGATATTGTAAAGCGTCGTATGATCGATGTTTGTTGCGATTAATTTTGATATCACGTAGTTCAAATTTTTCACCAACTATGACAATAGATCGTTCTTGCTTTTTTTCGATATGATTTTACTGACAACGTAAGTTAACTAGAATCTCCTCATCACCAAGAAAATAAATTTGCAAAAATGTTGGTGCATTTTCTGGCATGGGAAGTAAAGATCCGAATTGATGATACTCTTAAATGTTGTTTCGAAATTTCTTCCATAATCATTTTAATTATTTTTTTGCGCCAAACAAAGGCATTTGAAAGCATGAGTTAAGAACACTAAAACAATTTCCTGCAAGTATGAGCAAAATCGGCCCATAAGTATAGAGATTAGAATCCAGTACCACCTATCGGAATGAAACATAACTAAAAACCTTAATCGTGTAAATATTGTCTCAATAGATGAACAAACATTTCCTAAGTATGAGCAAATCGGCCCATAAATATAGAAGTTAGACTCCATCTCCACCTATCGGAACCTAACCTACCGAATGCAAAGAACAATAAAACAATTTATTTTATATCAACAAACAATTTTCTGCAAGTATGTGCAAAATCGGCCCATAAATATAGAAGTTAGACTCAAGCGCTACCTATCGGAATGAAACATAAATAATTAAACATAACTGAAAACCTTACTCGCCACCTCAATAACAGATGATGTTAATATGGTCTCAATTGGTAAAGTGGTTTGTCAGTGATGATGCGGTTTGCTCACGCACAATGGATTTTAAATATGTAGATTTCGCATGATTCAAAAATGTGCGTTGTACACACAAAATATTTCACTTGCAGAGTTACAAAAAATTTCTGGTGGCTAGTTTCCCAAAGGGACTGCTCGTAAAACGTACACAAATATTTTACTGTGCATCACAGCTTCATTTTATGGCACTTCATATATAGAATGTCCTGCACCGTTTCCGATCATCCCGATTTTCCCACTCACGTTGTCACTAAAATTCCAAAGAATAATTGTTTTAAAATTAATAAACTTGTATTATTTGAACACCACAAGAACTAAATTTTAAAACTTAATATTAATAAGTTAATCTTAGTTTCTCAAAAAAGTAAGAAATTTTGTTAAATAAATAACAAAATATATACATAGGCCTATAGATTTCGTTGTTATGGAGTTTTGAGTTAACTGAAAACAATTATTTTGCTATTTTTCACTGATTTAGGTGTTTTTAAGGAGGATAGGTATGTGGTGGG
Organism: Dryococelus australis; assembly: GCA_029891345.1. Taxonomy (NCBI): domain Eukaryota; kingdom Metazoa; phylum Arthropoda; class Insecta; order Phasmatodea; family Phasmatidae; genus Dryococelus; species Dryococelus australis. The sequence goes on from CM056996.1 coordinate 53,031,235, forward strand.
ATGGTTGTCCCTAGCGAAGAAGGGTACATGTGGAAGGAGGGCGGGAGTTTGGACCACCTCGGAGCAGTGTGCATTAACGTCCGCCTGCTCGCCACAGCGTAAACACGACAAATAGGCAAATGCACAGCTGCAGCTGGTATGCACCGATATATGCGTACACGCCCTCGCTGGGCGCCGGCACGGGGAACGGGCGATGATCTACAGTGCCATTTGGCAGCACGTTTATCAGTTTGAGTCTCGAGCCGATGTGCGATGGCTACCGAGGAAATCTTTCTCAGACACTGCTTACTCCCGGTGGCATTAAGGTTGAAGTAAGACAACTGCCTGTCGAGCACTTCACCCGACTAAACAACGTGAAGAACTCATTAAAAAGTTGTACAGACACAATGAAAATTGTCATAAAAGTGCGATTTATACTGTATATAAAAGAAGAATATATATTTTGCAAAATTATAAAATAGTTACTAAAATATACTTTTTAAATGAAAAAAGTAATTATCGATTTAAATATTCTGAATTTTTAACATAATTTATGCATATTTCCATTCTGGATGCTTCAAAAATCAGAATTTGCAAGAAAATCTTCATCATGGAATAGCGTCATAATGTTTACTATGATAGTATGTAATAAAATTGTAATAATAATGTAGGGAATAATATTTATAGTTGATTTTATGTGCAAACATTTTTCACAAACATTTATGGCTGAAAATGACTTAAATAAAGTTAATTATAAAATTGAAATGATGCATTATTAATATGATTTTATTACATGTGATCACAGTGACGATCTTTCTTGAAGAAGATTTTCTTGAAAATTCTGCTTTTCGAAGCATTCAAAATGGGAGTGCGCTTAAATTTTGTTAAAAATGCGGACTCTATCGATCAATTAATTTTTTTACATTTATAAATTATATTTTAGTAAAATATTTTATAGTGTTGCAAAATATATACATTCTTCTTTCATATACAGAAAAAATCGCCATTTTCTGACAGTTTTGATGATGTCTGTGCTACTTTTTTATGAGTTCTTTATGTTGTATAGTCAGGTGCAATGGTCCATAGACAGTTGCTTTACTTCAACCTTAACCGAAAATGCACATAGATAAGATTATTAGTTAACATCCTTTATCCATCTCATATAATGTAAATATGTATTTCATGCCCAAATTTATGAGATCTGATTTTTACTCAAATAATAAAACTTCCTTGCAAATTTAACTTTTGTTTCGTTTTTAAAAACTATCCTTGATGATTAAATTAGTATAAGTATGCTGACCGAAAATATTATAATATTGAAGTAGTGAGTTCATAAACCAAAATTGCGCTCACGCTTATAGCAGATCATTCTCTAGCTGCGGTAGTAGAACAACGGACAGCCCACGCAGTAATTACGCATGCGCGTAAAAATATTACGGGACCTAGCATACAAAAAATAACTAATTTTTATTTGCTGGCCACAAGTTACAACTTAATTGCTACGTCGCTCACGATCGCGTATAATTGGGCTCTCAACATCTCTCAGCTTCTTGCTTCATTCGGAAAATGGTAAGCTGAGCATCCAATTTAATGCTTTGTCACAAACATACGTAGGTCCAACCAGCGACTTTCCCAGTAAAGCATGAATTCGGCTATACGGAAAGTAAACGGACTTTAACAATTAATGTAAACCCATGATCCACAACATTCTCAAAACCTTCAAACAAGAAGTAGTCGGGGGTTACCTGAGAACACCACGGCATAGAGATCGTCACTCAGCAATAGAAAAATAGTATTGTCTATACACGGTTTCTTCAGACTTTTTGAATCAAACCTTTGAAAAATCAGCCCGTGCATAACATAATTGATTGTTACCTAAATATATCGTGTATCGCAATCGTTTTATACTTCTGTCAACATAAAAGTATCATATTTCTTGGTTAAATTGAACATTTTGTCCAAAATTTTATTTTATTTAGAATTAAATTAAACATGCCTACAGAAAAAATAGGTGTTTTGCTAATGGCTGGTAAGAAATAATATTCATGCAAAATATCATTCAACTAAACGCGCAAGAATAAGGCGCGTGGTCCCTTTGGTGTAATTTTCTATTTTTCGTTAAGATTTGCTTGCATGGGGCGAAGGAATATATGGAAAGTTGAACATCAGCATGGCTTCAGAAAATATGGAAGTAACCGTGAGGTCTATACAAACTGAGAAATACATAGCTATAACAACAAAATATATAATGGGTTTCGGGCATAGCTTACGGGCAATGACCGCAAACGGCATTCATAGACTTGCACAGAATAAAACCCTGACACGGACGCAGTGAGTGCTCGTATGCGGTTTACAAACACAAAGGACCTAAACTCACACCTGAGAACGGTACACACCACGCCTGATTAAGCATTCTGTTGGGACCACAAATGGCACGCAGTTTGAATGGTAAATGTGGAGCGCACACTCGCCAATCCAGGGCCGTGTGCGAGCCACACTCCGGGAGAGGGGGGAGTTGTGGAGGTCCGGCCCAGCAGCAGCCGACCTACGTCAGAGGAGAAGGGTTGCAAACCGCCCGCTGCCCCCCCCCCCCCAACTCTCTCTACGGTCCAAAATCGGCAGCTTCGGGCAAGGCGTTGACGATCAGAAGACGCATCCAGAGGTGACATGGACGCGAGGCGCCGCTTGTCCCTGGGTCGCAGGTCTGCTGGTCCTGATTCCTATCCAGGCCGCTATAATCCACGCGATGAGACGTACTCGCACCACCACATGTATCCACTACACTGCATCATGAGTACCCGGGGGAGCTTCGGTCGATCCGATCTGAGCCAGTGGTATGCGTGCTTCCAGTAGGGTACAAGGCAGAGCGATAGGGATGTTCGCGATTAAAAGAGATGATTAAAGTAAAAGATAAACTTAATTATTTACAGGACAACGAAGTATAATTATCTAGATATTGTTTGTACACCTGTATTGTGAAAAGATTAGTATCTCAATAAATCGTTGTTCATACTGTTTGTTGGAGTTAATAATTACAGTGATATTAGAACGCCCATAATCAACCCCAGTGGAGTTACAGATATAGTAATTAAATATTAATTAGGTGATCTTAGAGATGTGAAGGAGAGATAGAAGCAAGCACCTCTTGCAGCAGTTGACACGTTGGTCGCCTTGTGTCAGTCAGGCTTGGTGTAGTCACCAGCATTAGAATTCAGTTACCCAGCGATCAAGTAGCAAAGGATATCGGCTGACTAAGCGAACGCAACAATTCGAACACAAATAATTCACAAAATGATTTGACCATGCCAGACCAACTACGTCACGGAGGGGGGAAGGGGGATTTTATTAACACAATAAATATTTGATCCTGTCAGGTATCACTCTACGTGTGTCCAATAAATATTTGATCCTGTCAGGTATCACTGCTACCATTATTTGTCTTATACCTCGTCAATAAGATATAAAAACAAGTTTGTCACATGCTTTGACGTGTCTCATTTTCTTTGGAAGACTCACATTATTGGTATGGATATTAGTCTTGTATTCTACATTTCCGTTCAATTAGGGCAATTAGATGTCTTGCAGGCAGCGGTTAAGCTACAGTATAAGTATTTATTTGATTTAGTTAACCAAATGCATGTTTAAATAAAAACATATATATTTGCGATTTTGGTGGGGAAATTGAACGTGTGATGATTATTAATTTTGCAGCATTCGGCATAAAAACAAAAAAGTACATTTTTGTCAGTTATGACTTATTTTATTGATGGCTTAGACAGAAAAACAGAAAAGTAACTTGAAAACGTCCCGTGCTCTTATCTGACGAAGGAAAGGAAACCCGAATTTTTACCGTACCTAGGCAGAAACCTGTATACCAAACAATGGCTCGTAGAAGAAAAATCTCACGAACTCTCTCGTGTCCTCAGTTATTCACGGCGCAGTCAATTTCCGCATCAGACAATTTATTCGTTTTTATTCGTCGTCACGTCTAGATATTAAAAAAATAGCAAAAATGTCCCATTTTTATTGCTAAAATGCGCAAAAATCTCACACGCTGGCAACAAAACTACATAGATGGCATACTATTTCGGCTATGAAACTACGAGAAGTTGCAAACCGTTTTAAATGACAACAAATTAATCAACGGCCTGTAACACAAGCTGGTCATTTACTCTTTATATTTGCGCGCTTTCTGTGAGCAGTTCGCTTCAAATTTGCGTTACCACCCCCGATCGTGTCATGTGACTGGAAAAACAGGTTCGCAACTAAATGCGGTGTATTGGCCAAAGTCCAATTGATCTCCCGAGTTTACTTCATCTGCAATTTTCGGTGGAAATAAATTTTTTTATACGATCATACTCTTCTCGTAACATTAAAGAAAACCTTTGTAGGTAAAAGAAACATCCCCGAACTTGATATTGAAATAATTTACTCGTTCATTCAGTTGCTAATATAATTTTAAAACGTGCATAATATATAGCATCAAAAACCCAGGAGATGTTTAGCCACTTTGCGATAGCATCTAATAACTTGTGTTGTTCATTTGATTGATTCTTTTACAGTCGCGATGTCTAAGTACATCATAAATTTTATGGATAGCAAATTAAAAGTAAACTCCAACATTTTTTATTGATTAAAACAATGCCATTACTTTTATTTGGCTCTACACAGTATTGTGAATTAAATTTTGTATACTAATAATCGTCAACTATTTGGTATCATACCGTTCAAAGAGCAGATTTTGCGCTTTCGAAAGGCAAGGTTCAAAAACGGTTCTGCTACATCACTGAATTAATTAAAGCACAAAATCTTTTAAGATGTATTTTTTGTTTGTTAACTTGCGCACAATATGGTAGGGCAGAGCAGGGTGAAGCGGCTACTCTAAGGTGAAATTATATTTCAGTTGTGTACTCTAAGCCAAACCAAAATAGAAAATCACATTCCATACAAAGCAGTTATAGTACGTAAAACAAGTAAAAGTGTTATTATTTAATTATTGTGAATTAATATAGTTTTTTTTTTATTTAATTTGTAAATTTTGTTAACTAGACGGGTACTTTACCCCGCTAGGTCGGGTTCTTCTCATTGATGAGTTTCTCGTCTTTCATATATAATCTACAGACATCAGCTAGGGACAAAATTAAAAGCTAGCAAGTCACGAAAACCAATATTGGAGAGCGTTTGGAAAATACATTTTGAATTTTGTCACTGCTGTCTGCTATAGAAGCGGCGGTGCTGTTCATAGTATCGCTTTTCATGTAGAATAGTATCACCTCTCGTTTTGCTAACTTCAATCAAAACACTTTCAAGTGGCGAATGCTTTTACCCAGTAGTTCAATGGCCACTTTGCCCTCTTGGACGCTACTACACAAAAACTTGTCTTTAGTGAAAACTAAGTAATCTAACAAATTTTATGACGCGTGATTTCAGAACCCAATTCATAATGTTCTATTGAGGTTTTGTATTGTAAATAATTATACACCTTATTATTACTGAGATAAAATTAATAGTTTCCATCACTTCTATTACATCAGGCACGAACAAAACCACGAAAACTTTAATAAAACCAATAGCTTGAAATATTAACAGCTCAGATACTCTCGGAACACTAATATCTTCCCTCTTAACTGTTTCAGACCCTTGCCACCAGACTGCAGCACACTCCAGCGAAGTAACAGTTAATGACCACTTTACCCGCACTGGCCATTTTATCCTGCTCTCTTTATTACCACGCTTCATGCCATTTGCAGGGACGCCAAGCGGTAAGTTAGGAATGATAGTAGATTACTAACCTGATAATATTACGAGAATTGGCTTTTATACTAGGAATGAAGTAGGGGAAAAAGTCATCTATCTGCACGTTTCACAGACACCGTTCAAGTTGAAAATCTTGCTAACAATTAATTATACAATTTTCAGCTCATGAAAACTTTTACATTTCGGTGGTTGTCTCATAATTACATGTCAAAAACCATACTTTTATTGTGTTGACCCTGACACAAAATAAAAACAAATCAATTACAATGAAAACAGAAAGAAAGTTTACATTAATTTAATGGTAGCATCATCAAAGTAACCTTTGAGAAGTTTTGGAGAGATATATGCAGGTATTTATAGAACTCGTAGTAAAATCACTGCGAGGTGATTGCTTATGCAAAATGAGATAGAAAATGTGTATAATACAACTTATGATAAGTAGCTGGCAGAATTTACGAAATTTTTTTTAGTAAAAGCTAGGCTCCGAACACGCGTGCGTTTAAGTTGCATCTGATATTGGATCCCAATTTACAAGACACACTCCCGAATACCCTGGGTCAATCAGAAACCTGCAAGGGAAAAAACACCAAATCTCGTGATACCGGAGCTGATGGCAGCTGATTGAGTGAAGAGATTTGGGCGGCTCTTAACATCAAGGTCTTGAGAACCGATGAGGGTGAAACGATGTGAGTATGGATCAGCGCAGTAATGAAAGGGCGGGGGAAACGGTAGATCCCCGAGAAAACCCGCCGACCAGCGGCATCGTCCGGCACGATTCTCGCATGCGAAAATCCGAGGAGACCCCGTCGGGAATCGAACCCGGTACGCCATGGTGGGAGGCGAGTAGTCTAACCACCACACCACCGCGGTCACTTAAGTTAGCCGCTAATTGGAACGGCAGAAAAGTGCAGACGATTGAGTGCGTGTATAACTACACAGTACTTAGGGATACCGACATCAGTAGCCTCTTATACCACATCTAGCCTTACATGCCCGCAAAATGGCGTCACTTATAGCCATCAACATGTTGGACCGCCGTTTGCCAATCACAGCCGTGTAAAGTACCGGTCAGCCGGGAGCCCAGCCGGTATGGAAACTTCCGCATCACTCAGTTGCCAACTTTTACACAAGGCTCATTTACAGAGCCTCGCACAGCCAATTACATATTGGGTATGCGCACATCAAAGGTACCGCCTCGCCATTTCGCCTATGTGTGCTTATATGATCTGTGATTTAACTTTGGAGTACTTTTTAAGTGTTACAGAAACTACGAAATCTTCAAGCCCTTTCAAAAATACCTAAATCCTTTATTAATGGCTAGAGCCCCGCGTATTTCGCGGATTGAGTTGGCCGCAAGCTAGGCTCGGCAGCCCTTTACACACTCGAGACATTATCGTTTGCTTATTGGTTCCGGTGATCAAGTGAGGCATCTGTACGGTGCTATTAAACATTTACTCACACTACTGCTTCCTGATTATTAATGTCTCACAAGTCTAAAGAACTGTCGTCCAATCAGAACAGTAGGAGAAAAGAACAAGTGTTTTGAGCCTACCTCACCACCGAATGAATTCGCGAAATACTTGTGGCTCTACTAGTGGAAGTATGCTCCCCTGAAAATCAACAACAATATTATTTTTTAAACGGAAATATTTTTAAAGAAAAAAAAAACTGTTTAGCCTACTTTCCTCTGCATGGGTGCAATCATTTTTATTGAAGTTCTTAAAAGCTTATGTGTTAGGGAGGCCTTGATGTCTCGTTGACAGCAATTTCATCAAGAAATTGAACCAGAAATATATACAAGAGTAGTGAGACAAATACAAGTACACATGTGCTTACTTGGGACTCGAACCTAGAAAAACTCATACCATAAACTTGCGTGTAATAAACTTCATTACGGAGGTACGATTCTGTGCATCAACATCGGATGTAATCAGTCTAATGTTTTGAATGATAGGGTTTACCAATGTGAAATATTTGCATGGCCGTCATTTTTAAAATAAGTGTCTGAGCCACGCAAAACACGTAAGTTTGCATGGAATACCTTAGCGCTACTTGTGTCAAGAAATTGAAGGTAATCTGTTGATTGATCGCTGAAATATAGCACCAAAAAAAACATTAATTTCTTACTTGGCGTTATCTTACGAAATAGTGTAAAAGGTTGTGTATACAATGCGTCTAAACCATCGGCATAAACGTTTCGTTGAATTTGGTTTAACTTGTTTAATAGATATGGAAAAAAAAAATCAATATATATATTATATATGCCCACCATTTTGAAAATCAACGTCTGATACCACTTAAATCGTCTTAAGTGTGCTTTCTGTAGCGTAATTGGTGTGCAAAATTAGGTGAAAATTATTTGGATTGTTCCGGAAATATGGCAAAAGTTCAATTGTCTCACTTGGCTGTATTTCACAAAAAAGCCTGCAAAAGAGTATCTTTGTATGCATAATTGATGCTTCTGATGAATACTGTTAGCGTACAAAATTCTGTTGAATTTTTCAATAGATACTACGTACTGACCTGAATGGTTTATATTAAGACCATTAAGGAAAGGCCAGCAGCATACAAAACATATTTTTGTTTGCGTGTACTACAGTAGCACTACTTGCGAATACAATTTGGTGGGAATAAACTTTTTATGTGTTGATCTTCAAAATGGAGGACGAAAAGGTTATGTTTAAGCGCATTTGATGATTGACATAGATATCTACTGCCAGTATACGAAGTTAAGTCAAAATCTGTTACATAGTTTCGTAGAAATAGCACACTAAGCTAAAATATATTTATAGCTGCAATTCTAAAAATCAGTGCCTGGCAGATTTAAAAACATAAATTAATGCAGTATACAACAGTACAACTTCTTCGTCAAATTTGTGAATCGGTCGATTGCTTCCAAAGGTTTGAAATAAAAACTTTTTTTTCCTTGAGTGGCTATCGTACAAAATGGTGGAGAAATGGGGCTCTCTATAGACAAATTTGATGTTTATAATAGCTACTGCCACCGTACCAAGTTAACATGAAATTTTACATAGTTTCGTTGATATAATATACTGATATATATATATATATATATATATATATATATAAGTTTATTGACATATATGAATTGAAGCCATTTTGGGAATCAGTATCTTACCTCCTTTTAGTATACCAGTTTGCCTGGCCTGCTACTTGTTTGCCAAATGTAGTGGGAATAAGTTTCCTTTCCTCGGAGATACGACATAAAAATTTTATTTTGTCATGTGATGCTGTTTTACAATATGGCTGAGAAAAGATATTGCGTATAGACACATTAGATGGATGTAATGTATACTGCCAGTATACAAGTTAAATTAGTACTAATTACATGTTTCTGACGATATAGCATATCCTATAAAGCTAAAATTGCTATATGGACGTCATTTTGAAAATAAGTATTGTATTGTATTGTAAAGGGCTTTTTAACGTCGCCCGGTTTTATACTTGAAAGCTTAGCAGCGGATGGCTTACAGACAAACTTAGAACATAACTTAAATTACACCCATGCCTTACCCGGGATTCGAACCCAGAGACTCCCGTTCCCCAGATCAGTGACTCACCAACCGACTGCGGCACTGGAGTTCGGCTTGAAAAGAAGTCTCCGTCCTACTTAAAACGTATAATTTTACATTACCTGCCGTTGTACTAATTGTTTGCCAAATTTGGTAGGAATCGGACTATTGTTTCCCAAGATAACATAAAACCTTTCTACTCTATGTGACGTTATTTTAGAAAATGGCGGACAAAATTGGCTATATGTTGATTGAAATGATATTTGTAATATATACTATATGCATTAAAAGGTTTTCGAAATTGGTCGAACGGTATGGTAAATATGCAATATAAACCTCAAATAATTTTATGAATGCCATTTTGAAAATAAGTTCATAAATTTTTTTTTGTAAAAAAATTATAAACAAATAGAATAAAGTAATATATTAAAACATATTGATTTTAAAAAAATAAAGTATTAAAATTCGATTATGTTTTACAAAGTCCTGCCTGGAATGTACTTTACAATTTTTTTTTCCTTCTCCTGTATGGAAAAATTTCGTATTTAAATTCAAAATAAATATACACACTGGTGATTCATGCACTCTAGCAGGCGATGAAGGAACTATGTAGACCGCGGTGTCGAACAAGAGTGAGTATTATTTGGAGCAAATGCCACTAATCGAACGAATGAGAGAGACAAGAGAGAAATGGAGAGTGAAAGACAAGAAATAATGTAAGAGAGAAAAAATGGAACGACTTGGAGAGAACCTATGGAATGATAGAGAGACAAGAGAGAAAGAGATGGAATGAGAGAAAGAGAAAGAGAGAGACAAGAGAGAAAGAGAGAGACAACACGGAATGATAGAGCATGAAAAAACAGGGCAGTATGGTGGTATGACACCATGCTCGTATGCGCCTTGAAAAGACAAGTCCGGTGATATATAACACCAAATATTTACTCCTGTAAATTGTTTAATTTAAAAAAAATTATTTTATTTTATAAAATAAATATAACATTATTTTATTTGATCGATTTATCATTATGTAGGCTAGAAGCAATAACGAACCCCACAAATCATCTGAATTGGCTCGTTTTTGCCAAAATGCATATTCTAGGGTATGGCTTTTTGAGGAAAAAATCGAACTTTTTTTTAGGGAAAACGAGAAAAATTAGAGAGAGAAAAAAAAGGAAATTTTAAGGGAATTTTTGGACTCAAACGTACGATTTTGTGTGAAAATGGACTATTTCAGGAGAAAAGCGTATAAAATTAAGGTTGAAGTAATTCAAGGTTGAGCCACCGAGCCACTGCCTGAAGCCTGATGCCTTGGAGTCTACTATACCTATATACTCTCTTGACATTACGTTTTGCACAATGCTGCCAACTATTAAAATTGTTTACATTTATGTATACATAACACATTAAAATCAATTCAATTGCATCTTTAAAAATGCTGCATTAGAATATTATGTTACAGATAATTAATATGCAAGAAATATTTAAACAAACGATATTTGAAAAAAAATTAACAGTGTCAAGAACAGAAATAAACATGAGAATAAACAGATTTTCCTGCCGGTATAAATATCATAACATTTAAAAAAATTGACATAACTATGCATGTTTAACCATAACATCAGCGAAAGTTTTCATTGGAAATAAAAACAATAATAAGTGTGCGCAAATATTTCACGTCACATTATTGACTAATAATATTATACCATTATTTAGTTATCTATTAAATGCAATGAGTAATAGATAATATTGTTTTAGTGTTCATATGAAATTATACTACATTTTATTTTAAAATGTAAAAGAAATGCCACAGCAGAACACGAAATCATATTGACAGCGTTTAATGGGCACTGCTTTGCTCATCGATTCTAGTATCACAATACGACTTGTTGCAAACAATTGCCTAAAAAATAATACTTTGCTGTTGTAATAAGACTTCATTATTTGTCTACACGTAATGTTTTCCATGCTGACTACTATCTTTTAGTTTCTACAGATTGTAAAATGTTAAAAAATAATACACATAAATACACAATAGATAACATTTATTGTTAATTTCTGTATGGCATATTTCGGAAATTTTGAGGAGATGATTACGAGTTTTATGCCTCGTAACTACCGTCTGTTCTTGGCCGTGCATTTGATTATCAGCTTTGGACCAAATCTTTACGTTCAATGTGATATATTCTTAAAAATTATGTCCTTTCAAGACACGTGAAACCATTCAGCTGGTTGCCAAAACTATATATAATGTGCGAATAATTTGTTCACTTAGAATAAGCAAGAGTATGTAGTTATTTGTGCCTTAAATATAATTACAGAGGTGACGCTAATAAGTTTAGATAAGTTATATCATCATTGATAACTTATTACGTAATATAGCGCTGTCGTTAAAAGTCATTGATTAAAATTTATAAATAAGTGTCTTGGAAACATCATAAATGACGCGAGTAAATTACCATATCTATTTCTAAATTTAAATATTGCTTGTTTAAGGTATAAGAGAATGTAAAGTAATGCACAATGACAAAAGTCAGTTACAAAAAATAAATAGTCAAGTGTGGTAATGGATATAACACTACTTGCACAACATCGCTGACATTCACACATTCTAATACCATTTTCTGGTACCGCACATTTGGAAGCAGTCTACAGATATCGTATTCATGTGATGTGGACACGACATGTGGTAGTACTGCGAGCATACAGTGCCCAGAATTATTAACGCAGCCAAACAATTCTGTATATGGGGCACACCAATCATATTTATGCCCCTCCCCCTGAAAAAAATATCTCCCCTCCCCCCAAATTCCGTATTACTTTGGTAACTATTTACTTGCAACCTTACAAAAACCAGTGTTTGTCTTGTTCATCATCGAGTTAGGTAACTAACGTTCACCGTATTATATATCAGACATACAAAAAGAAAAATCTAAGATTAAAATACAAAATTTAAAAACATATATATTTATTTAATTTTTTGATAGCGCTGTCAAGAGAGCGTTTTTTTTTCATTTATTGACAAATTTACTAGCTGCCTTAAACGAAGTGTTTAAAACATCTACTCCAGTTGAGATGAACCTATGCTGCCGCATAAACAATTCAGTGTAAAATAAATGTAGAATTGATGAAGTGTCTGTGCACGTTCTTGCATGATAGAGAGAGAGAGAGAGAGAGAGAGAGAGAGAGAGAGAGAGAGAGAGAGAGAGAGAATCTGACCCTGTGTATCTGAACTGAACATTATCATGTTGAATGATATAAAACTTCCTAGAAATGCTGCCGCTGCAATACACAGATGTTTCCAAGTAACGGATGCAAACAAACACACTCCAGAGACGGCCTCGATTCCCGGAATTGCCATTCAGCGGCTAGAAATGGCGAAGAAGTAAACAGGCACAAGGTGCACGCGCCCTTGTCACGTGATCGCTCAACATTAGTACCGCCTGTTCGTGGCAAACTGAGAAAATTCGAAGGTCCTTCTTAAGGGTCCTATGTACCTGCGCGTTCAAGGTCAAGAAGCGAGGGAGCGATACGGGCGACACTAACACGTACGCCTAGCGCCTCATCGCTCCTACGCGCAAGGCGTGCAGTGTTTCCATCATAACGCTTTAATGTGTAAACTAGATCTGTAACTAAGGGGTTTTATTATAAGCGACGAAAGTACACAGATCAAACTACCTGCATATAATCGTACTTTTCTCTTACCGCTTAAAGAAACTTCATAGGCAAGCATTAAAAGTACGATATTTGACACTTGCCCGATTTTTCTCTCCATTAATAGACTTAATATCATAAAAGTAAAAAGATAGCGATATGGACAAGTTTTTTTAATCCTTTCTGGCAAAACTTCGTATTTCCAGAACATGTATTTACCGAGACACGCGTTTACGCGCAAACAACGATTTCACAGAAAACGTTTCAGTACATAGGGCCCTTAAGAGCTACTTGCATGCACATTGCATATTCTTACGTCATATGTAAAATTAACATTGCCATGGGCCTGATCGCTTTATTCATGCGTCGGTCAAGTGTGGCTGTGGAATTATTACAGACGTTTACATGTTGAAAATTTGTTTATTCTTAAACTTACATGCATTAAAAACAACAGAAAGCAAAGAAACCATTTCAGTATTTACAAAATGATTACCTAACCCTTTTTGAAATTCGATTTTAAGAATTGGAACTACTTTCCCTCCGCGCCTTGCCAACTTTACTGGGCTCATGGCAGACACTGTGGCCATTAAGATGCATGCAGCTAGGGGCAGTGGTCTTTTTCTAAACGTTGATTTCAAAAGTGCTCAATTATCAATCAACAGACCACACGACACTGAGAGAACGGTTTTTCCCAGCCAATAAGATACTTGTTTGTATAGGGCCAAAGATACATTTAGTCGCCCCAACAAAATGTTTTGTTTTGATCAAACAAAAACTTGAAAAGCGACAAAATTAATTTGGTTCATCTACGAAAATACATCGCTTTAATGAAAAAAAAAAAAAAAACATCTGTGTTGGGTCACGAGAAATTTGAACCGTTAACAAAAAATTTAGTTGAATCAACTGTTTGTATTTGTTTGGCCACTCGCGTGATCGTCTTCCTTCGAAAAAATATCTCGAGTGTTTGTTTTTAATTTGTTTCACAATATGATAGTAACAGTGTTCGTTAATGCATTCATTGGTGCTTAATCATCCTACAGACGTCATAATGAAACAAGTTAAACAGGAAAGCAAAGAGTAGAGCTGTAAAACTTGAAATATTTATTTGCAGACTTTGTCCGACATTAAAAATATTTGTATTTGAAAATATTCCAATTTCATCAGTAAGTCACTTTGGTTGAAGATGCTCGGGCGTACCACTTAGCCGTAAACATCTGGCTTTGAATCCCAGTCACGCTTTCCATTATATATATATATATATATATATGGGTGTGTGTGTGTGCGTAGTTCCAATCAAATCTTAGTTTGGGGAAAAAAATTAAGAACAAAAATATAATTTGATTTCATAAATAAAATATTTTATTGCCCCTATACAAATCATCAATCTGGTTGCACCAGACACACCCTGCTTTACTCGACAAAATCCTTTTCCCAGTGAAAGTTGTCGCACATGCAGACAGATGTATTCGAAGCAGAATCAACATTACAGAGACTAAAAGGTCAAGCCTTCCCAGTATTAATATCAGCCTTCATGGCAACACACTCGGGATCCTTATCCTGATGCTGTTGGAGAGTGTAATATGCTTGGGGAAACTCCTGCAACCCTTCCACCTGGTTTTTCACTTGAGAGTTTTTTAAGGACATCATATTACTCTGTTTGACTTCTTGCATCGCCAACACAGTAGGAGAACTAGATGGAGGTATCTCACAAAACTCATCTTCATCGAACATTCTAGATAAACAATCGACTACACCATTTTCCACTCCCTCGATATGTTGGATAGTAAATTTAAACTTAGTGAGGCAAACCAACCAACTCACTAACCTACCCACACTGGTTTGTTGGTGGAAATAAACCAATTTAATGCCTGGTTGTCAGTATGTAAGACAAATTCACTTGCCTCTAAATAATCAGAAAACTTTTCCATGCCTAATATTGTGACTAACATTTCTTTTTCAAATGATGAAAATTTTTGTTTCGCTGGAGTTAACAACCGGCTAGCATAAGCTACAGGAAACAAAAAATCGTTTTGCTTCAGGCAAGGTACAGCACCAAGTGCTTTAGAGCTGCCATCTACCTGAAGGGTAAAGATTCTATCAAAATGAGGGAGATGCAACACCGGTAGTGATGCTAAATTTTCTTTCAATAAATGAAAAGTGTTTTGGTATTCCCAACCCCAAAGAAATTCGACCTTTTTCCTTTTCAATGCATTCAAGGGTTCAGCCGAATTCGCTAAATCTGGAATAAATTTGGAATGACATCTCACTACACCTGGAAATCTCTACGTTCCCCTTAAATTTCTAGGTGTTGGAAAGTTTACAATTGGGCGAGTTTTTTCCCGGATCCATGACCAACTACCCATCGAGTAATTACGAGCCCTAGATACCGGACGTAAATTTTTTCCCATGTAACCTTCTGGGGGTTTATGGTCAAACCGGCCTCACGCAAAGCAGTTAAAAACAAACGAAGGTTGATTAGATGCTCCTCAAAGGTTTCGGTGTAAACACAGATGTCAGCTATGGACGTAAAAATAAATTCAAATTTAAATTCCCCAAGTACCTGAAATAACATCCTTGATATTGCCTCGGGTTCAATTTACCCCCATTAGCAATCGTTTTCACTTAAATTGACTCCAAGGAATAACAAAAGCTAACACTTCCCTAAAGTCCGGATGCAGTACGCACTGAAAAAAATACGGAATTTAGGTCCAAAACAGAAAATTTGTTTGCCTTGCCTACGTGTTGAAACACGGATTCGATGGTAGTGAGAGGGTAAGGGTCATCATAGATTTTTTTAAATTAACTTAACAATAATCGCAAATAACTCTATATTTCCCCTGGACCTTTCTTGGCAATAGATGCAGGGCTTGAATATAAGCTACTCCTGCGCCAATGTCTTAAAAATTTTTAATTAGGGTGGTGATACTCTATAAGTAGAGGCCTACAAAATTCGCGTTATTTTTCTGCAGCAGACTAAATTCCAGGGTGTTAGGCGTGCTACTGACGTCCCTCAATGGCTGAGAGTATTTTAGGCACGATGTAAAAGATTCTTTGAACCAATAGTAACAGTTCGTGCTCAGAAACTTATAGGGCAATGACGTCTAGTTTGTCCCAAAATAATAACGCGAATTATGCAGGTCTCTATCTATAAGGGACAGGCGATACTGGTTCAGAATATTTTAATTTCAGCACAATAGGTTACTTTACGTATTGTCCTGATTCTTAAGTAATAACCTCCTGAAATTCTAACTGAAGTTCGTCAACTTTTTTTCCTGATGTTACTCATGACTATTTACGTTCACAAACTGAAAATGAAACCTCTTATATGTTATCACAACGGGTTGCTGTTTACAAAAACCAAATATCAATCTCCTCCTAGATACTTCGATGCACGCCCTAGTTTTACCTAAAAAGTCGACACCTAATAATAATTCGTGGCCAAGTTCAGCTAATGCACGAAAATAAAATTTCCACGAAAATTTGTCTGTTGTGATCTTAAACCAAGCTTTACACTGAGAAGTAATAACTCCTCTATTCTCTAAAGAAAATCAAATTTGTTCCCTTTTATAGACACTGATGAGGCCTTTCAGCATATTACGCAGCAACAAATTACATAAATCTTAGTTTATCAACGAGCATGTCGCCCCTGAATCTAGCAAAGTAGACATCTTACCCTGGTCGGCTGTAATTACCGGAACGTACAGCGAACCATATTTCTTCTCAAAAAACAAAATATTCACACTAGGCACGCCCATTACTTTTTTCCGTTGGGGACAATGTGACCTGATATGCCCCATTTGATGGCAGCAAAAACATTTTATACCCATAAATTTATTTTTGAGGAACACTTTCAGCATCTTCAATTTGTGTAGCGATTACCCAACTCACGCGACCTACACCTTTATCCTTACCTGGAGCGACATTAAATAAACCCTTACAGAAGCAATCCTTGGCTAGATGATTCGTTTTTACACAAATGAAACAGGCTCTACTAGATTTAATTTTTCGTTCCTCATATATTTCCTTTATCACCGCAGATGTCCGTAACCAAAACTAAAAGGTGTGATAAGGTGGTCGGTTTTGAGGCAAACATAAACAACCTATTGTATTTAGGAAGCAGGTTATGAAAAATTACTTGCGCAAAGTAATACTCGGAACAGGGCAAACCTCTCCTACCATCACAATCACTTCTGTGACAACATTTTTCATCATACTTTGTGTGGGTATTTGACATTTCTCAAGCAATTTTATCCAATATTTAGATACAGGTACTTCACTAGCTATTAACTGAAAACATGTCTGGTAAGGTCGGGAAGTGTCCCAATTTTCGTCCCTGGCTGTACAAAAAATGGATTGAAATTCTTCTGGAACTTTAAATGTCACAGTTGCAATAAATAATTTCCGAGGATAGACATTCGGCAAAATTGCATTATTCAAGGCCACAAAGAAAACTACAACGGAGGCAAATTTAAGGTCGTCAGAAATTGAATTTTGGAAGTTAATTTTGAGAATATCTTACGTAAAACCTTTCAAAGTGATTCGGACACACGCTCCACCTGATGCACCAACATCCCCATATCCTCTCGCCTAACGAGTGCACGGGACTTCACTCTCGATTCCGCTATTCCAACCGCTCCTAAACCTTTTTCTCCCGTTTCTTTCAAAAGCTGGGCCGGGGTGGACTTACTGAGGTTCTGGATCCATCCTGTGGACATTTTAATGCATTAAACACTTGCACTGAAAAATATGTTATACAAACCTGCGACAAAGATTCTCTTGGGACTGAGAATTATGTTTCCTAGTATTTATTTGGTTACCCCAAACCTCGCATGCACATGTCTTGTGAACACACTGTCAAATAGAGCAGAGTGCGCAGGGAAAATGTTGTTATTCTTTCCTATGCACACAAGGCGGCACAACAAATATCAAAAGCTCCAAAATTCCAAAACTCCGACAAAAGCGCTACAACAGAGAAAAAGCACAGGGGTATCATAAAACCGAGTTTAAACGCACAGTAATATTAAATATTAAATCAAAGACATGTATGGCTTAGCAGAACTGGAATTTATTATATTTTTCAGTCTTCCACACAATTAGAAAATTCGTTGAGAATAACATTCAGTTCATTATTATTTCTCATAACTTCTTTAGCACAAAATTTTAAAAGTGCCTTAACACATGAGACTACCACTAAAAATATAGGAAAAATATGCACAATCTATACTGCAGAAGTTTTGATTAATACTGATATCCCCAATTATAAGAATACAAAGACAACACAATGGTCTGATATTTTCAGACAAATGCTTTTTCTGAATGCTTTAACAAGATTTCAATAGCAATGATTTTACTATTTTTTTCAAGTCGTGAACACATTACGGTGTTTCCTATAAATGTTTTCATTTTTACTTTCTTATAAGGCTGACTCAATAAATAATTCTGATCTTACAACAGCCTCCCTAAAAATATATATAATTTCAAACAATTAGTCTTTTCAAAAAAACATTACGTTAAAAATCCTCATTCGTGACATTACTGACCATAATTTAATTTCCATTTAAAATGTGTCACCATTCTGAGGGCAATTGGTTAGAACTTCACAAATTCTAAAAATTTACATGTTTTAAAATTATTCCCGCTCTACACATAATTACAAAGTTCAATTTAAGGCTAAGAACCACTCAGAGTTCGTCCTTCATAGCGAATAGCCTGATGGGTTTTAGAACTACATAGCTACATTATTATAGGCTGTTCACGGTAAAGTGAGCACTTTTGAGGCCCTAGTTACTTTTTTCTTATCAACCATTTTATATCATGCCACCCCTTTTAAAAATAAATAATGCCATGTAAGTAATAAGCACAGTGCGTATATTTCACCAGACTCGAATGTTAACATCTGATGTCACAATAAAATATATTTATTTACTATTATTCCAAATGAGAGGACTAACAAAAGTGCTCACTTTACCGTAAATAGCAAATAAAGATTGGTACTTAACTGTCACGATCCGATCCCAGGAGTCCGCTTGCCCAGAGGCAGTCTCCGGGGATCGTTAAATACGTGAACATTTTACCAAAAAACGTGTTTCTGACCAATAGGAATACCACCAATCAACACGTAGAGAACATTCTAAATGTTCTATAATTCTAAGAAAAACTTATGAAAGTGGTTCCGCCTTTATTCATATTTGCAGCTGAGCGTAATGCTCCAAGCGATGGTGCTGCTCTCGCGTGGTGCCTAGCCGAAACACCGTCGGTCATGTCAGATCTCAGTGCAATAGTTTGCTAGGCGGACGTGCCACCGCTCAATGCTGGGACCCTTGTAGAAAGTCAATTTATCGTGTCGCACATGTAATGTTCTAGTACAGAGTTCAGCTCACGAATAAGGTAATGTAAAAAGCACTTAATTTTCTGCAGTAGTATAATACTTGCTGAAAGGTTTTTTTTAATGTGTCATTTGACGATGACGGTGACTTTTGCGTTACGTGTGGGTACACGTCATGGCGCAGGTGACAAATGGGTTAGTAGACGTAAAAGGCGGGTTCTCGACCACCTAGCACAAAATCTGAAAAAACGCTCAAAATCAAGCAATTTAACCAAAAAATCGAGTACATTTTTCACTTTCAAGCAACTTTTTCACGTTTGTAGAATCCTCATTTGATCTCAATTTTCGACCCCCAAAACCAAGCAATTTTTTTTTCCAAAATCAAGCAAATTTACCACTTCTTCCAAAATGGCCGAGCAGGATTTTTTCCCCAGCGTAGCTACCTTGCCTCTTTAAGTCAAAATCAAGCAAAATAGAGTCAAATCAAAGAATTTATAGATTTCGATACTCTAAAATTTTTTTCTTTTCTGCATTAATTAATTTTCTTATAAATAAAAAGGGTATCTATGCTCGAAATGGAAAACAATAACACATGTATGCAATGTAAAAAGTGTGGTGAAGTATTAAACATTGAATGTATTTACTACAAGCAAACTCGTAAGGACAAACATAGAACAATATGTAATAAATGCTTCATTGAAAATGTCAAAAATAATTATGAGTTAAATAAGGTGAAAGTATTATGTGAATGTGGAAAAAATGTTTGTACTGCATATCTCAAAAGACATAAAAATTCAAAATCACACAATACAGCATTAGAAATTCTAAATTAAATTCAACAGGACAATTATTCAACAAAGACATGTACAGCATGTAAAGAGAACAAATATATAATATTATTTTCTCTTCGTAAAACTACTAAGTACAAAAACAATATTATGTAAAAAATGCTTTGATGTAAATTATCCTCATAAGAAGAAGTTAAATAATTAATAAACATTGTTTTCAATATTAAGAACAACTAAGAACACATTCTATTTCATTTGCATTAGTTAATTTTTTTTACTATTGGTTAAAAAAAAGCGAGGTACCAAAAAGCCAATAAATATTAACAGGCTTCTTATAGCTTCTTATATTTGTATACTTTGTAAGTCAACAATCAAAAATGTCAGCGAACAATATCGCAGTTGAGTTTGTAAGATATCCATGTACTCTCATTTACATGTCCCGAAACCAGTATGCAGATTAACACGTGTATATGTTTTGTACCATATGACACCTACATATTTTGCATATGTTTATGCACTTACTCATTCTTAATTGGAACACTTATGCAATCTTACATGTTTTGTTTCATGATTTTTAAATGTGTGATATCAGTCAGGATCCACCATTCTTTTCAATTCTTGTATGTTAATTTATGTTACTCTATGGTAAGTAAGTACCTTATTCTGAGCATTTTGGCTGCTTAACTTAAATTTGTTACTAAATGATTTTTCAGAGTTTTTCAAGTCTCAGAATTAATTACTTTAATTTTCAACACTGTTTATTTTCTTTTATTTAGAGTTTTATTTTTATTTCGTGTTAAGTTCAATTTGTGATTTAATAAACTGGAAGTAGCTGAGCTCCATTGATAGGACTTGACAATTAATTTGCCGGAAGTCAAGGGCTTCTTGGTACGGATCTGTAGATCCAAGGACGCTTGTTTAATCGCCGGTATTTCTTGGGCGAAATCCCCGACATCGAGATAATTTACATCAGTGATTTTGGTACCCGAAGTTAGTTTAATTGAGTACTAGCTTGGCAAGTTAAGAAGAGGCCAAAGCTTCGCAGACTTAGTTTGGTTTTATTAGTGGACGCAGTCGACGAGGCAGAGTCTACACTGACGCCACGACGTCACGCTGGTAACGTCGGCACTGCCTACAGATTAAGGTGACGCCAACTAATTTTTGGGCGTACAGACTTATGCGTGGTAGCGTCTCTTGCTAGTTTAGTATTGCTCCTGACATGTTAGTGATAGATGATATAGTTTTGGAAGATTTAGTTGCAATACTGAGTGCCACTTATTAATTCAGCCCAGTGGTCCTACGCTACCCGATTTGAGCTAGCTACCGGAGCAAAACTTTTAGACTATACAGTGATTTGTATATAAATTAGGAGTGAAGAACTATTTTACTATTTTTGAATTTGGACTTAAATTTGTTTGGAGAACATTGAAACTTTCGCTAATTTTCGAGATATTGTGAACTCGAATTAGATATGGGAAAGTGATTTGAAAGTGTAATGCTATAGATTAATGGAGCTTACAATATAAATCTGTGTTAAGAGGCACTAAGACTACTATTTGGAAACAGTTTAATTATTCTACAGTTCATTTAATCATTTGAAAGCAGCATTAAGGACATTTAATTTTATTTTATTTTCAATTTAAGTAATTCTTTTGTTTGAGTGGTGGTAATATTTTAACGTTTTTATTTACTTGCAGAACAACATTTTTACTTAATTGTTTTGATTTTCACACATATTTGAACAATTTTATTCTGATTTAAAATTTTTAATTTTCTTCTTTGATTTAAAGATAAGTAATAATATTTGGTTCTCTCTTATTGGTAATGTTGAACCACACAAGCCTAAATTTCTTTTACAAGGTATTTATACAAATGAAGTGCTTCATAATAATGTTGAGAGTTTTATGTATTGTGAATGCCAGTGCATGTAAATGCCCTTGCAGAGTTCCTGAGACGACCAGAACACCGTTAGAGAGTAAGTTCCATAAGTCCTAAAGAAAAAATGTTAAACAAACACGATCACCTACACACATAATTCACTTCTCCACATAGTAAATCACACATAAGCACCCAAGTCCCTTCAATACATCACAATTATATATTGGTGCAGGCTATTGAAAATTGACTTATTACATTAAATATACCATTGATTATTTATCAACAAAAAAAAGAAACTTTGCTAATGTTATATAAATATATTCAAAATATTGAAATGAATTAAAATAAATAATTCCACTCTCTAATAATGTACATGAAAAGTCTAGAAATAAAAGAAAATGGTTGCAGAATGGATACCAAAAAACAAATTTACAAACTTACCTTTTTCAGATGCCAATATCAATGAATTATACAGTCAATATGGAAAAGAATTAAAAGAAATATTCCCCTATTCTAGTAATATTTTTGTAAGCAAAAGAAATAAAAGAACCAATAAAAATTGCAGGGTTAATAAAGCTTTTAATAGTAGGATATCAACATTTAACATTGAAAATTCCTTAAATCTTGTACATCCTAATCAATATTTCACTTCTATAAAAAAATAGGATTTTTGAGGTATTAAGTGATCTTCTTAGAATATTTAGAGGGCTGAAAACTAACATTAAATTATATACCAATTGTCGCAAGCAGGAAAATATTCAAGTAGAATTATTTTCATTTCAGTCATTTTACCATAGAATACTAAACGAAGGAGAATTTATATACATTTATAAAAATATAAAACAATAATTACTTACTCAATTATCTGAATTCCAAAAAGGAATTTCAGGATTGACCTTAGATAAAATAATTGGAATACAATTAGCAATAAATAAGTATAATCCATTAAATGGAGCATCATATATTGAACTACCAGTAGTGATTAAGAATAAAAAAGCATGCATAAATGTGAAAAATGAATATAAAATGTTTTCTTTTGGTAATAAAGTACGCATTGTTTCCAGCAGACAATCATTCAGATAGAGTAACTAAAGATAAAAATGTGGGTCTTAATATTTATAAAGTAATAGATAAATATGAATATCATATTAAAATTGACGACATACCAAAAATATAAAATCAAATTGATGTCTCTATACACATATACTCAATTGAAGGTAAGAAATCCATGGTGTACCCATTAAAGCTTACAAAATATAAAAAGAAAAAACATATAAATATACTTTATTTCAATGATGATAAAAATATGCAGTATTGTTGGATACAATAATTATCGAGGCTAGTTTCAGCACAAAAAATAATCGCAATATTAAAACTTATATATGTAATACGTGTCTCCAATTCTTTACATCTCAAGAAGAATTAAATAATCACACCGAAGACTGTTCAAAAAATGAATCAGTTAAAATCAATACACATTCGAAAGTGGGGGAAATATTTAAAAAAAAAATATAAAAATTCAATGAAGGTTTATTTTGCAATATATGCAAGTTTTGAATCAATTCTAAAGAAAATAACCACTAAACCTAACCCAAGAGAAATAAAAAAAGTTAAATTAATCCAAAAATATCCTGTTTTAACTGAAGAAATTATTGATAATGGTTTTTAAAGAGAAGTACTTAAAGAAAGATATAATCTTACTAATGCACAAATAAATACAATTGATTTAAAGTTGAATGATGAATCATACACAATGAAGAATTAATTACATGACGTTTCTGGTTTTTGTTATTATATTGTATCTAAATATGGTGATTATAAACCACCAGTTGTATATCGAGGTCCAAATGCACATAAGGAGTTTAATCGTTGTATGAAAAAGGAAGTAGAATGGATTGGGCAAGAATATGAACAAAAAGAAGCAATGCACCCTCTAACAAAGGAAGAAATAAAGTAAATACTCGCATTGGCCTATGCACTCCTGTGATAATAAACTAGTTATCGCGATGTTTACTGCAGAACATACATAAAAAACTGCAGGCACCATGTGTATTAACGCAGACATTATGTGTGTATATATATATATATTAAAACCACTAGTGATGTGCCTATTTTGTTCCATGCGAGCACTGGCAACTAATCTAAAAACTACATTCGCATGTAACATGCATGTATTCGTACATACACACAGACAGGTAGCGACTGTAAAGAAAAACATATATAATAAATACCATCCGCTTCTAAGCTCTGTCATTCCATATCAGCACCATCCATCTTGTCTGAAGAATGTTCGAGTTCATTGTCCCATCATGCAACTTCTCTCATTCCATCCGGTCTCTCACCCACCCCCGTTCTCTCTTCCCTGATCCATCCCTCGGTTTTCTCACATTCCTTCTAGTCTTCATTTTTTTCCCACACCTCTTCTTTGTTTGTTTAATTTCAAATATGTGTTGTATAAGACTGCAGGAACCGCGCACACATGCACACACTTTTATATGTGTAAAAGTTTATATAAAATTTTTCATGGCAATTGAACTATGCATATTCCGGTCCACATGAGTACTGGCAACTAATTAAAACTACATTTCAAAAATCTCACGCACTCCGAAATTTTTACCTGGACATGTCGAAGTAGCCATTCAATCGATCGTGTCGTCAGTGATGTGGCTTTGCAGTGCATCAGCAGTATCCATGACCATGTTCATTTGCGTGTTGGCTAAGATAATAACTAGCTTCTGCTTGGAATTAATAACAACATTGACTGTAATCTTTGGCGAGCCCTAGCAGCATGGCTAGCGGGATATATACTTCGAATTTTCCACCATCTCAGACGGGAATATTGAAGTCTTCTTCGATACCGTATCCTGCCATTTTAGCTGCAGGGCGTTGGTTGTGCATCAATGAAAAATTATTATTTATGGTGGCTGTAGTTCTAACATATCTTGCCGCATCCACTTCACATCCATTCACCTTGTATGCTATTCTACTTATTGTGTGTACAATACCGCTTCTGATGATTTTTGTTGTTACAAGTACTGTGCCGTCGCCTTTTGTAATCGTCCCATGGAACCTCAAATATGAATTACACAGCAATGTGTGTATGGATTGGTTTTGTACAGGGATTCGAGCCTCGGACGAGAGTACGTACGACTCTAGCAGATAGGACATGTATGTGTGGACCATCGCTTTGGGAATCGCATCTTCAGAGCCTGCTGGCTTGTCTACGTTTAATATTTCCATGTGCATATTTGTTAACCAACAGTCCCAATCTTCTAAGGAAATGCACATTTTCAGGTGTTAACACACTGGGTATTTACCTCGTACAGACTTCCAGTTTGGTACCGTAAGCTGCTTTTATTACCATAATACTCAGACGCATCTTTGCGCAGTTGTAGGCATACTGTTATTTCAACTCGCAAATTAACTTAAGGACTGTCTGTGTCTGCCATAGAGACGACCACTTCCTGCACACTCTCAGTGATGATCGGGATGTAAATGAGCATCTGCATGTGCGAGCGCGCACCCTTCTGTATCTCCAACCTCTCAATGCATTCAGCACTGCATGGAGCGAAGCTGACTCGCACACGCTAGTCTAGAGTCGTACCGTACATGCATCAAGTATGCTTTAAGCCCACTTATAATCATAGTTAACTATAATTCCCGAACTGTTTCAGATACAGTCACAAAATTCATAACATAGGCATCACCCCTGATGACAAAAAGGATCACAGGATCAACTATGCCCTAATCCCACTTCTAAGCATAGTTGGATGCAATTTGCGAACTGTTTAATTTACAGCCACCAAATGCATAACACAAGCATCACCTCCGATGATGAAAAGGACCACAGGTCAAGTATGGCCTATGCCCACTTATAATCATAGTTGTTTGTAATTCCCGACCTGTTTAAGATAAAGTCACCAAATTCATAATATATATATTACCCTTGATGACGAAAATGACTGCAGGATTAAGCAGGCCCTAAACCCACATATAATAATAGTTACCCGCCCTTTCTCACAGACTGAAGCTATAAGCACCAAATTCACAACAAAGTTATCACCCCCCGATGGTGAACTGGGCCGCAGGGTCAAGCATGCTATAGGCCCACTTATAAGCATAGTTGTCCCCCATTTCTCACCCACCGAAGCTATAAACACCTAGTTCGTATCTAAACATCACCTCTGACAAAGAACAGGATGGTAGGGTCAACTAAACTTTAAGGCACCTTATAACCATAGTCAACCACAACATCCTGTCCACCGAAGCCATAGTCGCCAAAATCATAACATAAATATCGCTGCCGACAACGAACATGGCGGTAGTTTCAAATACGCCCCAAACCCTCGTATAAGCATTACTGGCTACCATTTCCCACCCACCGAAGCTGTAGTTACCAAATTCAAATCATAAGCATTACTTCCATTGCAAACAGGGTGGTAGGACCAAGTACACTTTTTAAGCCCTCTAATAAGAATAGTTGCCGCATATTTTCCACCCACCGGACATCGTGATGACGCATTTATTATCTGGGGTGTGTATGCCTATGGAAGTATTTAATTTATTTCTTCACCTAACTTTGCAATATATATATATATATATATATATATATATATATATATATATATATATATATATATATATATATTTCACCTGACTTTTATAAATATATATATATATATATATATTTATAAAAGTCAGGTCCTGTCAAAAATTTTTACCAAATGCCAGAATGGTAATAACTATATTTGTATCCATAATTAAACATCCTCCTTTTTTTATGTCACATTAGTCTTGTGGTCAAGATGCTCGACTGCCAACCCAAGGGGTGTCGAAAAGATCCTGCATGACTCCAGCATGTTTGAGTTGAAAAACAATAACCAAATTTAAAAAAATCCAATGCTCCTGGCGGCCACCATTTGAACTAAACTCCCCAGTGCTAGTGTGCTTATGAAAGCGATGTGTTTACCAACTCACACAAACTGCCCGCATCAATACCAGCGATCCTAGCTGCGAATTTTAGAACTTCACCCACTCTGGTGGCGAGCGCGAGAATTAAAAATGGCCGCTTACAGCAGGCGACTGGCAGTGGGCGCGGGAATTGAAGATGGAGGTTTTAAAAGGCAAGAGAAATAAAAGGAGTGGGATACAAGATGGTAAGAGAGAATTTAAAGGAGACCAGTTGGGATATGAAAAAACCAAGGGTTAACCAGGTGGGTGAATTAAAGATGGCCACCTGCAGCAGACGACTGGCAGCAGGTGCTGCAATTAAATATGGAGGATGTAAAAAACCCAAACTGAATAAAGGAGATCAGAAGGAATACGAGAAAACCAAGGGATGGAATGCATGAGAGAGAAAGGAAGGAATAAGAGATTAAGAAAAAATAAAATCGGAACGCCAGAGCAGGAAGTATTGTAATCGGAATCCAAGAGCATGTACAAACGAGGTGGAAATGTTGGAGCAGGAAGTCGGGAATTAGGGGGGGGGGGGGACAAATTCCAAGGGCAAAATGGAAAAAAACATGATGGACGCTGCTGAAGAGGAATGACTGAGCAAGGGGTTTCGGCATGACGACATCTATGATGGCCGTTGTGAATTTGCGATCCCCGCCCCACGCCTGTGTCCCAGTTCTGTCTAGTTCATACTACTGATAAGATCTAGAACTACAATCCCTCCATCGTTATCCACTTCATTGGGCGCTTGTCACTCTGTGCGCCCGTTAAATGTAGGTAAGATCAGTGACTTTTTTCTAAGGTTGATTTCCAAAGTGCTCACTTCATCGCGAACCCCCTTTATTATGGATTCGCCTTACAGCCACCCCTCGATTGCATCTACAGTGTGAGGGGGCTGTGGATGAGGAGGCTTACCGGAAGACGTGTATAAACGATGCTGCTAAGGTGATTCTTAACAAAGCCACGCGTGACGCTTCCACTGGAGATAGCGGCGTCTTCCCAAGAGACCGCCAAGAGGACGAGGAATTGCCTCACGCGGCCAGACCTCGAGTGCCAATCCGCAGGAAGGACCACCCAGTCGGCGGGTAACTGCATTCCCCGCACATCCGGTTTCCCGCCGGCGCCCCTATCTCACCGCGCCGTCGTCTCTTCCGGGAGGACAATGCGTTTCCCCCGCGACCCAGTAAAATTGGCCCCGAGTAGTAAATTTCCTTTTTACAACTGGCAGCGCCGCCTTTTGTGCGGGGTGGTAACAGTGGGAGGTCGAATCAAAAGGAAATAAATATATTTATAACTTCCGTTCCGATAAATTTCGCAAAAATGTTGACGCGGGAGAAGTGAACGTCCACAACTCGCCGCCTTTTCTGCGCGGAGTCTTTTCCCTTTTCCGATACATTTTTAAAACGCAGTCAATACTTTTAGCCTTTTTTGCGAAGGTAAGATAGGGTTACGAGGCAACTTTTCCTAGTTCTGTGTGTATGTGTGGGTTGGTCCCTAAGAGAATTGAACCCGTACACCAAATTTCATCAAACTCGGTACACATATTGTACATACTTAATAAGGCCATCTGACTCTTAGTTTTCGACTAAGCTGGATACTTATTTTCAAAATGGTGGCATTTTTAAAATTTAGGTCGCCTTGTCATACCTCTGCAACGATTTAAATGGAATTTGAATTGCAAAGGGCTTACTAATGTCACCCGGTGTTATGCCTGAAGGCTTATCAGGGGATGGCTTACAAACTAACCTACGACTTAACTTAAACTAGCACCCATGCCTTACCTACGATTCGAACCCAGAACCTCCCGCATCACCGATTAGCCGACTGCACGGGAGTTCGGCAACAATTTAAATTATTTAAACAAAAATTGGCATGTGGATAGCTCAAATTATTCAATGGTATTTAGAGCGGATATTGTTTTAGGCCGCCATTTTGGAATATAGCAGTATATGAAATAATTAAATTTTTAAGTTATGTCTCGGTAACTGCTGAAGAGATTCCCACCAAATTTGCCATGTAAGTACTACTATGGTAGGCTATGTTAAAAACTATTTAAGTTGATAAGGCACTCTTTTTTTTAAATAGTGGTCGTATAAATATTTGAGCTTAATTTTCTATATCGACAATAGAGTTGAAACACTTTATATCAAACTTGGCATACTGCATGTATATATTACAAGCATCAAGTATCACAAGGCATATTCTCTTTTATTCGCTATTTTGTAAGATAGCACCACATTAATTCTTTAATTTTAATGTAATATTTTTTAAACCAGTTTACCTGTTTATACCACATTTGGCAAACAAATAGCACTACACGGGCCATTTAGAATGTTATGTTTTCAGTAAGTCAGACACTTACTTTTAGAATGGTGACCAAATCAACATGTTAGATTTGTGTGCTATAACCGTTTCCTACCTAATCTGGCAAACATGTCATGCTGCGGCAGTCCATGTAATAATGATATGAAATAAGTAATTCGGGCAATTATTTTTAAAATGGTGTCCATATAAATATTTTAGCTTAGAACTATATATTTACAAAACTATGTAACCAATATCAACTTAACTTTGTATTTTGGCACTATCTACTCCACTGTCCGTTAGAATTGCGTTACCAAGAAGGACGTGAATTATAACAGCCAGGTTAATTGGACCGAATACCCTTCATACACAGGTGACACGATTACTCTTAAAAACTCGGTATGACAAAAACATTATTGAAAAATTCACATGGACGGTAATAACCGCTTATGCACGACGCGACATTGAGAGAGAATCGCTTTGAATGTCCGTCTGTCGTAACTCTGCCCATTCTGCTACGATGCGCGCCCAAAGTTCATCCGTTTTGGCCGCGGGCGCCATGGGGAAGGCCAGTCGTCGTCTGTCCATGGATCACATGTTTTTGATGGGCGAGATATCCGGTGAACCGGCAAGGCATGGAAGCAGTGTGGCGTATTATTTCAGGAATCTTAGGGCGATGTGTGCTACATACGGTCGTGCATTGTGCTGTTGGCACAGGGCCTCAAGCTGGCCCGGAAGATAGAAGACAACTACAATGTCGTACACCTCTGCGATGCAATGGTTGCTGGTCGGTGTACTAGCGATGCGGGCTAGACGCGAGTGAGACTGGAATCCGATGGCACTCCAAGCCATAACTCCAGTTGCTGGGCCGGTATGGTGGTGCATAATGCAGGATTCAGCCAGGCATGCCACACGGTGCCGCCAGACACGAATGCGACCGTTGTGTTGCTGCAATTATGCAGAAGCGGGATTCACCGGAGAAGACGATGGCGGGCCATTCGTCTCTCCTGGCCCAACGTTCTATTAACCATTGCAGCCGCAGGCGCCTATGATGAGCACTGTTAAAAAATGAAGGTAAAACTCCCTTACATGTAAGGGAAGCTAATAACCTCTACATATTAGGTAAAATTACCGCTTAAATGTAGAGTAAATTTACATAACAAGTAAAGTATTCCCTAATTATACGGGAAAAGTACCTGACAAAAGTGAGGGGAAAATACCACACAAGTAAGGGAAAATTAAAAATAATGTATAATAAAATTATATTTAAAATAACCCCGGAGTTTTTGTACTGTTAATTATTTTATTATCTATATCCTCTAACTAATAGTAACCGAAACCTTAACACTTAAATCATCGAGACTTGCTGGCGGGTGGGCGCGAACCATGGTCCTCTCGACAATACGCTCTGATGCTGCAGACGACGATGTGCCATGCTTGTGGGCACAGCTTGATGTGTCACATGCCTGAACTCCTGAGCGAGGTTGTTTGATATAGCCAGATTTCTGTGCTCGGGCTCGTTGGTGCGAGGGGCCATTGACTTCCTCCGCACGTCGCTCAACCCGTCCCTCCTCGCTCCATTGATCCGTCACCTGCTTCACAGTGGTTGCACTTCTTCCGAAGCCACAATAAATTTCTCAGTGGAGATAATCCACAACACCGACAGGCCACGATTC
Source organism: Dryococelus australis (assembly GCA_029891345.1). Classification (NCBI taxonomy): domain Eukaryota; kingdom Metazoa; phylum Arthropoda; class Insecta; order Phasmatodea; family Phasmatidae; genus Dryococelus; species Dryococelus australis. The sequence goes on from CM056996.1 coordinate 53,062,079, forward strand.
TCCCCCAGTCAAAGGTGAAAGGTGGAAACCTAATCGTATGGATGTGTTCTTCGGACGAGGCATGCTCACTCCGTCTGTGCACACGAACGGAGGAGAAACACAATGCCACTACCTCTGAGAGACTCTCCGATATCTTCCACCTATACATAGCTTATCAGTACCGACATTGGTTCACATGCAGCGCCACTCGACTAAACAACTAATCACGTTATTTCCTACCCTGTTCTACACATCCAAATGTGGGGTTCTTCGGGTGCGTCCTTCTTGTTACAATTTTTTTTTGGTCAGCACTGTATTAAAGCAATAAAATGTGTCCACAGTATCTTTCATTTGCAATTATGTAATATAGTTCATATAAAAAAATTAAATTAAATTGGTGCCCAACAAATCTAGAAAACAAGTTATGCGGTCATAGTCCATCTAAATTTGTATTACTTCAGGGAGCAGTCATATATTTTGACATTAGAGCCATGCAGGCTATATAGGTATTTAAATTAGTCTGCCATGTGTCCCGAATAATATCAACCGAATGATATGAGGTTTGGCAGCTTACAAATTATGTGACAAACATCGAATCTTAATATATAACCTTTTTGTCGGCCATTTGTGAAGGTAGAGCCATATGAAAAAAAAAATGTAGCTTCTATGCCACATCTTGGGGCCACACAACCAATTCCCAACAAATTTCGCACACAAGTAATGCCACAGTAGGCCATGCCAACTTCCTTGTTTTAAGAGCGTCACTCATTTCTTAAATGGCAGCTATATAAATTATTTAAATTAATACTTTATATATATTAAACAGGTTAACAAATTTCATCCGGTTTTGTAAAAGTAAGGCACGTGTGTACTAGTAGTTTTATCACTAGCGTTGGCTTTGTTTCTGGCTCCATCTTTAATTATACTTCCGTCATCAAAATGTCAAGGCCTGAATGCCATCTAAGCTTTTAAGATCTTCATCAAAATTATTTTCATCCATAGCCGCATTAGTTATATCGATAACTTCTTGTTTTGTTAACTGGAGCTCCTGAAAGAGGTGGAATTTTTCATAAAAATGAACTGTATGTCCGTTTTTCTAACTCTTTTCCTTGGGAACTGTCAGAATATATTCGTGGCCAAGGTTAAACTACTAAATTCCGTTCAGAAGTCCTCTTTGAAATAAATTTGACGTGTGTTAATTTTAGATTTGATTTGAGTTATTTTAGCATGTGTGCTTGCCCTTATCCCTATTTTGTTTTTAAAAATTACAAGGAGGGGGGACGATTTACAGATCCAATAAAAACAAATCAATGTGTTACCTATTCGTGCGTGCTACTTGTATGTCGTCGTTTTAGATTATCTACCGTGATCATTCAGTCTTTTACTTGTAAAAATCAAGCCAACATTACATAAAAATAACGTTTCAGGAGCTATCTGCAAAGAAGCCGGCGTGGAAGAATGGAGTTAGGTCTTTTATAGTGAATTTCCGTTTCCCACGCTGTAGTTTTTCTTCGAAAGTCACCTTTTAGTTTTTCGGTAAACTTAAACTGTTTATCTGATGATAACTCTACTAAATCCCTAACATTTGAAATTTCAGGATTAAAAAACCACTTACACTACCACGGCCGTCAATATTAAATTTGTATAATTTGGCCCAAACATTTAAATTAAATAATTAATTTAACCATTTGGTTCAAATAATGTTTCATTAAAATTAAACACTTACAAACAACCCTATTTTATATAACTGTGCATTAAAATTTCCTGTTAGCTGCCGGTGTTTCGCACAAAGTCTCCAGTTCGCCTCTTCAGTAAATGCAAAATACTGACAAGAATATAGTGCTTGGAACTCGACAAAATGCGAAATTATTACTTAGAGGTTATATAAGTTCTGCATCTTTCTGCTGCCAAAAACAGTATATAACTTATGCTGTATTCAATGGAGATGTAGTGAAAAACCGACTGCAATAACTTTATAAAAAAATCGACTGTTTTCTTGTACATAAGTTTAATTTTAGAAAATGTTTTTAAGTCTCCATCAGTAAGACTTATATTTACCTGTAACATGCCATCAAATTTTTTTTGCTATGGATTTAATATGGAACAACTTGCACTACAGCCACGCGTGCTAAGGCAGACGTTTCTCAAATACTACGTTTCAGAAACCTCCGACATATCAAGTACGCTCACCGAACGTAAATTTCACGTCAAAGACGTTTCGGAAAGTACCGACATAATAAACAGAGGCAATATAATTGGCAGTTTTATACATTACAACACTGTTTGCCAACATGTTGGTACGTAGCTGAAGGAAATATATATTTAAACCAAGATACTTATGTTATACATAAAAATACTCACACTGCTACATCTAGAGCAGCGGACCGATAAAACTATCACAGGGTATTAATATCCACTTCAATAAATTAATGATTCGCAGAGAAAATCAGCACACATTATAAATATTAAGAAAAGTCGGTGTACGTCTGCAGAACCACTCGCAATTATTAGAAATCATTTTGTCTGTTGGGCCTAATATTTCTAAAGTTATACTTTAAAACGCCGAATTAATAAAGTATTGCACAGGACCATCCTTACCGTCGAACATCAAGCGTTCCGTTAGTTCGCTTTGATAAAGTTGATATCTCTTCTCAAACTACTAATTAAATTAACAATAAAAACTCATACTATGCAATTGTGCGGCTTTCCGTTTTTATTCATCTAAACACATTATTAAATTTCGTGCATATCAGAGTTAGAATGATTGGATGCCTAAAGATTCACTCTGCATTTCATAACCCAACAAGCCGGAACGCTTTTTGTAAGAATACGTAATTAAAGTAATTAGAACTATAAATTCACTTCGGGCTTCTGTTGGGCCGCTATCCCTCTAACCGATGCCACCAGAGATGTTGTTGAATCGTTTTTTTTTTTCATCCGTACCAACCAGCCACCACCATCTGCCTCAAGGGGACCTTCCCGAATTGGGGAAACGCCGGATAGCTTTCCAGTCGGACAAGTTCGTTAATGAATCAGAACTTGGCAATTTTCGGTGGCAAATTGCTGGCTGGAGGGCAAGGCTCGTGATTTATCGCTTACAGCGAACTGGTAGGGATATTGGCGATCGTGTGGTCTTCACGCCGAAATCCTACTACGGCCTTCGTTCGATTCCGGGCGTGTCCAGTCCGAGATCGTTACGTGTGGAGAACATAAGAGGACGTTATCAAAAGTTGGCAGGTTTCCCCGTGGTGTTTTTGTCTCCTACAAACTTTACACCACAGCTTAGGTATGTACGTACATGACAATACACAATTGATTAGGATTACAGAACTGTACATGAGCTCTGTCCTTGAGAATTTAGTATGGTGTAAAGCCCCCACGTGCTGCAATCAGAGCTCCTAAACGTCGTGGCATGGAAACAAAGAGGGTCTGGATATGTTCTTGGGGAATTTCCACACGGTTTGTTTGCGAGTTCACAAAGTATCAACAGTGGTTGCTGGAGGTCCGTGACAAACAAGTCCCCAACCATCCATATCCCAGACATGTTCGATGGGTGACATGTCAGGCGAACGTGCAGGCCATGAAAGCAGTGGTATCCGTCGTTCGTTGAAGAAGGTTTGGACATTCCTCGCCACATATGTCTCAGTCCAGCACGCAGCAGACGGTGTCGAACCGTCGACTCAGACAGGTCCACACACCCGTTGTAGTGATCCAGTGTCGAGTCAACACTGTGGACTAGGCTGTGCGGTCCGTTACAGCCATGTGGATAAGATGGCGGTCATCCCATGCTGTGGTCACATAGCGTGGTCCAGTATCCTCTGGTCGCTGCGTACGACCCTCTGCTATCCACTGGTGACATACAATCATCACTGTCGTAGCAGCTTACCCCAAACGGACCGAAATGTCACGGTACGGCAAACCCGTTTCCCGGAGACCGATCTTTCTGCCCCGTTCAAACTCACACACATACAAAAAATTTAAAGTTATAAAAAGAAATCAAAATATATTAATAAATAAACAAATTATATGGCACTTTATGACTTGACGAGGTATACTGGCACTTGCTTTCACTTCGTCTGACGGCTCTTCACTGACTGAGCTAGGCGTAACAAGGACCATTCCAGTCACACACGAGAGGGTGCTGCTAGGCCTACGTGGACACCATCTCTCTGCAATCGTAATCACTAATTCCTGGTACAATGTTCTACACTCAAGAAGGTTATGTGTAGATTTCTTTGTTGTATAGATTTGCTTTGCAGTGTATTACAAGTAACCCCGTAGTGGTATTTTGGAAATTAGTTTTTTTTTTTTTTCCGTCGTGCTCATAATAGTCCAGCTCCTCCATACACTTATATTAATCAAATTGATGTTCGTGATATAATATGTTGGAAGACTTTTGCAGTTCATGAAGTTGTTATAAATCGGACTGCTGTTATTTTAATTGCTTAAGTCCCTGTTATGTGTTCTCGGAAGAGAGTTAAATTTGAATTAGGGGATGAAATAAGGTTGATTCGTAAATTATTTGGTACTGCTGAAGATATGCATGTTTTAGGTCATGGGCAACTAGTATGTAATGCATACATGTCAATAAATTTTGTTTGACCGAGATCGATTGAGTGGAGTTTGGATTCATTCGGGTCATTCTTTCTGGGTGTTTCAATTTTCACACACACACACACACACACACACACACACACACACACACACTCATTGGTATTGTCAATAGAAGAGGTTTACTGTACAAATACACGCTCTCGCTCAGGTTTCATTTCATGTCACCCCGCAATAATGGCAGGTACCTACGGCCCCCCCCCTTTCTAATTCTTATCGCCTGGATCTAGATTTGTGCTATTTTCTGTAACCTACAGCTTAGGATGCAACCCCATACGGTCAGTATTTATTTAACGAAGTGGTTCTTATTTTATAAGCGGAGTACGATTCCAGTATTTCACATAGTCCTACAAACTTCATCAGAACCAGATGAGCACAACGATGCTCACTTAAAAAACTAGGCAATGAAAGCAGTTGCTTAGTTGGTTAGGGGTAAGTCGTTTTATAACGGGTCCGTCTGAAGTTCGCCAGTGACAAAAGCGGAGATAAAAAGACTTTGAAGCTCTTTTACTGGATACGTTTTGTCTTATCGGCCAGATCCTCTGTGCGAAATGTGACCTCATATCTGCTCACTTTCAACCGTCGTTAGTTAAAAACAAACGTTAAGTTATCAATTCCTGTTAGTTTAACATCATTGCGGAATACTTGAGAGTTAATTCTGGAAAGTTATTCACTCGGGGTGGTCCGTCATATGGTAACGTGTCTGGCTGGCATTCGAAACATCATTGGTTCTATTATGGTTGGATGAAATGTAATTGGGTTCTTCGTTAATTTGTTTCCAAAGCCCTACGCCAGAGTAATGCTGGTTCAACTCCCTTACAACTTCCCTCCCAATTCCGTGTTTTAAATAAAGTACTGACGTGTTATTCGCCGTGTATATTTGGGCAGCATGAAAGTACACCGAAATAAAAATAAAATTACGCTGTCTCTATTATATTAATTCGGCGTAGTTACCAATAGTATCCACGAGTCTTACAGCAATTATACCAGAATATTCATGTACTCTTGCACGATTTTATTTGTGGATTAGTTGGAGGTATTTTTATATGAGTGTTTATGCTTACATGTTATTCGGAAGCGGTTTATATGAGTGATTTCACTAAATTTACATTTAAAACTTCCACTTAGACTTTTGACATACCAGACATTTGAATCAAAAACCTCGTGTAATTGGATAGGAGGTAGAGGTTGAGGGACTGCCAATAAAAATGTGATTGCCACTTATAAATGTAACGGGGACATAGTAATGTAAACGCCAGATAGTTTTGGAATCTAACAGTATACAGTATTTTGAAGTAAAATTATATTTAATAAACTCTTACAATAATAAGAAAAAATAAGATATTGCGATAAAGAAGATAACAAATGTCAATTGTTGTAACAGATGAGAGTGTACAAGCTGTTCAAAAATCAACTCTAAATGTCTGAGAATACATGGAATGTACATCAAGCAGACTCATTAACAATAGAGTAATGCACAAAATTTGTGTCGACAACTCATATAACATAAAAATTAGTTTTTTTAATTGCCTCTGTAAAAGTACGCCTGAATGTATCTGAAAGTCAAAACTGTTATTCTGGATAAATGGCCGCAAAGTTCACTTATTTTCTTTATGTAGAAGTCATTGGTAACCGTTAAAAAACTCGATAACGAAATAAAAAGATCTGAATAACATTGCCACTATTTGAGTATCTACTAAAAATTTAATCTATTCTTGTGCTGAATATTTGTAATATCCTTATCCCAGTGAATTCCAAACCAGTAACCTTAACTAGTAACTTACCATATTTTTCACAAAGGAAACAAAATTTGAGACACCGTTACTCTCAGTAGAGACTACTATGCAGAATTAGTTTTTCATTTAGGACATTAAAAAGTTATTTCACCCAGCGTCAGTTATTCAAGAATATCATAAGCTAGCTTCGATGGAAGCATAATTTTTTTCCCTTCAGAAAATAAAAACCTAACTATTGTCATGACTTTAAAGACAATTTAATCACGTGGTACGTCCACAAATCACAACTCAGTTCGTCTTACAACTTAGCACTGCTGAAAATATTAGGAGTGTTATTTTTTCACCGTTGGAAATTACATACTCAAACGTTTTTGCAATCTTTCGTTAGTGAACTGTACCTTCAAGCGAGCAAGTTAACTTTGCCTACATAAAAAATATAACTTGCACGTTAAGTATAACATTAGGTGTTTGTTCTTCATCCATTTACAAGAAAAAAGACCCTGTCACACTTCTTCGCAATTGTCCTCGTTTTTCTCCGTCAGAGGTGTACAAAGTTTTCTTGAAACTTTGTGGTCCTCTGATAGACGCGCGCATTTTGCTGTCAAACTAAAATCATCTCGAGGTTCTTATGAGGAAATATCCTGAAAGAACTTGCCACGTGAACTTAGGGTTCCTCTGGATGCTAGACAAACGACTGTTTAACGATTATTGTGTATCCCTCAGAATTCTTATCCCCTGACACATTCCCTATCACTAGAATCAGGAAAATTCCAGCTTTGTAAACTAACTATTGGCTGTACTCTACCGACCTATGTAATTTCGAGCCTAATTATTTTTGTAAATTGCCCACTGCCTCAGTGTGTTGCCTTTGACTAGGTGGTACCACATTCGGTACTTGTTTCCTTGCAAGCCTGTTATTGGCTCAGAGCTCACCTAATAAACTGTGATCCAATTGCGAACGTGACAATATTAGTACGTATGTTTGAAGCCTATCTTGTCCTAAAATTAAATCGCGAAATTTCTCATTTCGCTACCCATTACAAAGTCTTGTCAGCTATAGTGTCTTTCGCAGCAAAATTCGTCATATATATGTCGACATATATGTTCTGGCCGGTACATAAGTGTGGCGCTATATTTTGATAGTTTGGAGTCAGGCCGTGCATTTAATGTTCCTCTGTGCAGTGAGTGTAGAATGATCCGCTCCTCTCCAACATTACAGCGTGCTGGCTTTTTATAGGCAATTCACGATAAAGTGAGCAGTTTTGAAAGTCCTCCCATTTCGAATAACAGCCAATTAATATATTTTATTCTAGCATTAGACGTTAACTTCCAAGTGCGGTTGGATATACTCGTTGTGTTTATTACTTACACGGCAATATTTATTTTAAAAATAATGTTGAAGGATAAAAAATGACTCAAAGGAAAAATTAACTAAGGCCTCAAAAGTGCTCACTTTACCATGAACAGCGTATAGTTTCAATCTATGCACTGTATCTTAACACATTTCGATTCAAATCTTTGATTAATCATCCTATGTATGACATGTTGCGTTATTTCCTAAATTCGTCGAGCATCACAAGCATTTTATACTTATGTTAAAAAACTAAAATTTAATTTTTGTATTAATTTGTCTTTTACTTACGTTTTATCTACAGGTCGTTTCAGTCCAAATGTTACAAACGCCGACGTCATTCTTAATGCAAAATGGGGCAAAAAATGTAATACGACTTATAGCCGAAAGTGATTTAGGGAGGTGCGACTAAAATGGCGTGCAAGGTCTAAAATCTGACTCAGCAGCATTGCACTGGATTAGTGATAGACAAACCACTGAGATGTTATAACTCAACGTTTAAACACATAAAGAATTTCAAAGAAAGCGTTTAACCAAGGGAACCTTTTTGTTAATCTGAAGGAGGTGGCTATTAGTTTGTCGGTAAATTAAACTGCATTCGCATGTACATATGAGTTCGTGCTTCCATTGGACCATAGTTCGTTAAACACGCCCCGAACGACTTTCAACCAATAACGAACCTGCAAGGAAAATCAGAACCGAATCCCTTGCTATCTGGTCTGTGGTGAAACTGGAGTAACAGCCAATGAACTACTAAATGATGTTCAAATGCACAAAGGATTGTGGAGTCTTGCTTGTTGCCAAACGAATCCGTGAAATTTTGGAGTGTCTGCTGATAAACTGTAAACTTTATGTTCGATTATAGTAGTATGGACCAGCCATAACCTGGAACAGTAGCACACTCGCAGGGAAGATCATTGGACATCGAGACTCGCAGTGTACAGTAACGACTAAAAATAACCTTTACGTGCGTTGTGTACATAACTGTGTACACTACGTATGAATAAGCTAATGGGACTATCTTCTAAAATATTTTCTGTGAAATCGTTGTTTGCACGGACGCGTATTTCAGTTAGTAAATGTTCTAGGAATACGGATATTTGCGAGAAAAGATCAAAGCCCATCATCTAATTTTTTAAATAAAAAGTAGCAAGGCTTGACTGCGCAGTTTCCGTCAAAGGTAGGAGCAAAGTACAAGCATACGCCTATAGTTTAATCTGTGGGCTTTCATCGCGTGTGATGAAGTCCCGCTGTTAAAGATATAACTTGCGAAATATAACGCAACGACGACGGTGAACCCGCAGTGTTTTGCACTGATGGCCCAAATCCACCCCAACCCTTCCTTCCAACACTATCACTTAAAAGAAAGGGCAGGATGAGGTGTTCTCCATAAAACAAAGTACCTCCAAAATACCAAAAAAAAAAAGAGAGCGAGAGTAAAAAATTGTATAACTGGTAGCACACACCTCGTCCAAAACAGAATCAAATAGGGAAACAAGGTTCATAAACTCCATACCGAGAACTTACAAGAATCCTGTTTCAATTTCCATATTTACTGAACATATGTCCAAAAGGTTATAAGAGTGCTCAACAAAAACTTACTACTCGCATAAATTTTCATCACCTCCAGGTCATCACAGACTGTTTTAATGGCAACAACTTACAGCAAGACTGCCCTTAGCATTCATACCTCAACACAACATTATATATTTCCTTTCAAAAAAAATGGTTTTCAAAACTCAGCTTAATCTTAACGTGACCTAAGACAATATGCATACATAAAAACCTCCATATTACAATTTACAGTTCCCCTTTTTAAACAAACAATAAAGAACTCCTCATAAAATGCCCAGTAAATGGATTTCAAAACCCAGAAACTTCTTTCTCTCACCCTACACCATCCTTCATATCTTAATACTTCATAAAAGGGTGTCATCCAAACTACTAATTTTTAAAAGTATTCAAACCTCTCATAAACAAGTAAACAGTGTTTTTAAAAAAAAGTTCTAAAAACAGCACAATTCCATCTAATATTACCAAAAAACTATAACCCTTTGTACCCTTTTCCACCTTTCACTTTAAAACAGGATTAAAAGACTCTTTTAAAAATGGCCTCATCAGAGTACATTACTTTGCCATTATACAGCACTATAACAATTTAAAGCATCATATTCGCACAAAATGTACCCTTAAAAACCTGTTTAAACTTCAGATTTTACTCGTCATTCCTTGCCGCTAGGGATTTATCTTGGTTACCAAAGAATTAATAGTTATATCGCCGATATACTTTGCCAACTCTAAGCCCACCCCAACACACACTCACTCCCACAATCTCACAATCAAGCATCAACACTTCAGGCTGATCCAAAGACCATGAGGATATGCTCCTCCCCTCTCTTCTCAATGTGGCGGTAAGCCTTTGAACCTTCAGTCACTCTATATATTCAATGGAGGGGTGCCTGAGGATATTGTTCCCGTCAGAACACCGAAGTCCCCACAGTGCACCCCACCACAACATACACCTTCAGTCGAAACACGCGCTAAAGAGGAATTAGGGCTATTCTCCCTACCAAACTCCACGACTAGAGTGATGGCACTTCTCCTCTTTTAGCCCAATCATACTCACAAGCTCTCTCTCTCTCTCTCTCTCTTTCTCTCTCTCTCTCAAGCAACACATTCATACGCATGCCTTCAATTCCCAATACATTATCCCTATACCCAGTTCTGTTTTCATTTCAGTTTCTACTCCTCTTCGGCCCAATTACTACTCCAATACTTCCTTGTAAGTAGTCGTTCTTGATGTGTCTCAACATCATCATGCGAAACTTCACGATCGCAAATATTAAAGTTCGTATAACACTAACGTGGACTTTATAACTCTAAGTTGCCTCAGTAGGAGAATTAATGGGACTTATAATTCATTCCTCCCAACTCCCAGAATGCGGATAAAAGAACATATATCTTTTTAAATCCCCAATTTAAATTCAAACCTCAATAAAACCTCGGGTCTAATAATCAACTTATCAAGGTTGCACTGACCCGGAATTCCCAACTTTACGTTACTCAGTTTTCTCTCTTGGACCGTATAACCTCACCCATCTGCCCAGGAAACTGAGGACGAAAGAAAACGTTACCACTCCGCACCTTACCAGACGACTACTGCTAAAAACTAAGTTCATTATTACTAGACGACTGTCGCTCAAAAGCTAAGTTCATGATTACCGCAGTACCAACCTTTACAAGGCCTCACTTTCACTACTGGACTCCTGCCCAAAAGTGACTCTTTAAAATCGCCAGCAGAATTTTATAAGTCCTACTTCACTCGTCTCACTACGAGGCGAAGTCCAAAAACCAGGGGTAGCAATGAAATTTTTGTAGTCACCGCCTGCTATACCACGATGAAAAACTAAGTTCTCAAACTGGCTGACGGCCGAAAACTATTTCCCTACCTCCTCTTCAAGCAAATTTTTCTAAGTTCTACTACTGCAGGAATAATGTTAAGAGTCCCGATACACTACTATGCATGACTGCAAATTTTCTAAGTCCACAATTCTATCATAACTGATGACACCAATACTTAACTTCACACTGCTGCTCTGGTTTACTTCTGCTCTAGGGCGGACATCACTCACCACTAGAGTCCCACAACTCGGCGGGCGACGAGCCTACTGTAATAGATTTTTTCCTTCTAACTTCCCTATTCCTAGGTGTTAAGTGGAAGCCCGGTGGGTAGGGCGGTATTTTATTGCGTCTCAGGGCTAAACCCTTAGGCCTACAAGGAAAGGGAATCATGCAAGGGGACATTCATTGCAGCAGGGAGGGATTGGGCAGCTATGGCCAGCGATTGAGGGCATGACTACGTCACTGAGTGTACATATAGTTAAAGACTATAACTAAGAAGAGACTGGGAAAAACTGTCAGACACAACGTAAAAACCCAGTCGACAGGAACGAATTCAAAATTATTTATGCATTAAACAGAACTGTTACGGGAGACAAGTGATTGGAACTCGTGCTTTATTAGTACAGATGAAAGTCTGGTGGAGAGAGGGTGCTGTAGTTGGAATTCTCCAAGTGTTGCTGGCTTCAGCCAGGGTGATGCAAGCATCGCCCTGGCGAGGGAGATGGCGCTATGGGGCCGTTCCCTCTGGTTTATGCTGCCACCTGGAAAAAAAAAAGGGGGGGGGGTCCCCGAGGGGTCTAACACCTACACTCTTCTTGCTTCTCAAAAGGAGGAAAAATAAATAAAACCTAATTAAATAAACCCTTCACAAACTGCTGCCCTACTGCTTCCCTCTACTGTGAACACAGCTAGGGGAAAAGCAGCCGCTTTACAGACACTTAATTTAACCTGGCTAAAGCGTTTACCTGTTATCTTTGCTCTATGAGAGAGAGCACATACCTGATGTTGCCGAAACTCGCAGTCCTCTTCTCCGAAAAATTTAACTTGTTCTCGCAGTAAACGGTGCTAAATCATAACTCGTGCCCAATGCGTCCGCCTGAATACAGCACTGATAACTTTCAAGAGCTTTCCAGCACACGCACCGGTATTTATCTCACTCCAGACGCCCCCCCCCCCCCACCAGTACTCCCTCCTAGATCAATCCTCAGCGCTCTCTTTACAGCACGAGTGCCCTCTTTTCGTCGAGTGCCGTCCATAAAATTACAAGCTTTTTTTTTCTTCTCTTTAGGAGCGGGATGGTTCAAACACCAAATCATCCAGCCGCCTACAACCCCTGATCGCTCCCGCACGCGGCTACCCGCCACACATCTCCACAGCGCAGGAAACTGACCCTCAGGAGTTCTCCCTGTAACATTATTTCTGATTACAATAACAGTACATATTATTGTTTAGTAACCCGTGACGGACACTCCGTCACAACGGAAACGCTTCACGGCAGTTCAGCGTCTTTTGCGTAATGGCGGCGGGGCGCTAGGTGTGCGTGCTAGTGTCTCCCGTACCGCTCCCTCCTGTTACAATAATTTCTTCATCATATCTGTAGAGACATGCATAATTCGCCTTATTATTTTGGGACAAGCTAGACGTCATTGACCTATAAATTTCTAAGCCCGACCCGTGATTTCTTTGGCGGGTGGCTTCTATTCGAGGTCACGTGCCTGTGTAACTGTGTTACGGGCGATTGGTCACGCTGACGTCGAACTGTTACTATTGACTAAAAGGGTCTTTCACGTCGTGCCTCAAATACTCTCAGAGATTGAGGGACGTCAGTAGCACGCGTAAAACATTGGAGTTTAGTCTGTTGCAGAAAAATAACACGAATTTTGCAGGTCTCTACTTACATGAACATAACCAGCCGACGTGATGGAAAATACCGCAAGACTTCCAACGAACAGTGTCTGAGAAGAGCTACAGTAGTACGGAGTTGTGAATGAGATGAAGGAGATGGGGATGGGCTGGGCTTTTGTGTTTATAGGCGGGCGACCTTCGCCATGGATTTTCGAATGGCGTCTCCCGCAGAGGCGACGTGGGACACCTGTTTCGGCTCCTGGTACCGTCTGCCACGACACAGTAGGCTCTGTGTTGTTGCTGGCAAAGCGCCCGAAATCACCTCCCCCCTACCACCCCCCCCCACCACCTAAGGCTCTTCTTGACGACCACCCAGCCCGGCATACAAGTTGTTATAGGCTGTTCGAGGTATCATGAGCACTTTTGAAAGCCCCACTTAAGATCTACTTGCACGCGAATCTTTAATACTCCCTCCAGTTGTAAAATTAACATTTCCATGGCTCTCATTACTTTATTCATGCGTCGATCAAGTATAGGCTGTTCATGGTAAAGTGAGCACTTTTGGCGCCCAAGTTATTTTTTTTCCTTTCAGCCGTTTTATATACGTAATCCATAATTTTTAATACTGTCACGTTAGTAATAAACACTGTGTTTACGTTCCACCACACTCTGAAGTTAACGTATGAAGCTAAAATAAAATAAATTTATTGCCTGTTATTCCAAATGAGAGGGCTTTCAAAAGTGCTCCCTTTATCGTTAACAGCCTATAACTGTACAATATTAGAAAAATTAATATATTTAAAATGTTGCTAATGCTTACATTTAAAATGCGCTACTAAAAAGCCAACATAGTAAATACTTTCAAGTATTGGCAAATACTTACCTAGCAATTTTGTTCAACGTTAAAACGGGCGGCCACTTTCCCAACATCGTTACCAACTATTCTGTGCGCATTCCTATTTATAAAAGTGGTTGTTAAAAAGTAATATATTTTCACGGCGGTGCTCTATGCCCAGTTGGCTTCCTAGCTCATAAGTTTACTTCTGACCCAATAGAAATAGCTACAACAGCTGATCGTCCACTGTCTTTATAACGCTGAAAGTTAGTGGTGTTTCTATTCCGAATTTATGTATTTATTTTTAAGTTCTATCTAACAAATATACAGGCTATTCACGGGCGGGCGAGCGGGCGTGCGTGTCTCCCTTATGACACAGAGGAAAGTAACTTATGACATTCTTGCACTGACTTGCATAACCAAGACTTATTTCTCATCCCCCTAGCGCAAACTTAACATTTCTTACGAGAAAACATAACAGGAACTTGACTAACAGCTTAATTTACAGCAAATGTTTTCCAAATGATTATATCTTGTGAATCGATTTGATTAATATACGAGTACTAGTGACCCGCCCAGGCTTCTCTCGGATGCGATTTACATAAATGGTTACTGTGGGTCATCCTTAAAAGATAAACATAAGTTTTCGTGAACTTTTTTGTAGACCTTTTTGAGCTCTACAATTATGTAGCACGTTAATTTTGTGTAGCTCTTGTGGTTTAGACAGCGTAAGCCATGTAAGCGCCCGAAAACCGGCTTTTTTCCGACTTGATAAGAAAACGTCTACATTTCTCTGCAGTCCTTACATTAAATATCAATGCATTATAAACCTAAACCCCCCCTGAAGAAATCCTCTAAGTGGTGGTGAAAACCGCACCAGAATTCATTAATAGTAGTTTAGAAGCCTTATCCGAAAACGCAACAGACACATGCGGCCTACGTATAGATGTAGAATCAGGTGAGTTATATGTTTTCCCGTAAAAAAAAAAAAAAAAACATTTCCACACATCTTCTTCCAGAGTGTGCAGTGAAAAACTTGCAGCCCGAACATAACCATGAAAGATAGTAATATATAAATTTTTTTGAGAAACAGTAACATTTTTACAAAATAACGTATATTTCTAGTTAACGTCACGAATTGATGCGCCAATGTTGCGATAGATCTTCATAGGCCCGTATGCTCTCCTTCTGCAGTAGCTTTTGCTTTAAATAGAGCTGTAATAAATTAACCAGAATGCTGTTGTTAGAGTTGGTCAAGTGCCTGTCATGTTTCCTCGTAAGGTCATGATTGTGCGGCATATAAAATAGTGTTGTATGCTGTTCACGGCGATGTAAGTAAGTACTTCCAAACTCAAGCTTTGAAACAAAAAAAAAAAAGCATTTTTCGTTGATTGCATGTATGCTACCGTTATACACTGTCATGGAGGCCCCCAGTTAAGTTGCCAGCAAATATAAGTAAAATAGTTCTTATCTTGACATTGTATTACGAGTGTAGTATTAATTAAATTTACGGTAAATCAAGTTGCATATTTTTCTTTTTGCTATATATATATATATATATATATATATATATATATATATGAGTGCGAATGGGAATATTATAATCCATTCCCGGTTATTTCACACTTTTCTGAAGTCCTGCTAAAGTTCTACTTCCAGATTATTCATCCTCTTCGTACAAACTAAGCATAAATAAGTCTATAAATTACATCAACGGTCAATGCACCGAATACGTGCGCACTCAGTTGTAATAATATTTTGCATGAGTACTATTTCTTACTAATCATTACCAACACACATATTTTCTAACTGTTTTTATACATATTTATTAAAAATTAAAATTTATAAATATAATGTTGGTCAAACTTCAATTTAACGAAAAATAAGATCATTATACGTTAACATAGGTATAAAACGCTTGTGATTCGTGGCGTATTTCGAAATTAAATAAAGATGGAATACGTGAGGTGATATTTCGAAGGTTCGATTCAAAAAGTGTGAAGAAACCGCGGATACACTATAGTGACACAGTTATGTTTATAATAATTTCACGTTTTTTATTTACTGGTGCATGAATAAAGTTATTAGATTGGGAAGGATCAAACTGGGGAGAAAAGTACATCTGAAAAAAATATGTGCCGCATTATTTTGGACATTCCCCTCGACTTTGCGAGCCGATAACCGTATCTTTTGAAAACGCCGACGCAATACGTCGGCGCTTGGTACTTTTGTGAACTGAAAATCGTCTAGAATACGCGATCGCGCGGAAAGTGAAGCGCGGCCATTATTCAAACGTCTTTTCATTATGTTGCCTTGCCTTCCCTTCTCCTTTCTCTCGGCTGGGTCGGGAAATAGACGCGGGCACGTCTGTCAGTCAGCGGCCGCCCATAAATTGTTGAACCGCAGTTGCAGCGATCGGCGCGGACTTCCGAGAAGCCAGTCGTGGGGCAATGACACTGCTCCACCTAAGATAACACTACTTCCGAGAGACTGCCCACTTCGGCTACGAAGTTATTTATAGCTGCGTCACGAATCCACATTCTACACGAACTGCCTCTTGTACCTAACCGCGTACATTTCAACTTAAACTATACATAGCTTTAAGAGGAACTTTTTTTTTCCCCCAGTTGTTCCTTTTGGTGTTCTGCATACCCGAAACTCGTCGAAATTCGTTTCACCATATGTCAAATACACATAAAGTATTAAATATATAACATCACATACAATAATAAATGGCTATGTGTATATATTTACTTATACATATCCATTTTCACTAACTTATACACACACACACGTTGTTACATTGAAAATACAAAGTGTCTCAGAAGAAATCTTCACAGAGAAGTTTAAAAACACAGAAGAAAAAAAAACTACACACACCAATAATACATGTGGATATAGAGTAAAAAAATCAATAAATGCAGTCATGGAATAAAAGATTTTTAATGATATTTTTATCGCGATTTTTAATTGGCTGGGTTTTTATGACAAACTTTGTTACTTAATAGATATATTGGGAGTGGATGTCAGTATAGCTAAATTTTTGAAGAAAGCGTGGCACATCCCAGCAATTATTTTTTCGTCAGAAATTTTTTTTTTTACGTGTATAAAAAAACTTCTCAATTGAAATATATACGACGTTGGAAGTCAAAATTAAAAACAAAACAAAAAATTATTCTCACATAGTGGTGCACTCGTATGCGCTTCAATGAAGTGTACAAGCTTACAGCGCATGAAATGGATCGACAGAAATGCTGTACTCTAGCGAAATGTTTACTCACAGAGTTGGTAGAAAGAATTACGTTCTTCTATATTGTTTTCTGAAAACCTGAACTCTTCAATTAATGTGTTTAGTGTTCATGTTTATCCAGCGGAATCTTCAACGATCCGTTAAAATGTCTGTATTTATATTGGTGGCAAGTGAGATCTATTTTCGTCAGTTTTATAAAGGTTAAAGTATTTTTTTTAGGTAAATATAACATAACTATCTCGCTGGTGAATTCATACTGTAACTTTATAGATCTGTAAATTAAAAAACAAAAAATCACCAGTTAATTCTATACGTAACGGAATAATACACAACTTGTAGAGTAAAGGAACAAATCGGAACAATTTAAAAATCGCCAAAACCTTGCTGGATTGAGTTCGTCCACACACAAAAACCCGTTCACGTTTTTCAGTAACTTTATGGCTGATTCTTTGTTAATTAAGTGCGTTTGAAATCAACGTTGGAAAATTTCCACGCTCTTAAATTAATGTATTTTAACAGCGGACGCCCTGACAAACGTGCTTCCGTTAAGTTGAGAGCGACGAAAAGTGTTTCTGCAGCGGTAGAAAGCCAACACGTGTGCAGATCACGATGTGTTGCTTCCTTCAATCGCCGTGCCGAAACTGCCAAATTTACAGTCAGTCAAACAGTTCTGTTGAAATAACTTTGTATATTTGGTTCCTACTAGTCAAACAAACAAATATCTTCTGGGCGTCTTTTCACTATCCGTAGTGCTTCTGAGTCATATCCGGTTAACAAGATAACGGGTTTAGTTCCGGCCTGCTAAACTGAGAAATGCTCGCTCAATTTGGCTTTACATCACCATTCCAAACGAATGTTGATACATTTTCTGTAGATCGTGACTTCCGTAGAATAAAAAAAAATATTTCCTTTCACGAGCCTATGAACGGACGGTAAAGAAAAGAAGACCGAGGACCCATCCGCGCTTTTGCAAGATTGAGAAACGTGCTCCAAGTCTTTTCTGGGGGATCACTGGCCCTGCGGCAAAGAAGGTTTTCTCTTATCCCTTCCGCCTCCAATGACTTCCCTGAAACGAACAGCGGGAAATCCATCACGTCTTCGTCATGTTCAATTCGTATGGGAACTGCCGCGAGGGGCTACGCTTAGCTGACCACAGAGTAGGTAGGTATACAGAGACGAGGCGGTTTCTTTCATTGTGGGCGTATCTGTTCTCTGATTGGCTGCGGGAGGCTCTGGCAACATAACTTGGTTCTGATTGGCTTCTGTATGCTGCGGAGGATTCCCTATTGGCTGGACTGCCGGCGGGCGATTAGGTTACCAGGCCCTGATTGGCGAACGATGTTCCATCATGTTGCTCATTATTGACTTCATTATGCCTACGTGTGGTGCTGGCGTTCGCTGTTTCACCCCCGCATTATTCATAATAATGTGACTCCGACAATGCGTGAAAATCTGCGTGCTTTAACTAAAAAAAAAAAACGATACAAGTCCTTACTCCACTGTTTTCGTATTTTGATTTAATTGGTATGGATATATTGTTGTTTTTTTTAAACTTAACATTTTCTCAAAACCTAGGAAAAAAGCCACCATTTGAGCGCCATTAACGTTGCAGTCTTGAAACCTTTATCGGGACGAAAATGTTGAAGTGTTTGCGAGCAAGGCGTGTGTCGAATATCGTTAAATTATTAACAGTAGCACTAATGGTGTTGGCTATCCTGACAATAACCAAAAAATGAGAGTAATAACATCGATACAATCGACATAACAAAAGTTTTGGAACAGTTGCCCAACCTTACATTTTTTTAAATGTATAATTCAATAACGAAGCAAATCGATCATTTAATTTGGACAAACGTTAACGAATTAAAATATATAATGCGAAATGCATTATCTTTTATCTGTGCAAAGAACTTTCATACATTTTAACGACTTCTCCATCTGACATCTGAGTACATAGTGGCCATAACCGTAAAGGTGTCGCACTAATGTGATAATGAAGGCCGGACCAGCGAATATTATTATTGGCCATATTACGATACCAACATTATAGCACTGATGTCGTATTGCTGCGGTTCTGAGCCTACAAAGTTGAGAGAAGTGTCGACACACATTGGGTTCAGTACCTAAATTTGTAGCAGTAGCTCACTTCCATTTCCACTAACAAGAGGCCGCTGTGATGTATTGTTTGCTTCTTCCAATAGACCATCCATATAATGGTATAGAGTTAATATATACGTATATTTATTCATATGTCGATTACAGCTTAGAATAAATAACATATCACACCAAGATAATTTTAAAAGTCATAAAATAGCTTTTTCTATGTAAGAATTAAAAACCTATCTTATATATGACAAAATAATACGCATAAAATGTAATGTACAAAAATTTAAAAAAAGGAAGTACAAACACCAATAGAGAGATACAGAAATTTAAAACAACTAAATACATACACTTATTGGAGGCTTCGGTTTTCTTTGCCTTTTATGCAGCATTACTTTAGATATTGGTCAGTGAAGCAAAATATGTATTTTAATAAATTTGCCTAACGGCATACCATCTCCACAGTTGGAGTCATTTCACCAGTGTAGTCAAACATGTGTGTGTGTGTGTGAGTGTGTGTGTGTGCGTGTGTGTGTGTGTGTATATATATATATATATAGACACACACGCGCGCGAGGTATTTCTAGACCTCAGACATAACAGATTTGCTATCATTACATTACGATTTATCAAAGACGAGCTATCCTTAACTTGCTATACGATTTTGCAAAAAAAAAAAAAGCGTTTAAAGATAACACAACGAGCGTCTAGTTTATCATATACCAGGAGCTGTTTTCAACGTTTGAGTCATAGAAGGGTGGGAGCGATAAGGGCTACACTGCCACATCCAATAGTTGCGCCATCGCCGCTAAGCGCAAGGCTCTGAACTGGCGTGGAGTGTTCTCGTTGTGCTGCGACTGTCTATGGGACTAGCGGGGAACCATCATTTTATTGGTGGAAAGTCTGTAGTAAAGTTCAGTGTAAGCCGTTAGCAAGTCTCCTATTAATTGAGCACACGGTATTTTAAGGTGTAACAGTGTGAAAATATAGTTTATGTCCAGTGTGAGAATCATAGCGAGAAGGGGCGAGGGAAGGGATTATTTCTGCCAGGGAAAGTGATTTGCCTCCCCGAAGAATAATAATTCATAATGAGTGAGATAAATCGCTCCCACGTACAAATTATAAAAACGAATCTTCATGGCTACTTCAGATGGAAAGCACTGGCTGAAAAACACACGAGGCCACAGACGACTATAGTGTATTAACGGTTTCTTCAAAGGTTTTTCAAATTTTAAAACAAAAAGTGTGAAGAAACCCCAAATAGACTTTAGATCGTAAAGCAGTGTTAGCAGAAATGCTATATCTGAGGTCTGGAAATACCTCGTACGTATATGTGTAGGTTTGCTCGCAGAGGCAAAACAACTCCAGCTGAGTGAAGACACGCCTTTAGGGGCACCTCTTAAAAAAAAAGATTTGCTTCTCTTAAAAACTACATTTTGGTGCGGTAAAAACTTCAATTACTGCTGCTAAAAAATTAGAGGGAAGTCTATAACCTAGGCGGAAAGATCTATATATAAGTATCAGTAGTTCATTATATGGGCTTTTCACGGTAAAGTGAGCATTTTTGAAATCTACCTTTGAAAAGTGTGACTGCAACTTGACTGGCATGCGCACAGTATAGTTGGTAACAATGGAGGGAAAGTGGTCCCTTGTTTTAACGTTGAACAAAAAAAAAATGGTTAGGTATACTTGAAATAATTTATTTTCTTTACTTTTTAGTAGCGCATTTTAAATGTAAGAACAAGCCAAATTTGTAATATTTACTTTTCTATTAATTTTGCAGTAATAGACTATTCCCGGTAGAGTGGACACTTTTGAAAGCCTCTCATTTGAAATAACAGTAATTAAATTTATTTTATTTTAGTCTTAGACGTTAACTTCAGATTGTGGTGGAACATACACGCTATGTTAATTACTTACATGGCAATATTTATTTTAAAATATGGATGAAGTATATAAAAAGGCTGAAAGGAAAAAAGGCTAACTAGGGCGTCAAAAGTGCTCGCTTTACCATGAACAGCCTGTACTTGAACAATGCATGAATAAAGCAGTGAGGGTCATGGCAATGTTAATTTTACTCATGGCGGCAGGATACAAGATTCGCGTGTAAGTAGATCTTAATTAGGGCTTTCAAAAGTGCTCATGGTACCGCGAACAGCCTATAACAACTTGTATGCCGGGTTGGGTGATTGTCAAGAAGTGACGGGGGAGGGGGGGGTGTGGTTTCGGGCGCCTTGCCAGCAACAACACAGAGCCTACTGTGTCGTGGCGGACGGTGCCGTGAGCTGAAGCACGTGACCCACACCGCCGCTGCGGGAGACGCCATTCGAAAATCAACGGCCAAGGTCGCCCGCCTATAAATACATAAACCCAGCCCCTCCCCATCTCATTCAGATCATTCGCAACTCCGCATTTCTCTAGCTTTCCTTACGTCGGTCGGCTGGTTATGCACATATAGGTAGAGACCTGCAAAATTCGCGTTATTTTTCTGCAGCAGACTAAACTCCAAGGCGTTATGCGTGCTACTGAGGTCCCTCAATGGCTGAGAAGTATTTGAGGCACGATGTGAAAGATTCTTTGAAACAGCAGCAACAGTTCGACGTCAGCGTGACCAATCGCCTGTGACACAGTTACACAGGCACGTGACCTCGTATAGAAGCCATCAGCCAACGAAATCACGGGCCGTGCTCAGAAACTTATACGGCAATGACGTCTAGCTTGTCCCGAAATAATAAGGCGAACTATGCCGGTATCTACAGATGGGATGAAGACAGGACTATAACATGAAACATCACGAAGTCCTGCTTAGTGACAGCGTTGAATGCGATGACTACTTATGTAAGGAGAGAATCCGCAGAAAATGTTCTCGCCTTTTTAATTGGAGCTAGTTTCTTTGTCCGATACAAGGTAGTTGTACATTCGCTTCCGGTTGCCCGTGGCTCCATCTTGCGATGAGACAAGAATCTTACGCAAGCTTTCGCTCTCTTTTTTACCGCCTCCGCCTGGCGCGCATACTCTGTACAGAATGTTCGGGAAGTCATGCCCAAACTCCAGGCATACTCTCTTTGCGCCAATAGTGACACAAAATCCCTAAACACTTATATCAGGAAACGTATTTTGATATCATCTGTTTGTGTTCAAATTTGTGGCGTACTTACTACACCTGAAGATCAAGGCGATACGATCATATGCATGCGGGACAAATTGCTTAGGTCGTAGGTGCGCAACACTAAGGCCGTGTCTCAACTTAAAGAATACTCGCTCGAGAGAGCACTCTTTCGCACAACCTGGCAAGAGCTCTCTCGCGCTCTTGCTCTGTGGAATTGAGACAAACACTCTCTCGTTTCTCTCCGACGTCAGGCAAACAGCTGATGCTAAAAGGCGGGAAATCATGTTAAGTTAAAATCGCTGTCATGGCTATTGTAAGTAATTTATGTTAGTTCAAAATAATTCTCAAATAATTAAATCACACTAGAATAATCATTAACACATAAAATTATATTATTTTTGTTTTATTTTTTCCGTCATTTTGCAGCAAAGTGACAAAAAACGAGACTTAGTTAGAAATCCATACTTATATTTTTATATATACGCGTTACTTACGATTTTTTTTGCTTAAAACAGATAGAATTATACACTTACAGCTAAAATGCAACTTGGTTTTGTCCCACTGTAATCTCATTCAAACACGAAAATAATGTAAACGAATATGGCGCGTGGTCAGAGCGTGCGAGAGAGCGCCAGCGAGTATACAACTTCGTGCTCTCTCTCTTTGCTCTCGCTCTTTTGCGCTCTCTCCGACGAATTGAGAAGACCAGAGAGCGTTTTCTCTGACGTCATAATGACGTCGTCGCGACCTAAATTACTAAATACGCAGCGTCACGCACCTACGCCCTATGCAACTTGTCCTACACTCGTGACCGAACAGCCTTGTTCTCCAGGCGTTGTGCGTCACCACTTTTAACACAATTATTTGATATACTTTTTTTTTTTTTTTCCGGATACAAGTGTATAGGGTTTTTTGTGTTAATTTTGTTCAAAACAGACTATGTTTGGAGTTTAGGCACTGACTTCCCGAACATTCTGTATACGTTCCAAGGATAATCCTATACAGACAGTCGGTACCGTGGTTGCTGCGAATGCGTGTGTGAAAATGAGCCACTTATTCGCCAACTATCCTAGGACATTTACTAACTGCAAAACATAAACTCATTCGAGTAGTATTATAGGCTAGTTTACATTTGGTTTAAGCTATGAAAACACGTATTCGCCTACTGCCCTGCGACTGTTTTGTTAGGACACTGTCTTAAAAAATTACGAGATTATCATTTCTTGTATTACTCTGCCTGCCCGCGCACTTGGAAGGTATTTGTTGTTTTTTTTCGACCGCCATACAAGCGACACGAGCAGTCCTCTACCATAATCACGGCCATTTGGCTTTCACATTAAAAAGAAAGATATTTATTTTAGTTACATATTTGTAATGAACGATCTTCACAGTTATCTTTAAATAATCGCCATTCTTTTCTGTGTGATTTGTTAAGACTTCCATTTTTTTATTTTTTTTATTTTTTGTTTTCGACACCTGGTGAAACTTTAGTCCGACCCGTCGCATCCGCCATCTTTTAAAACGTTGGTTACGCGAGCAGCGAACTATCTTTGGACATCCAGGACCGTGGCTACTGGACATACGCTTCTAAAACGGCCAATTTATTCACCTACTATACTGTGTTAGTTTGCATAGGTTGTTCCCGGGAAAATTAGCATTTTTGAAAGCCCTGCTTAAGACATGCTTGCGTAAACGTTGTGCATTCCTCCGCGTCATATAAAATTAACATTGCCATGCGCCTCATCACTTTATTCATGCTTCTGTCAAATGAAACTGTGAAATCATCAAGAAAGTAAATACCATACAATTCTGCTCATTTTTCCACTTCGATGCATTTTTAAAAAAAACAAAGTGGAAGAATTAATTTTAAGTTGTCACAAATGGTTACCTAACACTTTTTATTCGACATTAAGATATGGAACTACTTTCCATTCATCGTTACCAATTTTTCAGGGTGATTGTCACTCAGTGCGCCCATTAAAATATATACATGCAGGGTAAGTAACTTTTTTCTAAGGTTAATTTCTAAAGTGCTCACTTTATCGTGAACAGCCTTTACTGCAAAATCCCGCATTCACCTATTATAATATGTTCGTTTTGGTGGTCTTATTATGATGGGGTTAAGTTATGCTGAAAAATGGCCGGTAAAAACGAGCAATCGCAGTAACGATGACTGCCCCAAAAACGCAAGCTTAGTAACTACAGCAAGGATGGTCCACAGGCTGGTGTCTGGTTAATTGGTGCGCTTTTTCACCAAGACAGAACAGCAATCAAAAGTATTTCCTGGCTGCGATAATATACACACGTGCACGCTCACAGTGTTTTAATGTCACAGAACAACGGAAACGGCAATTTACTAAGTCAAATTACTACGTTTAACCTTTAACACTCTCTGTTCCTGTGCCCACTATAGTCGCCGTGTGGCAGAGGAAGAACATATATGACAGCAGCTGTATCCCGTTAGCAGTATGGCCCAATGCGATCAGTTTAAGAGTAGGATGGACCCCCGCGTCCACGGTCGAGAAGCGAGGAAGCGATACGGGCGACACTAACAGGCATTTCTAGCGCCTCATCGCGCCTACGCGCAAGGCGTGCAGTGTTTCCTTCGTGACGATGTAATGTGCAAATTAAATCTGTAATAGTGGGGATTTAGTACACGCGATGAAAGCCCACAGATTAAACTACGCCCGTATATTTGTACTTTTTTCTTGCCACTTAAGTAAACTGCACAGGCACGCTTTAAGAGTGCGATATTTGGCAATTCTCACACATTTTTTCCCCTCAAAAAAAAAAAAAAAAAAAAATAGGGGCATAGATTATTGTTTTCTATCTTTTCCGACAAGAATTCGCATTTGCAGAACCTTTATTTACCGAGATACGCGTATTCGCCCAAACAACCATTTCACAAAAAGCCGGGGTTCCATCCCACTCTTAATCCCTGCAGCTAATGTGATACGTGGACGTTTCTACATATCTGGTTTGTGAGTGGCATTCGGACGTCTCTTAAACACCAAGCACACGTTCATTTGTTGCATGAATGAAGCAAGTTTTCAATTATGGTAACTACAGCATGAACTAAAATATTACTTGATGATGACTCTTGAAACTATGAGTTAATGCGGGACTGAAAGGGTTAGAAACTGCCTAATATCGCTGGAACATCCTTCTGCCACTTTCATTCTATGAATAAACAAACCAGCCACTGGTTTCGACTTTTGTCACTTGCAATGTTTAGCTCTACTACCACGCCGGACTAGGTAAAGTACAGCGGCGTATACGTCTGACCTTGAAAAGAGAAGCGATGGCTAGCGTTTAATTACTTGGTCCGACGATCGATAGCGCCACGTTCAAACACAGGCGGTTATAACAGCTATAGGCTGTTAGCGATAAAGTGAACACTTTTGAAATCAACCTCTGGAAAATTTCTCTGCCCTTACCTGTGCATATTTGAACGGGCCCAGCAAAGTTGGTAACGACGAGGAGGGGAAGTAGTTTCATGTCTTAAAGTTGAATGAAAAGTGTTAGAGAAACATTTCTTGATACTGAAATTATTTCATCTTCTTCCTGTTATTTTGTAAAAATCTTTTAGGTATAAGAATTAACACATTTGTAACACATATACTTTTATAATAAATTCATAGTTTTACGCGACCGACACATGACTAAAGTGAAAATATCCATGGCTAAGTTAAATCTACATGCGATGGAAGAATACATACAATTTAATCCAAGAAATGGATCATAAGCAGGTGTTTCAAAAGTTCTCAGTTTACGGTGATCAGCATATACCTATTTGCCACGCAATAAAACCGTAGAGTGCGTATGCCACCTGCACAGAAACCAATCACATTGTCCTAACATTGAATTGTTTTTATTCCTACAGAACCGCCTCAAATGAGTAGCTTCGACTAAGGTTGGCACCAGTGACTCAGCTCAGTATTCTGACTTGGGTACGCCCAATGGTGTAGGTCCTTGTCCAAGATAATGAAACACGGTTCTGAAGATTCTCCGCCTGAAAAAAAAAGTGAAATTGTCAGATGAGTTGAGTCGAGAGACTCGGGCGGCTCTTAACAGCGAGGTCTTGAGAACCGACGAGGGTTAAATGAAGTTAGAACGGAGCAGCGCCGGAATGCAAAGGTGGGGGAAACGGGAGATCCCCGAGTAAACTCCGCCCGGCACGATTCCCACTTTCGAAGATCCGGGAGTAACCCGGACGAGGATTGAATCCGGTTCGCCTTGTTGGGAGGCGAGCAGGCCATCCGCTCAGCCACCGCGGCCCCGCGTGAAATTGTGATGTGAAATAGGTTACTTATTAAACACTTTTAAATATTCGTATTTGCGGTTGTAACAACGTGGGAACATGTGGGTTGTTCACATGACACTATTGCAAAGAATTTGTCTGACAGAGACTAATCAGGAAATCAACATAATTCATCATAGACACCAGACAAATACAAAGTCTCCTACAGGGCGGAAATATGACGAATTATATTCACAAATATTACGTCGTAAATTGAATTTAGCAAAACGTAGGTTTTCACAATCACTTTGTTTAAATATCGTAAGTGAATCGAAAAATTCGTGAAAATGATCAAATATCGCATTATTAAAGCTTGTGTATGCCAGAGAGAAGTACAAAGATACGACTGCGTAATTTAATCTGTGGTCTTTCATCGCGTGTAATGAAACCCTCCTGTTACAGCAAGAAACCTCTACAGATGAGATCCATCGTTACCAACTTTACCGGGCACATGTCACTCAGTGCGCCCGTTAAAATATGTGCAGGCAAGGGCAGTGACATTTTTCTACGGTTACTTTCAAGAGTGCTCACTTTATCGCGAACAGCCTTTACCATATTTTTCGTTCAATTGGAGTTTTGCCTGTATTTTATTTATAGATAAGGATATTTCATTTATGATATTCTTGCGCAGTTTCATTAAGGGGTATATGTAGCTGCGCGTCCAAGGTCAAGAAGCGAGGGAGCGATACGGGCGTCACTAACACGCACGCCTAGTGCCTCATCGCTCCTACGCGCAAGTCGTGCAGTGTTTCCGTCGTAACCGCAAATAAGATCTTATAATAAAGATGAATAAAACAGTGAGAAAATACGCGTTGGTTGGTAGCGCCTAATAAGAAATAGTTCTCCTGCACAATATAATTACAACTGAGTGCGCACGAACTCGGTGCGTTGTCCTCTGCTGTAATTTTCTATACTTGGTTAAGCTTAAGTCCCTGTCACACTGTCAAATTTTCGCCTTCAACTATATTTGGCGCTAAAATTTGAAGACAAAATACGGCCATCAAAATTTTTCCTTCCAACAAATTTTATCAAATAATTTTTCATGTGTTCGAAAATGTGTCACACTGTCAAATTTTTTCACTGAAAAAAATCTAAATTAAATTATTATCTAAAAACTATTTTCACAGTGAGTTATTGCTTTTGTTTTTCCATGCGCTCCATTACAGGACGAAAGGTAAGGATTGTTGTAATTTATTTTCGCTTCGTTACTAAATTAAAATTTTATTTATCAGAGCTGCTTCCTGTACAGTGAAAAAAAAAAATGCCCCGAGGTCGTAATATTATGTGCAATATTCACTTAAAATAGAATTCATGCTCACACAGCTTCTAAACATATTAATTATCTTGATAACCTAGTTTGTTTCCAGCAATTGTTCGCTATTTTAAAATTTCTTGTACATATTTCTCGTGCACAATTCTGATTGGCTGAGACCGTCAGACATCCAATAAATTTTAGAACCGGTCCAATTTTCAAATGTTTGATGGAAATTGAAGGCATCAAACTTCTTCAGACAAGTATGGCGGTATTTATGACGTTTCGATGACGTCATAACTGCCCAACTTCATTTGAACAAACTTTTTGGAAGTAGTTTGACAGAAAAATTTGACAGTGTGACAGGAGCTTTAGTTTGCACGAGGCGGAGGAATATCCTGGAAGTAGAATTTTAGCAGGGCTTCAGAAAAGTGTGGAGTAACCGCGAATGGATTATAATTCTCAGTACTACAGTCGAGTACCACGTTGGCTTCTCGCAAAGACACGCGGACAATAACCAGTTGAAAACTTTAGGTGCCGTCATAGGGCTCTAGGGCGTCTCTTAGAAAATATTTCAAACGCCTCGAGGTTACGTAAGGAAGATTGGCGACGGCGATGGAAAATAGTACAATCAAGCTTCGCACGCCATGTCTCCTCAGAATTTCAAGCGGTGATTATAGGGTTATAATATATATGTATATGTATATGTATAAGTGTATATATATTTATTTATTTATGTGCGTGTGTGTGTGTGTGTTCACAAAAGATACAGCCTTGTCGCTATATCTTAAAGGACTGTTTTTTCCGGAAGAATACAAACCACTAAAAGAGGGCTTGTTACAGCGACTTTTTGTTGACTCTGGCAGGTACAGGTTATTCACGGTAAAATGAGCACTTTTGAAAGCCTTGTTTAAGATCTAATCGTATGCATGTTGTTTATTCTTCCGCTTTATGTAAGATTAACATTTTTATGGGCCTCATCACTTTATACATGCGTCGGTTGAAGTGAAACTGTGAAATTATTTAAAAAGTAAATATTTAACATCAGCTTGTTTTTATATCTCCATGCCTAAAAAAAAAAAAAAAAAAAAAAAAACCAAAGAGATAATATAAGTTATCAGAAATTGTTATCTAACACTTTTTATCCATACGATGTTAAGATACGGAACTACTTCCTTTCTGTCTGTTACCAACCTTGCTGGGAGCATGTCACTCAGGGCTCCCGTAAAATATATGCCGGTAGAGGCAGTGACTTTTTTCAAAGGTTGATTTCAGAAGTGCTCACTTTATCGTGAACAGCCTTTATCAGTGACCACGTTTATATTTTAATAACCAAATTTATGAATTTGCAACGAAATATCGACTTTATTTGTGTCCTAAAAAAAAAAAATTCATACTGAAATATATCACAGTATTTTTAAAATTAGGACTATACACGACTGCTTACAGTGAGGCTCAGATGGCAACTAGAGAGCCCTCTTAAAGTCTTACGTGAGAGGAACTCTTTCCACGAAACCCAAGGGACCCTACTCGACGCTACGTGAACATGAGAGTTTTTCAATGAAACCCTGTACTCATAAAAAGGGAAATTGATAAAATATCAATCCTTTAGCTACCAGTGCAGGAATTTCAGATTTTGATGCCACCTTTAATACTTGACTGATCATGCTAAACACGATTTGGTTTTCCACAGAAAATAAGTCCAAACCTAAAGTTTGTTATAATTTTTTACTCTTTCATTGTATCGTTGTTTTTATTGGGTTGGAAATATTCATTCTCCCCAAAAGTAGTTAACTGCAATGAACACTCACTTGCTGCTGTGGATCTATAAGCGTTTAATTAGAGATTGGCATTGATTTTGTTCTCGGTGATCGAATATACGATTATAGTAATTTGTCGACATTTGGTTTCCCATTGGTGAGTAAGTGTATAAAGGTACCGAAGAGGATGTTGGTAAATGGAATAGAAAAGTGAATATGATAAAACTTCCCAACCTCCAGTTATATTCTATGGTTATTCAAGATCCAGTTACGCGATCTCATGTCAAGGGGAATCTGAGAGTAGGTATTAGGTATATAGTTCACGGGATGAAAATTATTGTTAAGTGCTAGTAATTGGTTTTCTCGATCGTTTAGCTTAATTTTTTTACTGGACAACAAACTATATTGACAAATAGTATTAAAACATTCTGAAGACATTTTGTACTCTATGTTTTTAAATAATTATTACAGTGATAAATAAAAACTTTACGGAAATAAAATTATAAATGCTTGGTCGAATGGAGTGAAAGTGTCCGTGTAAGAAATGATACATAAGGGGGAGGGGGGAGGACGCACTATCGAGTAAGATCATTGTGAATCAGCTTTGGTTTCCATACGTCAATTTCGATATAAAATTTTTCGGGAATAGACAATTACATTGCAAACGCGTATAATTTTACATTTATATTCGACACTCAGAACCATACGCATGGTCGTCATGTTTTTGAGTTGAGGTAAGTCTTTTACTTAAAATTCTAACATAATTACACAACATTATACGAGCAGATGAAGACATATATGTTTTGCATACACAATTTTTTTAAATAGTTAGTATTTATGTTAAAGTCACGCTCCAATTGTACTACATATAACCGTACGTGTATGGTCATAAACATCTTCCTGTGCCTAGAGCCCTAGTTTTTATAAATTTACCTCTATAGGTACCTCAATATTGATTACACACATTTCGAATCAACTTTATTTTTAAAAATGTTCCAAACCCCAACTGTATATCTTTACAGGTAAATACTAACTAGCGAATTACGAAATAAAACTCTATATATATATATATATATATATATATATATATATATATATATATATATATATATATATATAATTTAATTTTTTGATTGATGAACGTTAAAATTTGATTTTTTTTTCTGTGTTTATATTAGGGTCAGAATTGGTAAAGAAGCAACCTGTCTTTCCACTTAAAGTTACGAAACTACAACTTAGCAAATGTACATTCCTCCTGCAGACGTTTATTATCATTTTGAAATGCACTGATTCTTAAAATCACTAACGTCAAGAGGTGACATATTCTGGCCTTCAATCTACAGATCAAAAGTAATCTGAGCGTTATAAGGTAAATTTGATGTTTGTCGAAGGGATTTAGGCTGATAACACGAGGTGCCCAATATCGAGCCTTAAACCCGGCATAGTTTTTTTTAGTGAACATATTTTTTAAATATTTGTTACTTCTGTCTTATTTACTAATTGCTGTTGTTCCGTAGAGCACAAATTTACTTTACATTGTTACTGAAATTGTCACAAAGACGTCTACTGAGCTACTGTGACGACAATGCAAGGGATAAAAATGTTTGTGGCAAGTCTACTTTGCAGTGATTCATATTTAAACGACTTTTTATTTTAGGGATCAATTCATATGCTGCAGCAAAAAAGAGTTTTTACGGCCTCTTCTTAGTCATCTCCCAAAGTTACTTGACCAATGGAAGGATACATTATTATGTGCTTTTACTTTGTTGATGGTTATCTGCAAATCTATAAATGCGATCAAGTAACATTAACGAAGTAACAAAAATTATTCCCTTTTTAAAGGCGTGACATGTTAAATCACGGGTGCCATAGCTGTCTTGTGAAGTACCTGGGTACAATGGGCATCAGCTTTCCATACTAGGATTGGATATATACGTATGAAGGGCTTAACGTCTCGTCGACAGCGAGGTCACAAGAGACGAAGCAAGTAGCCCAGAGAAATAGGAATGGGGAAGGAATTAGTCATTATCTGTTGTAAGAAATTATTCCAGAATTCAACTGGTACGATTTCAAGGAGCCATGAAAAGCTGATATCAGGACTGTAATAGACAGTCCGGGCAAAAAATATATTACAAACCTTAAAACCTTTAAAGGCATAATAATAAACTGTATTCAAAATGAACGTTGATTATTTCAACCTTTATATGTTGATATAAAAAAAAATTACAAATGTACAAATAGGGAGAAGGGAACTTTATATCACCATTAGCAATGTGATAAATTTAACTACTGTCACATTTGCTCCATAATTCAGGAAATAAGGCTATTTTAGTAAAACTTTTTTCCACCTTTTTTGCTAAGCATTTCATGTTCATTTAGGTTTGTTATAATTCAAGTTCGAACAGAATTTTAAATGAACTCCACACTTGTGTACTGGTTTCTGAATACACCACAACTGGCATGCTGCCTGCAAGTGAAGCATCACAAATGTTGGGAAATCCAAACACCTCCCTCGGGACGGAGACTGAACTGCAAGGCAAATTACACCGTGGTGAAGGAGAGCCCCCCTCCCCCCCCCCCCAAGGGAATGGAATTTCGTCGGGACCGAAATCTTAATTCATCAGCGCTTGACAGGCTGCAATGCCCTGCGGGAGTTGCGCATATTATTTTCGCCCATTGCATCAACCTGTCCAGCAATGTTTACATGAAGAGCCAACGTGATCCAGAATCACCTCGCTCCCCCTACTTCGCCCTACTTCCCTACGGCCCCTTCCATTGTCTGTCACAAAGCGGCAATAGTGGTGCCCGTGTGTGGGTCGATTTTAATCTTCAGGAGACTTTGAATAGGGCCGTTACGGTTGGCCAATTTCCCATTGTGACGTGTGCGGGGTCGGAGAAGTACTTGCCAGATTCAGCCAGATTCAGTCGCCGAAAAATTTTGCATTTGTGTTCAAGAGCTGTGATTCAGACGGAAGCTTTCTCTAAGTTTGTGACGTGAATACGTCTTTAAATTTGCAACCATATTGGGAGGCAATCCAGAAAATGCTCTATCGTCTACATTCAACATTCAATTACACCACTCGATTGCCAAAGGATCAAAGAATATGTTACGTTGAGGTTGAGTGAGGACTGCGAAGCATCGCGCGTGCTTGGCGAGGAAAAAAAAGAGGGGGGGGCGGGTGCCGCAATTTTGAGTTCGTTTAGCCGCGTCTCATAACTTCCGCTTAGTATAACTTTTGACTAGGAAAAGTTACGACACACGTTTAAGTTTCAATCGACAGCTCTCGTCAAGATCAGTTGATTGAGTGATTAAAAACATTTGTGTGGCGTGGTTGTGGTGAAATTGCATGGGTTTAATGTAAAAAAAATTAAGAAAACTTAACACAATGTCGGCCTATAATCGTCAAAAAGCCAACTCGAAATACAGAAATCGTATACGGTTGGAAAGAACTTCTCAAAAGCAATCCAGTGATACCCATAAAACCCCATATGATCGAGTGAAGCGGTGCCGGGAACGTAAAAAATAATCAAGGCGTCCGAGCGCGTCATCGTAGACATATTCACGCAAAACAAACGGCCGTGTCCCCAACACAGCCAAACTCCACTTTTTTTCCATATGAATTTAATGTGACACAGGCGCATAATTTTATTTAATTTCTAATTTTTCTGTTTATTAAGGCAACAATACGAAGATAAGTTTTTATTTTTTCACTGCATAATTTTTTAAATAATGTTTAATTTATAAGTGTGTGTAATTCCGATTTTAGGGATAATTTTTTTTTGCATCCCGATACCATAAGCTACATGGAGTTTGTTGACAGTTGCCATGACAACGTATGACGTGTGACAGAATCTGTGAGCTAATGCGCTCGTGATAGGTGGGTTTTTCGAATGCGTCTTTGAGTAAGTTATTTCGAGGAAATTTAGCCATCTTGTTTTTCACCAGGCAGGGCGCCAACCCTGTAGGTTTGGCCTTTCAGGCTTTAATTTAATCCTGTTTTAATTTTTCCCGAATCCGCCGTATATAACAGGCTGTCCCGATGCGGCGAAGACCTGTTCGGTCGAAAGAGGGAAGAAAGTTTATTCAGGACGATGCACGTGAATAAAATGTAGTCGATTAATATGTGTACTACCACGTTGAGTGTGTGTGCAGTTGCACTGCAATTTTCTGCATGTTAGGCCCACGAGCCTTATAGGGAAGACGGCGAGAGAACGTCAACAGCATCATGGAGGGTGCTAGCCGAGTTAGCGAGCTCAACATTTTCCAATGTATCAAGAGTTTCTTTTCAATCACAGATAAGTTATTTATCGTTTATTTCCCGAGAGCGCAGAGATAAAAATTAATTGAATAGTTTCTGAACGCTTCCATGACGCCATTTTTTATTTTATTTTAGCATGGAACTGACTTATCTACTTATCTAATTACACTCATGGAAACCCGATTAGACGATTCGCAAACTCTACTCCAAGTTTTATTTTTAAAGGAGGATATTTTTTTTTAAACTTTCATGTGATTTGCAATTACTTTGAAGAAAACTAAGTTAGTTTAATGTCTGAAGTACACGTCACGAGAGAGGCTAGCGATGCTAAGGGCCATTTGTATGACATATGTTAATTGTTATCCGAGAAACACATCTAAAATTTTCATTGCTTAAAAAATCATCACACTTTAATAACATAGAATTTTCTGCTACATCCATAGTATTTCTGATGTCACAAAATTATCTTTTGCCAAAGTAAATTATTTCCTTTCAACTAGTATCTGTGTTCGGCTACATTATTTATGTGTAGTATCTTCTATTGAGTTTTCCCTAGTGTCTTTAAGTTTGTTCTGCTAGTTGTGAACATCCTGATCTAGATTTCCGGAGTCATATACGGTGTTTTGTAAGAACGTGTAGGCTTACCTATAAGTATAAGATAAAAAGTTGTGATGCTCATCCTGTCTTAAGGAGCCGGCAAAAATTCATTCAAACTCATAGACAGAAGTTTCAGCCAACATATTATATTACATCAAACAACTGCTATTATTTCTATTATAGAGAACTTTTGATACTCACAAGTTGAGCGATCCTCATCTACACTATTTCTGTCGCCTTACATGGTGGATGCAAAGGCTAGATTACTTTAGGGATAAATTGGATTTTTGACAGCTTCAGCGCAAGCTATGGAGGTCTGTTTATGCACGCAAGAGACATAATCGAAGAACTAAGGTCTGTTTTACGCTGGCGTCTTTTTCCACGCGACAAATATACGCTGTTCACGGTAAAATGAGCACTTTTGTAAGCCTTGCTAAGATCTTCTTTTATACACGCTGTGTGTTCCTTCACCTTATACAAAATTAACACTGATATGGGCCTCATCACTTTATTCATGCGTTGGTCAAACAAAACTGTGAAGTTATTAAGAAATCAAATACTTTACAAATATGCTCAATTTTACACGTCGATTCATTAAAAAAACAGAAAGCGAAAGAATTAATTTTCAGTTATCACAAATGGTTACCTAACACATTTTATTCGACGTTAAGATATGAAACTACTTTATATACATCGTTACCAACTTTACTGGGCGAATGTCACTCAGTGTGCCCATTAAAATATATGCATACAGGGGCAGTGACTTTTCTATATGGTTAATTTCTAAAGTGCTCACTTTATCATTAACAGCCTATAACGACATTATGACGCGCATTCTCTAGATAGAAGGCGCGTAGTGCTTTTGCTCTTTTCATGTATAATGTGAAGCAGAAACACCATCTGCATAGTTTCTTATGTACTGTGATATATATATTATACTTGCGCCAACACGAAACTCCACTACTAGCGAACAACTACAGGACAACCAGCCTGAACGTCACTTGTGGTGGAATATAATCGTTTCGATTGCTGTAAGAAATAAGACTGGCAACACTGGAACACTTTTTCGTGTTTCCTCCCATCATTTTAATGACGAGCGACTTGTCGCGTGCAATAAAAACACTAGCTCTTTACTGGAAGAAAATCTGTAGCTACGTTCAGTGCAGTACAGTCAATACTTCTTATGCATTTACTGTTTATATGTGTATATATGGTGTGTGTGTACTATTTTGCAGTTAAGCATACTAGTAATACAGTTACAGGCTGTTCACGATAAAGTGAGCACTTCTCAATCAACCTTGGAAAAAAGTCACTGCTCCTACCTTCGTATATTTTGCGGGACGCATTGAGCGGCATGGGCCCGGTAAAGTTAGTAACGGTATGGATGGAATGTAGTTCCATAACTTAGCGTCGAAATAAAAGGGTTAGGTCAACATCTGCGCTAACTTAAATTATATCCTTCGCTTTCTGTTTTTTGCTGAATCTAAATTATAGAATTAGCAGATTTGTAAAATATTTGCTTTTCTGATAATTTTATAGTTTCACTTTACCGACGCATGAACAAAGTGACGTGGTCCATGGCAGTGTTAATTTTACGTAAGGTGGAACAATACACAACGTGCATTCAATTAGAACTTAAGCAGGGCTTACAAAAGTGCTCGTTTGACTGTGAACAGCATATATCAATGTTGTCAAAAACAAACGTAGGATTCAAACACGCTGCAGCGCAGTTTCAAGCGACAATTTTTTAATGGCACCCCCCCCCCCAAATCCCGTTATGCCAGCGTGAGCACCTTCACAGCTCAGTGTGCCCTCCGGCATGCATGTTAGTAACTAAGACGGTTGGAGAATGGGAATGCGTCTCAGGGCAAGCCCTATACGCCTTAGGTCGGGAATTAATAAAATGGGCGCATGCACCCTTAGCTGAGCAGGGTTGTCTGGTGCCATGGTCGCGATTGTAGCCATGGACACACCCCGAAAGAAGAAGGGTCTAGATGAAGAGCACAGCAAACCAGGCAAGGCGGAGAGGGCCTGGGATAAACTATGCAACAATTGCGGAGGATAAAGGTAATTCCTTTACTGGATTAAGGCTGGAAAAAGTAGGGTGTTTGTTAGTTCGAGAAGATAGACTTTGTGTGGTTAATGAGTGGTGATATGAAATGTGTCGAGACGCTGCTGGAATGTATCCAGGCGGGGGACAGAACTGCGCCACCGCCCGTAGAAGCCAGTCATCTCCCTGGAAGGAGAAAAATAGGTTAGTTCCAGGCATAAAAATAGGAGTAACTATAGGCTGTTCACAATAAAATGAGCACTTTTGAAAGCCTTGCTTAAGATCTGCTTGTATACACGTTGTGCGTTCTTCCGCCTAATGTAAAATTAATATTGCCATGGGCCTCATCACTCTATTCATGCGTCGGTCAAGTTAACTGTGAAATTATTAGAAAAGAAAACACTGTACAAATTTACTTATTTTGACACTTCGATGTATTAAAAAAACATAAAGCGGTAGAAATAATTTTAAGTTATCAAAAATGGTTGTCTAACACTTTTTAATCGATATTAATATATGGAGCTACTTTTCCCTCCATAGTTGCCAACTTTAATGGGCACAAGTCACTCCTTGCGCCCGCTAAAATATATGCAGATAGGAGTAGTGACATTTTTCTAAGGTTGATTTCAAAAGTGATCACTTTATCGTGAACAGCCTATAGAAAGAAGATTCACGCGACAGGTGGGCGGGCGCCTTAAACTACGGTTGGTGAAACGACGCTAATCTGTGTGCGCCCACCTCCAGAGCAGACTGGGTTGATCTGGTGAGCAGCCACCCCCCCCCCCCCCCAGGGTTCACAAGTCGCCTGCAGATCGGAACCACGCGGTCGTTGCTGGGCGCGTCTCCCACTGCCGGCACGTTCCAGGGGATCGATAGCGGACTCGGTGCGGAGCTAATAAGCGACACGCGTCATTGTCAGTAATGTGGTGCTGGCGTGACCACGCAGCACGGCAGCAAATAATTTATCAATAATACCGCAAAAGCACTCCGTTCAGTGAGAAGGACGTTTGAGGTCGTACACCGCACTGTTCATATACAGTCGTGAGGAGAATATACATATATATATATATATATATATATATATATATATATATATATATATATATATATATATATATATATATATATATATATAATGATGATTTGCAATTAGACCGACAAACTTCGGGAGGTGATTCTTCATGAAAAAGTAAAAGGAAAACATATGTGATACTTTATACTTAAACTGAATATTAACGGAGGTATGAACCCTTAAAAAACGAGGTTTTAAACCGTATTTTTGCAAGATATCGGTAACGAAGTAAAATGCAATGACAACTCTCGGACCATTATTGTATGTTATCGGGACCTTCAACGTAAGAGCCGATATTTTGCAAAAATACGGCTTTTTTTTTTTTTTTTTTTTTTTTTAATGCCTCTGTGTTTTTACTTTTAGCATATTAAGTATATTCATGGAGAAACAAATTCGCTGAAACGGTCAAATATCGCATTTCTAAAGCTTGCCGATGCGGTTTGTCAAGCAGCAAGAGAAAAGTACAAACATACGATCGTAGTTTAATCTGTGGGCTTTCATTGCATGTAATAAAATACCACTGTTACAAAACTGATTTGCAGAGTACAGGACCATGACGAAAACACTGCACGCCTTGCGCGTAGGAGCGATGAGGCGCTACGAGTGCGTGTTAGTGTCACCCGTATCGCTCCCTAGCTTCTTGACCTTGAACGCGCATTTCCACACTCCTCTTAAGATTTAATCAATTAAACGCAAGTTTTTATAACACAAAACCACCCATTTGAGTGAGTTAAAAATTAAATTAATGTGTTGCGTCGGGCGCCGGAAAGGATTCTTCAGATACAAGAATTTGGCAAATCAGATGCTTGGAATATATATATATATATATATATATATTATATATATATATATATATATATATATATATATATATATCAATATGTGCTAAGAAATCGTGGAGAACTGGGGATTGTTTAATTGAATGAGAAACTTAAACTTGCGTCAAAATAGTGTATGCCTAATCTGTAACTAGTTTTTTAATTGCATGAGATACATTGTCTAAACATTCAGTTATTACTGCATAATATACTAAGACAGCTGGTCCGCGATGAAGATGAAAAACGTAAACATTTGTGAGTTATATTCCGATACGGATCTTTTGGAACAAGAGAATTTTAGACTTTTTTGTGAATATTGACACAAAAATGTGGTGATGTATTCTTTTACGCAGACGTTCTCTAGCTCAGTAGAGGTGAGGTGCGGAACGAACATTTTTATTTAATTGATGAAAGCCTTGAATATCATGGCAAGAAAGATCAAGCCTGTTTACCATTTCAACGATTCGTAATAAATCGCTGATATCGGAAAATGTAAATCTATGCATTTCAACGACTGGAGATTGAAAGAGCAACGTAAGAATATTTTGCTTTAATAATTATTGCAACAAGCAAAGTTATTTGGAAATAAATTTTGCTTGTTGAAGATTTGGATACCGAAAGTACAGTTAACTTGCTACCCAATGCTACACCAGTATGAAGATCACAATGAAAAATAACGTCTTCTCTGTCCTAAGATCGAGTTTTTTGCGCGTTTCTATCTAATATTTCAAAGCTGATTAATATTGCCTAACGTATTTTCGACTCACTTTTGTGAGTGGAAAGCATCTTATTGCACCAATAAAATTACAGCCTAAATAAACTGTACCTATTTATTGTTTGCTATCTAGTTTCCAGTGGTATTAACGTTTAAAATAGTGCGTAATCTGTTATAATTTTCAATTTCGAGTGTAGCCAATAGTTTTGAGCTATCTAAGCCACTCATCTAGAGAGTACGCAAACTTCTGCTTTGAAAAAGGAATGAATAACCACGTGGGTAAAATTACGCCCATCGCAGTCGATTTGGCTAGAACACATGACTTCCCAGACGCGAGTCAAGTACGCAATCACGTGGTCATCATCAGCGTTCCACGGGCGATAGGTTTTCACTACATGTGGATGCATCGTCAAGTATTTCCCTATGGATGTCGCTGTCAAGTTGTGACGGAGGATCCGTCACGTGAGGACAGTTTGCTTGTGGGTAAATTCTATTTTTGCAGTTTCGAACGCCTTAGCTGCCGTCGACCTCAAAGCGGAGATGTGCGGCGGGTTGCTGCCTGGGAGAAACGTTAGGCGTAAATAAGCTGGTTGCCTGTGACTGGCCGGGGTTTCGCACCAGTTAAAAATTTAAAGAAAAGAGGACACTGCCATGGTATAGGTGGGGCTGGAGGTATGGTCTCTGGGAAGGGGTATAGCCAGTGGATGGGATCAGGCTGGTATGAATACTGGTGCGAGGATGGTAGTAGTACCGCCCGAGCGACAAAGAGGGGGATGAAGAGACTGAGCTTCGTGAAGGATAAGTATAATGCTGCTAGTTTGGACGTATGAAAATATTCTCTATCGTCGAAGATGTCAATAATGGGACTTAGAAAATATTCCATTGTAAAGCGTCTGAACTTAGTCTGAATATTTGGAGCATTCCTATCCCACCTACCGTGGAGATTCTTTCTCAAAATCACCTTCTCGACGAGGTTGCTCATAGCCTGGTAGCTGCGAAGCGCGAAATGACCGCACACTTAGATAAATGTCGTATTAACCCTCGTTTTGCTGTGGGCGACCTTGTGTTGTGTAAAAATGTTGTGCTTGCTGACAAAGGGGCATTGATTATTTTCCTCCTCGGTGCTCAGAAAAAGACAGTATTTTTAGGTGTGATTTCGGACTTAGTCTATAAATGCGTGCCGAGGGGAACTTAGTGCACTTTCTGCTGTTGTTGGAATTTGTTTATTTTCCCTAGTGTTTAAGAAGTACTTAATTGATATTGGTGAGGTGGGTTTGAACTTTGCTGGTGAATGTGAGCTAAGTGGAACTTAGCCAATTATGAGCAGTATTACACAGACACTGAATATTCTTTTTCTCAGTGTTAGGTAAAGAAGGAACATTATCCTTCGGGGCGTGCGGATTTCGGCTGAGGTGGAATTTTACGACTGTGTTTTAAGAGAACTGTGGGACTCGAACAAAAGGGAATTAAGTAGAGTTTTACAGAAGCCGAGTGTCTTGAGGAATGTTTCCATTA
The DNA here is from genome assembly GCA_029891345.1 of Dryococelus australis. Taxonomy (NCBI): domain Eukaryota; kingdom Metazoa; phylum Arthropoda; class Insecta; order Phasmatodea; family Phasmatidae; genus Dryococelus; species Dryococelus australis. Next base: position 53,102,638 of record CM056996.1, read on the forward strand.
AGGGGAGGAGTAGGAAACCTGACCTTGTTTTCGGCTTAGACATAAACTCTGAAGAATTAGACTGTGCCTTGAGGTGGGAGTAGGGCAAGCGGAGGGTTCCCTTGACATTTTTTGGACCGAACGGACAGTGTACTTTTGAAAGAGTTCTAGTTAGTGGTACTGGAGATAGAATACGACTCGAGCCATTTTTGTGGGGATTTGCGCTTGTTAAGGTATTTATTTTCATAATAATATTGGAAAGGGTGTGATATGGCGTGGTGTGATGGTGTGTGGATTGAGGTTGTATGGGTGGAGGAGAGGAAACACCACCACTGTAGTGGAAATTTGGTGTGTTTGTTGGTGAATGACGACGAGTGGGCACTGCCAGCACCTGGTGTTCAGGCGGGGAGCATGTCCCTAGGCTCCCTCGGCTGCTTGTGTTGAGAGGCTGGATAGGCAGGGCAATACCACCACGTTTGTGGAAGTAGGTGGGGAGAATATCCTCAGGCCTGGTTGGATCTGGATGGTGCATTGGTTGTGTGATGTTTTGAATGACCGAGAGTGAGAATGTGATATTTCTATCTTAAAATAGCGGTTTGAAAGGGAAGTTCATAAAGATTGTGTAAAGGCCAGCTCTTGGAGACCATCCCTTTGGTAGGCGTCTTAGAAGTTTTTTTTTAAATAGGCACCAGAGAGATAAATATTGTTTCTGTGGGAGTTTAAAATGAAGTTGTATAATTACCATACTGGCGAGGTGCCAAAAATGTATAGTATATTTTCAAAATGTGGTTTTAAGGGTACTAGGCAGGTCCTAGAGGAAGTGTCAATAGTTCATTGATTATGATTGAGTGTAACTCTATGTTTAGACTTTTTAAAATATTTTAAAATGTAATTTTAAGGCGACATTAAAGGCCGAAAGTGTCAGGCCTTAGTGCTATTGTATTGTAAAAGTGGTTTCAAGCCAAAGGAATGCCTTTAAAGCTTTGTAGCCGAGTAAAGGTTGCGTTTGGAGGTTTTAACCGCCATTTGTTTGGGCGAAGTAACGAATATCTTTAAGCAGTTGTATTAAAATTTTCGTTAAAATATTGGCGAAGCCATATAATAATTATCAGGTGTTTAAATATATAGATATGTTTTTTTTGGCGAAAACCCAGTGTTGCTCAAAGTTTTTATAGTAATGTTTTTTTTTTCCTGGGAAAATTCGTGAAAAGTGATTGAAATTAAAATTGTTTTGATAGGTGTCATTTTTGAAAGAGCTATTTTAAAGTTTTTAGTGGTTATGTTTTCAAAGATAATGTGCCTAAGAGTTCTATGAGAAGAAATTGTAATACTGAGCGTTTGTTTTTGAAAAGTTCAGAAAAGAAATTGAAACCTAATTTCTATGGGTGTTCTGGTTTTGATAATGGCAAGAGCCTTTCCCCAAATTTTCGGACAGAGTTGAACGCACTACAGTCTAACAAAAGCAACCAATCCTGATAATGTTTTGTGACATATGGTTTTTTGAGAGCCCGTCCTTTTTCGCCGATCATTTCCCGACAGAGATAGAAAATTAGGGTTGGGTTGAGGTTGTGTTACTAGTGTTGAGGCACAGGAGGCTCAAAGTATTTCCCATCCATGACAATATGTTCTTTTTTCCTGCCTTTCCTGCCAACGTATGTGTGGGATGTACAGTCGACCTCCGTGGCGCAGTCGGTTCCGGCAGGGCCGTTGAAGCGAGGTGCTCCGGGTTCGAGTCCTGGTCAAGTCATGGGCGTAAATTTAGTAAAACGACCTTCACTTCACTTTCTGTATCTAGTGCATTCAAACAGACAATAAATTTTAAGTGTCTCATATAACCTCTTTTTTTTTTTTTTCTAAAATACACATTGTCGCTAGATCCAGGGTTGAAAGATCGAAACCAGGATAAATCACGTGTGAGCACACCGTTTTTAAAGTTAAGGTAAGATACGACAGCCGGTTAGTTTCGTGGTAAAAAGACAGCTTTTATTGAATATTGCCGTGGCTGGTATTGTATCACGTAACAGAAACGTAATACCGGTATGTCTTACTTATAAACTTGTGAAAATAATATTTTACACTAAGAGCCGCAAGCAGACGATCAGCGTAGAGGAAACGTGGGTTTGAATGTTAATGCACGCCGCGTGGTAGCCCCTATCTGTGTCACAACAGCGGATACTTTTCTGCCAGTTGCACTATTTAAAAAAAAAGGCGGTCGGATTTGAGGCTAGAACACTATTTGTTTGCTAATAAGTGGTGCGAAATGTTTGTAAACTTCCTAGAACGTAGTTTTAAGGCAACTATAATATGTCCAAGTTCGTCGAAGTACATCATTCTTATGTACAAGGGTGTGGCTGTTGAAAAGTCAAACACAAACAAACACATTCCTCACTGTTGACCACGTGATGTCGACAGCTGTATTGGCGATGAAAGAGTTAGTGTTGGGTACATGCGCAGAAAACAAATATCGATCTACTTCATCTTTCGTTTGTATCGATTAGTAAAGCAAGCGGGATTTGCTGGTACGAGTTGCCCGTGATAGCCGCAGGGGTATTGGCCGAACTGCGACCCCTCCAGCTGCACGCGCGCCGTTCTCATTAGGACACACGGGTTGGCAATCAGAAGGGAGCGGGTGACCTCCCTTGGTGGCAGTTGGGCATCCTGTGCTGCGACAGATTATTTGCTTGATGGCTTACCCTAATAGCACTGCGAAATTAAAGGTGACAATAGCAAGGTTTTGCAAACTGCGTAAACGTTCTTCAAGGTTTTTGACGTGGTAATTTTGTACCCAGACGTTCTGAAAGGATTTCCGTTGAAGACTGACCTTTTTACAGAAAACTTATAGGCTGTTCACGGTTGAATGAGCACTTTTGAAGTGAAACTTAAAAAAATGGCGCTGCCCCTACCTGCATGTATTTTAACGGGCACACTGACAAGCATGTCCCCAGTAATATTGGTACTGATAAATGGAAAGTAATTCCATGACCTAACATTGAATTATTAGTGTCATGTAAACATTTGTGAGTAATGAAATAATTAACTTTGCATTCTATTGTTTGATGTATATAACTGTAAAAATTAGCAGCTTCGTAACATATTTACTTTTCTTATTATCTTACAGTTTTATTTTACCTACGCATGAATCAAGTGACAAGGCCCATGGAAATGTTATTCCGTGTCAGAAATTACATTTTTGTTATTTTGTAATTTGTCATTTCGTAAATTTCAATTCGGACGTTGTCGACAGTCACTTGTTCAGCACTCGCGGCAACGCATTTTACATTAACAGTGAAAAATGTTTTTATCTAAATGGAAAGCCTAACACGGACGTAAAATTCTACAATCATTACTGGAATGCTGCTAATATCGTTAATAATTAAGAGAGTAATAAATTATGCAATAACGACTTTAAAAAAAATTTGTTGTGAAATATATAAACAAAGCACAACACTCATTTTCTTTTCAAAACATGGCTAGTGATTTTATGAACAGTTATTAGTTTTAAAAAACATTTTAACTACGCATTCACGCACGTGTTTTGAAGGTAAAAACAAACATTGCACTGATTTTGTCATTTTGTATTTTTGCTAACATCCGCAATACCAAATTACGAGATACGTCACTATTTTTTAATACAAAATCGGTTCACGTGATCATTTTGTCAACCATTTCGAAGACGGCCTTAATTTCCTTCAGGTGTAAGGCTACAAAATGGCATAGTAGTAGATTTTTGAAAGGTCTTTTAAAAATGCTTAAATTTACCTTGAATGGCTTGTGCAAAACTAACAGGAATTTAGGCAGTAGGTAACCAAACGGATATCCTAAATACTGTCCATGGAAAAGTGTAATGCTTTATTAACGCCCAAGTTATTTTTTTAGCGTAAATTCTGTGCTCTCAGCTTGGTGCGTATTAATTTTTGTTATTGCACCAACGAATTCGTGAGGGCCTGTCATAGCTAAAGAGTTGAGCCAGTATATTACTAGCATTACCTATGCTATAAATATGCTTTCTATGTGTTTATGTGATGAATTTCGTGTTTGTGTAAACCACGCCACAAGGTTAATTGGTTTATTCTCCTGTACGATGGCCAAGGACGTTAACGATTGTCGAGATAACGGAAGGATGGCGCCTAACTTTCTTGCCCACATACGCGACCTCTCCTAGCATTATAAAAATTATGATACCACTAAAGTATGATCATTAATTGTTAGCTCCGTATGGGTGATTCGTATTTCGCCTAGAGATTAATTCATAGGGCAATAAAGTATAAAAAGAGGAGAGTGAAGGACTCTGCCTGATAGAATATTTGTTTGTATGAGTGAGGTTTTCACTGATGAAACAAAAATACCAAACTGGCTGGCGCATCAAATGCGGTATCGCATCTATGTGCAAGACATAGAACCGGCATAAATTATTTTTGATGCAGCCTGCGACTGTAAGAATTCCAGGGAATGATCCTATAATTTTACTGGCAGATAGTCTGTAGCGGAGTTCTACGCAATTATTTACGTATAAGCCTACTTGTAATGCGCATGATATCCGGAAGGGGGCTGGTGGAAGGGAGGGAGGGAGACGTTGCGTACATTAATCCATTCTAAACACGTTTGGTACAAGTTGCAGCGAATTTCAAACATCCCATAGCAAAATATTGTCTGTAAGATTATTGTTGGCCCGTATACTCGTACTTCAGGAAATTATTATTATTTTTTGAATACGAATTTTTGCCCCAATGAAATGTTTAAAAAATTTTTTACAACCACAAATGTTTTATTTTCATCATATTATAAACGTTCGAAAAGAAAAAAAATTGCGGTTAATCGTTAATAACATTTTCGGGCTTTCCTGTGAAGATTTGTAAAAGGAAAAGTACATTTCTCTATTACTTTCTAAATTTCTTCACGAGTAGTCAAATGTAATTGTTTATGTTTTGCAGTTTTATCCCGATAGTGAGACTTTACCCACCAAAATCGGCGGTTCAAATATTTTATCTAGATATACAGAGAAAATCGATATAATGTGCGTGGTGAAACATAAAATACAGATAATCGAAATAATTCGTCAGTTAATATCGATAAGCTATCGTTATCTCGCGTGGTGAAACCGACCCTTAATAGGCAAGGAAACACTAGCGAAGAAGTCGCTCGTAATGTATCGGCCGGGGACGGACCCACGATCTGACAAATGTGACCACCGAGGTGAGCACGCGACCCAAACATATCCTGTGTTACTTAATCACTATAGGCTGTTCACGGGAAAATGAGCACTTTTGAAAGCCCTGCTTAAGATCTACTTGTATACACGTTGTGTGTTCTTCCGCCGTATTTAAAATCAACATCGCCGTGGGCCTCATCACTTTATTCACGCGTCGGTCAAGTGAAACTGTGAAATTATTATAAATGTAAATAATGTACAAATCTGCTCATTTTTACACTTCGATGCATAAAAAAAACATAAAGCGATAGAAATAATTTAAGTTATCACAAATGGTTGCCTGACACTTTTTATTGGACGTTAATATATGGAACAACTTTCCCCACCATCGTTACCAACTTTACTGGGCACATGCCACTCATTGCGCCCGTTAAAATATATGGCGGTAGTGGCAGAGACATTTTTCTAAGGTTGATTTCAAAAGTGCTCACTTTATCGTGAACAGCCCATACCAGTGGCCACACAAGTATTACTCCCTAAATTTATCTAAAGACCTCGCGACTGAGCGCTGTAGTTGCCTTCTTTGCGACGTTATGTTGCCAGGCCTTCGTTGGGGGAGGAGGGTTGGAGAGTTGAACAGGGTATATATAGTCTGTTTCGCAACATTATGTATTCCTACCACCGACAAACCAAGAAAAAATGTAAAATATTTTATCTCACTTTGCCACCATTTTCTCAATTCCGCTTGTACATGTATTGTCATGTGTGGTATCCTAGTTCGTTTTAAGTCTTATAACTGACAACAGGAGACTAGCAAGGCTTCAGTTTGTATGTGATCCGCTTGTAGATGTTTCGTCCGAACTGCCTGTGCGACCTTGAAACTGCTGTGATGATAAGAAAAAAAAGGTGGTAAGCGTATAGGGGTATTCACATATTTCCCGGGGTTTCACTAGGCATTGGCTAAACCACGGGGTGGTCAGGTGTTTACAGGACCGCCCATTACGTCTAATAGGCGTCAACACACTTGTCTCTTCATCAGCACCTGATTACCTCGGGTTGGATTAAATTGTACACACTGCCATTACAATATTGTTAAACGTCTGGCTACAAAGAATACAAAATAAAATCAATGAGTCTAGGAAGGTTTTTTTGTGCAAATAGTAAGCATTCATGTTTGAAAATTATATATTTCGAATTGTACTGTTGTCAGAAAACCAAGTATCCGCAATTGAATTGAAAAATCATCAGCATGTAGAAGCAAGACAGTCGTGGGCATTTAAGTGTGAGACAAGGAAAGGAAAATAATTTCCAAGCAATCGATGGTGCTTGCAATTCCGTACCTGAAAGATAGACAGCGGTATCAAGAAGAAAGTCCCGAGATATATGCTACGTTTGAAGTTGTGAAGACAGTGTAGCCAAAGCTGCAAACTATAAAGTCTCTCTCAACCACACGATGAGCTTGCAGAGCTGAAGCCGTATATGCTACTCTGGTCAATTATGAATCTATTGTGAATACTACTGAGGCAACAGCGGAGGGGACTATTTACAGCGAAGCTAGAGCTAGTGAGAAATTTATACTCCAGTCATGTGAAGTATTTCAACTTCATATTGAGCTTAGTAATCATGAATACAATTTTCCTAATAATTCTGAAGACAAAGACAAGCAAAATCTTACAGTTATCTACCATTGATCTGTGTGTGACAACGGAATAATTCCAGACACTTTCCTCAGATTTAGAACATTTGAGAAATTAAGACAATTTGCGATGAGATCCAAAAAGAGTTGAAGAAAAGTGTGACATTAGGAATTGATATACCGAGTCCAAGGAGAGAACGTGTTACTACTCTTGAAAAATATAAAACCATTAAGAAATCAATGTTTACCTTGAATCAGTGAAGGACGAATGTCAAGTAATTATTTGTAAAGATAAGAATGACTCTCTCCTTCAAGGTTTAAATACCAGGTTCTCTCAAGAAACTCAGAAAATTATTTCTGCTACTAGCAGAAGTTTGAGACTCGCTTCCACTCAAAATGATCTTTAATTTTTGAGTAAAAAAATTTACCCGAGTGCTCCAGAGCTTCAAGCTTAGATGCTTCTTCTGAAAAGCAAAATAGGTTAAGGATGCCCTCCAAATGCTATGGAGGACTGCTTGATATGGCTCTCAGAACACACCCGTAATCAAACATACGAAACTTCTACCAACTGCTGATAAAATTCGCTGTTATCATTGTGATTAGCTGTCCCTGTGAAAAAGGATTTTCTAAACTGTGCGATGTTTAAATAAATTGAGATCAACATTGAATACATCACCGCCTTCAGAACCTCATGCTTTCTCACATTCAACAGTCTCTTGCAAAATGTGTACAGTTAGCAGATGTTATAAAGAATTCAAAACTATGTTTACATCTGATAAACGAATGAACTTTTAAACTAATAATAAAATCAACCCAAGCCTAAACTACGTAACATGAAACTACTCAAGTCGCTTCCTCTAATTTTTTATTTTATTTGATGTTTTGGTTTCGTTTCATTAAAGTGAGATAACCTTTAATTTTCTTAAAATAACCATCCTCTATGCATCCACATTGGGCCTTGGCCAAAGTTAAGTGGTTATGTATCATTGCCCAACAAGGATCCTAGAAATGGGACCACCCATTCCTTCAATGTTCTTAAAATAGCCATCCTCTATGCATCTACATTGGGTATTGGCCAAAGTTAAGCGGTTATATATAATTGCACAACAATAATCCTGAAAATGGGACCACCTATTACCTCAACAATGGCTTCGCCTATGCCACTAGGGTTTGTCAAACATTACCTGGTGCGATCGGTCGGCGACAAGAAACCCCGACTTATGGTTGAATAACTCCGGCGAGGTAGTGTGATGAAGCGGCCTGAGAGGGCAGGGACGCCATTCCAGGGCGCTGACGACGCGGGAAGGGGCGGCAATTTTCCACTGGGATGTGCACCACGCTGCTATCTCTGCGGTCCCGGGATCCGTCAGCAGATTGTCCCGTCGTGATTTATGGACTTTGGTCGAGACTGCCAGCCGTGTCATCGGCTCTGCACTGCGGCCGCAGCACTTTGTGTTGCGCTACTCTCGGAGTCACCATGGGATGTCAGTTTAGTCCTCTTCAAGTAGTCCTGGGATGAAAGTGTACTACTCCCAACGTCGTCATGGGATGGCAATTTCTTTATCACCCTAGAATGTCTTGTCCAAGCACTAATCCTAAATTCAGCCTGAGTTGACAGTGTGCTACTACTTACGTCATCTCCTGATAACTACTATTATTTTCCCTACAATTCCCTGGGATAACAATACACGATATACTACACATGGAGTTAGGAGTATACAGGATATGGTATGTTGTGACGTAGGTGAAGCAGCTGGAGATAGGTGGCTTTACTATGGACTCCAGCCGCCATCTTGAATGCAGCCCAAAACATTGTGTTTACATTAGAATGACGTTGCGAGAAAGGTTACTTTCGTAGCATTCCGTGTTGAACAAAGAACGGCGCGTGAGTGAAGATACCAAGTGTCTACATAACTACAACAATGTAGTGATAATGCGAGGTTCAAATGATGTATCGTGTAGCCAAGGAGTACGAGTGGTACAAAGCCTTGAGTATAACCTCAAATTTCTGGAGAAGTCAGTCATAGCGGTAAACATACCACACAGGTAAGATTTAGAACCTACATAATGTGTGAATCAAGCTGTAAAAGCAACAAACAGTAAATATAAGAATTTATGTGCGAAATATTCAAATGTGGAATATATTGATGAGTAGTATTAACAAAAAAAATGCATACCACACATGGCCTGCATCTAAACAGCACTGGCAAATCATAAGTTGCTTCTAGAATTTGTGACATTGTAAAAGGTAGTGGAAATAGTTCTCAGCATGCCAAACTCACCTTCCTAGATAAATGGTTGGCTAAGAGTAATCGTGTAAATTCTAAGCAAGAAATGGTAATCCTACATCTAGTCCTAAACAACCCAATTGTACTTTAATTGATAAATTGGTAATTAGGGGTAAGGGAAATGTTAACATGAAAACTTTTTTAGTGTAAGCTGAGCAAAGAACCATAATAGTTGTATTCCTGAAAGTATAGACAACAAACTCAAAGACCTCAAGCTCACCTCAACACCAACAAAGTATACAGTCTCTGAAAAAATAACAAGCATTCACCAAAATATGTGTAGCCTAAAGAATAAAAAATTCTGCTTGAAAATCTATTAGTATTAATACAGCCAAATATAATTTGCTTAACTGAACACTGGCTAAAGCAGTGTGAAATTTCTAGCTGTCACTTTAAAAACGCTATGTTATCCTCTCAGTACTGCAGGAAAACAACTATTGGTGGAGGAGTTTGTATGTATGTTAGTAACAACCTCACTTTCAAATTAATAAATATTGATAAGTGGTGCCAGGAAAAAATATTTGAAGCTAGCTGTATTGCTGTACCTATGCTAAATCTTTGTGTAACAGTTGTGTACAGATCCCCCATTAGAAATAATATAGACCTCTTGTTTACCTCATTGGAAATTATATGTGGAGATTTTAACATTGATCTCAACAAAAATGACAGTTTAACAAACAGGTTTAGAAATTTACTACTCAAATTCAACTTGCAATGCACCACAAGTGGCCCCACAAAATATGCATGCACCAGTAAGACAACAATAGACAACATTTTAACCAATATTGATAAAGAAAATTTTGATACACCAAATTTTGTAACAGCTATATCTGATCATGATGCCCAAATCCTGTATCTCGAATGGACTTAAGCTAAAATAATCAATACAGTAAAGTAAATGAGAAAAAAAGAGGGTTTTTAGTAAAGAAAATATCTCATTTTTCAACATACTACTATGCCAAGAGTCTTGGCATGAGATCTTCTCTCTGTCAGATCCAAATTTTGCTTGGAATACATTTTCCAAGCTTTCATCAAGAATATTTAATCATGCTTTTCCTAAGCAGGTAGAAGGCCTACATGAACAAAGCGCAATCTCTAATAAATTGATGACCAAAGGCCTTCATATACCGTATAACAGGCTTAGAACACTACATCTGAAAAATTTATATTATGATAGCAAAACTCTAAAGGTGTGCACGAAACGCTATGAAAAAAAATCTATCGTAAACTAATTCTAGAAGCAAAAAAGTACTATAGAAGAAAATCATTAAAAAACTCTGCTAACAAAACTAAACTAATGTGGACACTGATAAAAAAAAAATTAGACTAAGCCAAATATGAAACATAAATATCTAACTTTACGAATAAACAGTACCCTGATTGACCACTTAAAAAATAGCCAATGATTTCAATAAGTAGTTCACCACAATACCTCTTAAAGGAAATTGAATTAACAAACCATACTATTAACACACTTCCTGGAAAGAATTTAATCACAAGTAACTCCAATTCCTTATTTTTTACCGCACTTGCAGAAGATGCTGTCTAGTCAAAATTATAAACAAACAAAAAAACAAAAATTCTGCTGGTTTGAATGAAATACCTATCACACTAATTAAAAAATGCTGTCAAAATATAACAAGTATGTTAGCATTTATTTTCAATATTTGTTTAGCTGAAGTTGTCTTCCCAAATAGGCTTGAATGGGCAAAGTTAGTATCAATTCACAAAAAAGGTAGTGAGAAAAACATGAAAAACTATAGACCAATTGCAGTCCTATCTTCTTTCTCAAAAATATTGTAAAAAATAACTGCCACAAAACTTGAGAAACTTCTTGAAAAAAATAATATAATATCTAAACGTCAATTTGGATTCCTGAAAGGGAAATCAACAGAACAGGCTATCTATAGTTTCATAAATAAAAATATTAAAATCCCTTGATAACAGAGAACATACTGTTGGGATATTTACTGACCTTACAAAAGCATTTGAGTGCGTAAACCTCAGTCTTCTACTGGAGAAACTACACACTTATGGTGTTAGGGGTGTAGTTATTGATCTTTTTAAATCATATCTGCAAAACCGCTATCAGGTAACATCGGTTCAATATAGCGATGAAAAAGGAATGTGCACTGATTTCATTTCTGATCAAAGCCCTATTACTGTAAAAGTTCCCTAAGGCTCAATCTTGGGGCCAATTCAGTTTATAATATTCATAAATGATCTACCACTGACATTAAAAAATGGTGATATTGTAATCTTAGTGGATGACACAAATGTTCTACTATCTGAGGATAATAAAAGTGAACTGATAACAAATGTTAACACAATACTAAGTGAACTAAGAAAATGGTTTCAAAATAATAAGTTATTATTAAATATACCAAAATCTTTCAAAATGTAATTTTCACTATCTGCAAACCATAAATCCATAATTTAAAAGGATGAGATAATCTTTATTGACAACCAAAAACTGGAAACAACCACACATGTAAAATTTAAAGGGTTACTTATTGGCATAATCTTAAATTGGGTCTTACATACAGGGACTGTGTGCAAAAAACTATCATCAGTGTGTTTTGCAATCCATAGGCTTACATTAAAAAACAAAGCTCCCTTGATGTAGTCATGGACTTATATTACTCCAATATTCAGTCTATTCTTTCATATGGAATTATATTCTGGGGAATTTCCTCCAATTGGATTAAAGTTTTCAAGATTCAGAAAAAAATTATGCGAATCATAAAAGTAAAAATATCATAAGAGTCACTGCAAACCTTTATTCAAGGAACTTAGGCTGTTTCTGAATTCACAGTATATACTTGTTAAGTATATACATTTGCGTACTAGCAGTGATGTGTACTAATCATGTACTTGTTGAAATCATTCGGACATGTCATCAGCTACTCATGTTAGACTGGTCGCACATTCTGGTGCAAATATCAGAAACTAGGCATGTGACAACAGAAAAATTCGATTCAATATAGTGTTATATATTTACGTTACAACTTCTATGGTTACGCATTTGGTAGACTCACAAACCTTATAAACATTCATTTATTTTTGTTATGGTATTGTACATTGACATCTTACTAGTTTAAGTGCTGAAGCATGGCTTTAGCCTGGAATGAGCAATTAATAGCAGCATTAGCGGGTGTGTATTATTTGCAGGGCGGAAATGAAAGGCGACGCAGTAATATTGTCGTATACTGGTTGCTTGGCAGAGCAGCAAGACAACAGGTGTGTGTTGTTTTGAACTAAAACTAATACAAACAAATATGCCAATATAATGTCTGTGTTTGGTCGTTGTGCACTTTGAGTACGAATTGTACAAAAGAAAAACAAATTGCAGAAATATATAAAAGTCTTGTACCTCGGTATCCTGAGGTTATATTTATCTGTTCAGATTGTCTCGATTTCACAAGTATTCATTCCACACCAATAGCCTTGGGATATTGCTTTATCGCGTCATTGGAAGATTGTAAACAAATTAGGGTAGTTGTTATGGTATTTGTTGCATTTATTTATCGTATGTAAAGGGGCATTACACAGAAACTGACATTTTTTTCCTCGTTCCTCTACGTACCTTACTATGAGTTTGAAATACCTATACACGTTGATAACAAAAGAAGGAGAAATAAAATTCAACGGGTTTTGCAATAACTTAAAAATGCGGATTGCAAATGTAATATTGTTTGTAAGCATACACCTGGGAAATATACTACGGATGTTTACAAAACGCTCATAATTTTATTCATAATTGGAAGCATATTTACCAAACTGACAATTATTTACGCATACGACAGAACAGCATTTAGTAAATACTTATTAACTTTTAAAACTTTCGAATTTTTTAACCACAAAACCTACAAGTTAATTTTTACACCAGAAATACAATATGGCCACTGTCGAAATACGCATGTATGCCCAGCAAGTATACAATTTAAAATACTTGCAAGTATACTTCCTGTGTGTACTATACTGGGAATTTAAACAGCGCTAGTATACACATGGTGATGTCATTTCCGGCGACAAGTACGCACAAGTATGCACTTTTTGAGAATTTAGAAACAGCCTTAATGTCCTAACATTCCCTTACCTATACATATATCACACCATACTCTTCTCCATACTAAACATAAGGGATGATTACAGCAAAATATTCATAGTTGCTTTACCAGAGGTCATAAAAATTTACATATTATTGCTCACCGGACCAGTACATATGCGCATAGCCCCTTTTAAAGCGGCATCAAACTATTAAATAGTTTACCCTTAGAAATAAAAATGACCAAAAATTCAAACTCATTTAAAAAAAAGCTAAAGATGTGCCTAATAAAAACCCGTTTTACTCTAGATGAATATTTTAATGATAGTCGAGACTGTTAATTTATGTACTATAAATAATATATATGTAAAGTATAATAGTGTACTTATATCAAAGTTTGTTAACATACTCCAGGATATATAAACACTACTTATAATTAATTTACTACTTCACTTCTGTAAATGTGTGCTGTACTCCTTAGAGTTTGTGTGTGTATTATATGTTACTTTAATGTGTTACATAGTTTCTTTTTTTCAAATTATATTATATGTTATTGTAATGTTAATGTAGTGTTATGTATGTATTTATGTGTGTAGTATACATATTGATATGTGTTTCTATATGTACCTATTTATATGTGCTGCGTGTGTATTATTATGGTTGTTTAGTTGTGTTTGGTAATATTTCTGCTGAAAAAATTGATAACTCCCTTCCAGTATGTATTGGAAATCATGGAGGCTGAATAAATCAAATAAATAAACTAGTGCAACAAAACGGTTGCCAGCAGCCTAGCTGAATTTCTGGAAGGCAAAGATCACATGTTCCTGAGCCACGATTAAATAATTATTTGCTGACATTTATATTTAAATTCCTAACACTGACAATGACTCGAGAGGTTTGTTTCCAACATGACTTCATCTCCTTTTTACATACTATTTAATGTCAATATAGTACATGGTTTCTGAAAAATAAATTCAAATATGGTTTAAGTTACTCCCTCTCTTTACATTACATTAGTTCTCTGTTATGGCAACAGTTTTATATTTGGTTATCCCTTATTGTAGGGTACAGGTTTGTTTCTTGCATCTACAATGTTGGAGAGGATTAAGTTACCCTTGGTACATAACTAAAGCACAGAAATTAAAATTTTTACTGCATTGTCTGCACTGAATAATAAGGTATTTTAGCAACTTTTCAGAAGGAGAAAAAAAAGGGGGAGCAGGAGCCATTTCTGGATAATTTTATTTCCTATGTCTACAAAAATTGTTTTATCTTTCTCCAAAAGTGCAATTTAGTACCAAGGGCTTAGTCAGTTAGTAGCCACAATTTTAATTCAGCCCAACATGTTAAAATTTTCACATTGGGAGGGAAAACTAAAATAAGTAATTATTTCTATACATACGCTTTTAGGGATAATGAAGTAACCCCCCTAATGTATGAAAACTTATTCACCAGCATTTTAGGTTACTTTGGGTAGTTTAATTAGATTCGGATACATTGTTGAACTACAATGGGTGAAAGATGCATGGACCGTAATGGTACCGATAACAAGCGCACATGTACTAACCACTGCCAAAGTGGTCCACATTGTTGAACTACAATGGGTGAAAGATGCATGGACCGTAATGGTACCGATAACAAGCGCACGTGTACTAACCATTGCCAAAGTGGTCCACATTGTTGAACTACAATGGGTGAAAGATGCATGGACCGTAATGGTACCGTAACAAGCTCACGTGTACTAACCATTGCCAAAGTGGTCCACATTGTTGAACTACAATGGGTGAAAGATGCATGGACCGTAATGGTACCGATAACAAGCGCACGTGTACTAACCACTGCCAAAGTGGTCCACATTGTTGAACTACAATGGGTGAAAGATGCATGGACCGTAATGGTACCGATAACAAGCGCACGTGTACTAACCACTGCCAAAGTGGTCCACATTGTTGAACTACAATGGGTGAAAGATGCATGGACCGTAATGGTACCGTAACAAGCTCACGTGTACTAACCATTGCCAAAGTGGTCCACATTGTTGAACTACAATGGGTGAAAGATGCATGGACCGTAATGGTACCGATAACAAGCGCACGTGTACTAACCACTGCCAAAGTGGTCCACATTGTTGAACTACAATGGGTGAAAGATGCATGGACCGTAATGGTACCGATAACAAGCGCACGTGTACTAACCATTGCCAAAGTGGTCCACATTGTTGAACTACAATGGGTGAAAGATGCATGGACCGTAATGGTACCGATAACAAGCTCACGTGTACTAACCATTGCCAAAGTGGTCCACATTGTTGAACTACAATGGGTGAAAGATGCATGGACCGTAATGGTACCGATAACAAGCGCACGTGTACTAACCATTGCCAAAGTGGTCCACAGACACATTTGTGACAAAATATCTTTGTTGTTACTTACCAGCTCGTGCAATTATTATTTTTAGTTTGAAATTTTCCTCTAAATACATTAAATCTATTCAGTTTCAATATGTATGTGTGGTTCTAGTTTTCTGCAACATAAACTCTGCTAAAACAGTGTATATCCAAAACACTTTATTATTTGTTTCATATGTAACTACCGCAGACCTGGTGAATAGTCGAAACTGTGGGTGATGATTTTGTCACTATTGTAAACATTATCATTAGCATGTCAAAATACTTACCAATGTTTTCAAATCGAATAACTTAGGTCTACTGCGAAAGTTTTCAAATGCCACTTCCAGGAATACATGATTTCTCTATAATTTTTTTTAGTTTCATTTTCTTTTGTGCATTTTGGTCTGTAAATTCCCATCTCTTAATGCTGTATGTATACATGTATGTTAGTACATTGCAACACAAGTAAACTTTATTTATTTAACTTAACATCTTGACGACAGCATCTTCATTAGAGAATGGTAAACCAAGAACACAATGAAGGGAATACAAGGAAGGAATTGGTCAAATTGTCTTTATTGAGTCACACCAGAAATTGCATGGAGTGAGTTTGAGAAACCATGGAAATTGCAAATCAGGAAGGCTAAATTCAATAGCTATTAAAAATATGAGAACTGATTTGGTTGTAGGCCTATATTCTTGTGTTGATAAACAGCTCATTTCTGGTTTGTCAGAACAACTTGTGAGTTCATACAGCACTCACAAAGCTATTCAATTTCATTATAAACAAATGTTGTCTTTCTCCAGCATGGCTGCTTCACTTGTAACGCACTCGCAGAAGACTTCAACAGCGTATTATATTCGATTTTAGTACGGTTGAAGTTTTATTACAACTTTTAAAAGCTCCTATAGTCGTCAGAACATTATTTCGTGGTATATTTCCGAGACAAATATATAGGAAATGTGAATCAAATCAGCGAAAACACCGTATACAACACTTCCATTTAAATGTAAATAATTCATAACTTTACATATTTAACAGCGAAATTTATATCTAGTTATCTGAGACAAACACACTTACGCTTTATGTATATTATCGTTTAGGTCAAAAACGGTTGTATATTAATTTATGTCAATTTTAATACTCTTAAAAATACCCGTGAAATATCAGCCGATACAATGTTCTGGGCTGCTAATGATCACGTGACCTTTACACCGAAAAATAACGCTCTATCTCCACGAAAAAAAAACTGGCTTCACTTATTAACACTGCACGGTATAGGACATAGCCACCCCCTGATACTACATCACTCTTAAAGGCGGTTCACAGTAAAGTGAGCACTTTTGAAATTAACCTTAGGAAAAAGTCACTTCTCCTGCCAGCATATATTTTAACGGGCGTACTGAGTGACAGGCGCCCAGTAAAGTTGGTAACGATGAATGGAAAGTAGTTCCATATCATACAGTCATATTAAAATTGTTAGGTAACCATTTGTGATAATTTCTATTATTTCTTTCGCTTTCTGTTTTTATGCATCGGAAGTGGGAAAACGAGAGCAGAATTGTAATATACTTGCTTTTCTAATAATTTCACTGTTTCACTTGACCGACGCCATGAATAAAGTGACGAGGTCAATGGCAATGTTAATTTTATATAAGGAGCTTTCAAAAGTGTTCATTCTACCGTGAACAACCTATATACGAGTGTCAGTTTACAACAATTTTCGCTTTTTTTTTTTTTTTTTTTTTTTTTCAGACAGTTTCTTTTTGCGCAGGCTCTCACGTTCGTCACTGAAGTGTCGGACAACATACGTGTTTGTTTATTACCTTCCAAAGAGGGGAAAGGGATTTATACATATCCTAAAGTTCTGATGATTGTTTCCCCCCCTGACTGACTTTACTGGCCCCCTTCCCTGACCGTGGTAGGGCTTGGCTTACTAGCCGCCTAGAAACTGCTAGCTACTCCTAGCTACAACAGCAAATGGCGGCAGTTATCCCCCGGGGCCTGGAGGGATCCCTGCATTTCCTGTTTGAGCTGCGTCGCAACACAGGTTGGGCTCACTTGCTTTCTTCTGGATTCACGTTCCGGGGTTTTCTGTAGCTGTCGCTCTTCTACGCTCGATGCAGAACGGCTCTACGCAGTACGCATGGAGTCCTCTCCACTGCCACTGTGAATGAACTGTCATCCTTTTAGAAGATTTCAAAACGGAATTTTTATAAGTTTTTAAATTGTACTCTTGCCTTATATAACACTCAGAAACTTGAATTCGACAACTGTCAACCTCCATCGACGTGGTCGCTAAGTTTTGCATATGAATTGCAAATATTGTGGGTTGGAATTCCAAGCAAACGATTTTTTCCTTAAATATTTCATGTATTTATTGTTTGTAGCACAGAAGCGGCTTCACAAGTAACTACTAAAGGCCCTTGCACAATTGAAAACTTTAACATTTTACTTTACCATTTGTCTACGTTTGCTTTCCGGCATGTTTCTTATGAAGCTTGACACAGTGGACCTGTCAAAGGTAAAGTCAAATACTCTTGACTTTACGATTTCGAAATGTTGAAATTTAAAGTCAAAGTAATGCGGCCATTTTGCCGAGAATCTAACAGAGGTAATCTGGAAAGTGCGTTATTTTATTGTAGTGCGATTTTAATCTTGGTAGGCCTATATTAAACACAGCTACTCTTAAATTAAATAATTGGCAAACGAATATATTGTGAAGAGGAAATATATGAATGGACATATTTTAATAAAGTAAACAAAAGGGTTTTTTGTTTTGAAATAAACTTCTAATATAAATTTTAAGCCTATTTTTTTAAAAGAGGCGCGTAAAATGCATTTCTGGATAACATCATAATTATTCTCATAACAAGAAATACATGTTTACGATCTCGCAGAACCTATGTTCAGTTTTCTGAACTCTCACTTTACAATTCTACTGTGATTGGTGGTTTCTGCAAAGGAATGGAAACGTAAAATCAAATGCTTAAGTTTTCTATTGTGTTAAGAAGCGGCGCAATCACGCGCGTGATCTGTGATCGGCACGGCAAACTACGAAATCGTTCCTGGAAAACACGAGAGATAGCGCGGGCAGCTCCAAGAGTAAACCGAAAAAAAAAAAAAAAAAAAAAAATGTGTTTGGCGTTGAGCGTTTGAGGGTTCGTAGTGCTTTAATCACAATATCGATTCTGCGGATGGTCGTGAGCTGTCACAAGCGCTGTGGTTGCGGAGCGTAGACGTGGCGAGTGTTGCGCGGGGGGTGGTGGGGGGGGGGGGGGGGGGGGGGTTGAGAAGTAGCCATTTCGGAATGGTTACCATTCCGGAAATTTTGCAAGTTGTCATCCACAAAAGCCTGAAAACAGTCCACTACCTGAATGGTAATCAATATGTCTTTTTCGCGTCAGCGAAGATTGGGGTTTCCCCACAAATGATTTTCAAGCGTAGCCTTCTCGCACTTCAAAATTATTGTACAAGCGTAGCCAAACATTACGCACCGGACCAGAGTCCCAGAGCGCCAGCAGGGGAGTGTGTGTTGTTTTGCAATTTAACATATTTTTTTACTATATTGCTGTAATATTGTCAATGCAGTTTCACACTTGAGTCCTGAATGGTTAACATTCAGGCAGTGGACAGTTTTCAGGCTTTTGTGGATGACAACAAAAAAACACACATACCGCAATTGTAAACATTCCGACTGTGGGCACTTTTCAGGATATTTGGGATGTGAATGTCGGTACAAAAATCAGGATTGGTAACGATTCCTACAATGGATACTTTTCAGGATTCAGTAACGCAGTGCTTTGCTAATAAAATCGGAACGGTTACAATTCCGGATTTTTCTTCGCAAGTATGGATGCAAAATTTCCGGAATGGTAACCATTCCGAATGGATTCTTTTCAGTCGGCCGGAAGGTGCTACATGTAGTTCCTGATTCTACGTTGCCGGCGGTGGACGGGCACGGAAGAGAAGAATTATTGTTTACTTTGAGCAATGACGACTATAAAAAGTGGTGTTGTGTTTTGAAAACGAATACGCATTTGGCGCAAAGCAAACTTTCTGTGTATTATTTCGTAGTATTGCCTTGTTTTTTTTTTTTTTTTTTTTTTTTTTCGTATGTCTTTTATTGAACATTCTTGCCAAAAACTTAAATTTATTTCGCGAGAACGGCGGACAGTTTATCGTCGATAAACTGTCGCATTATTGTGGAATCACAAATGGAATCGGTTAGCGATCATCGGCGTCAAACGCATCGCGTCCCATCGCAACACAACGCAACGCACTATTGTGAGAAGCAATGTATTAGCGGAAATAAAGTAATTGCGTAAGCTAACGATTTGCTCACCGATCTAGTTTCACGGCCGAATATTAAACATGTTGATGTGTTTTCTTAAATTTTCACTCTAGTGCGAACTAATAAATTTATTCTTGATGTCGGTGCTAACAAATTATCAATGGGAATAGTCTGCCTGCACAATTAGCCATGTTTCAAAGCCAAGCTCTTTTATTGGAGTATTGATGTATAGCCATAGGCCTACATAATATCCCTCCCCCGACCCCTCCCCAACCACCGGCAACACTACATCAGCAATCCTACCCCTAGAAGAAAGCTGAGATGTGTGACTTGACATCTAATGGCTGATTCTATGAGCAAATATGGACACAAAGAATCCATCATTCATCTGGTGACTAATATTCCTGAATCCTTTTTGTGTTTGCAAAGAGGTTGCAAATACGGTGTTGGCTCAATTCCGGTTGATACTATTCCGGGACTATTTACATGTCAAAAGGAAGGTACCATAAAATCCGAAGTTGTATCAAAACCGGGTTGTCTTATTTCCGGCCGGGGTATCATAAAACCCGGAGTTTAGCCAAATCCGGATTGACTTATTTCCGCATCTCAACTAAAGGGCAGTACTGAAATGTATGCTGAATAAGGTCAACTAAAGTCGACATGATTCCGGTTGCCATAATTCCGGAAGGTCTTGAAATGCATACCAATGCGAAAATTCCGGAGTTGAGTCGAATCTGGGTTGACTTAATTCCGGTACATATTTTGTGTATGAAAGGAGGTTGTTGAAAATCCGGAGTTGAGTGAAGTCTGGTTTACTTAATTCCGGTAAGATTTTCGAACTAAAACAGGGTAGCTAAAACAGATTTGAGTCAATTCCAGGTTGACTCAATTCCAATTGTATTTTGTGTTTGAAAAGTGTTTCTTGAAAATCCGGAGTTGCGTTAATCCAGTTGACATATTTCCGGTATAATTTTCATGTTGACAATGGGGTACCTGAAAATCCGAAGTTGAGTCAACTTCAGGTTGACATAAGTCCTGTCAAGGTACCACAACATCCGGAATTGACTCGATTCCTAGTTGACTTAATTCTGTCGCCCCGCAGAGGCCCCATGAATCCAGTGCATCTTTCTTTGACCACTCAGAAATCATGTCTAAAACCAAAAGTATATCATCATACAACTCAAGAATAATGTTGGAGTTAAAAGTATTGTCTCCAGAACTTGCATTAAGTACCAGCATTTTGTATAAGATTTCAAAAACGATGCATTATATAAAATATTTAGAGACCAATAACTGCCAGAACCTAAACGTTATATAAAAAACGGTATTTACATTGTTTTTATATTTAAAACAGTTTTGAAGATATCCGAAAATATCCATGTACAGCATTTTACACCAACATTGGCACACTTCCTGCAGTAACCACTACTTGAAATAATCCACCAGTTATTAGTAGTCTGGGCTGCTTCTGTAGTCCGATGTGCTGTTCTTTTTCCACATAGTTTACTATTTACTGATATTTTCCGGAACTGTAACGGTATATTGTAATACTATCTACGTGATTATCGGCTCACATTATTGGTATAGGCTGTCCACGGTAAAATGAGCACTTTTGAAAGCCCTGATTAAGATCTACTTGTATGCACGTTGTATATTCTTCCACCTTATGTAAAATTAACATTGTCATGGACTTCGCCACTTTATTCATGCGTCCGTCAATTAAAAGTGTGAACATTATGGGACAAGTAAATATTTTAAAATCTGCTCAGTTTTACACTTCGATTTATTAAAATTAACAGGAAGCGAAAGAAATAATTTAAGTTATCACAATACCTAACACTTTTATTTTGACGTTAAGATATGGAAGTACTTTCTCTCCATCGTTACCAACTGTACTGGGCGAATGTCACTCAGTGCGCCCTAGAAATATGTGCAGGTAAGAGTAGTGACATTTTTCTAAGGTTGAGTTCAATGTGCTCACTTTATCGTGAATAGCATTTACCTACATAACCATTACATCATCCTACTGTTTCCACATAAAATATTTTCATACCTGAGGGTGTTTTTCCTTCCAACCGAGAGCTATGAAGATGGTGCCAAGATGTGTTTGTAGCTGCCCGGAGAAAAAATGACAAGAAAAATGACAGTCGGTGCAGTACAGCACCCTATTTAATCCATTCAATTTTACCTCCAAATTTTCTGAAGCCCTGCTAAAATTCTACTTCCAGGATATCCCCCGCCTCATAAAAAGAAAGCTTAACTGAGTGTATAAAATTATACCAGAGGGAAAACCCACAATATTCGTGCACACTCAGCTCAATTTAAACAAAAATAAAATATATTTTTACTAACGCAAGTATAGAATGGTTCTAATACAGGACATATTCAGGAAACAAACAAGAACGTCATAGTGGGTGATTTTCCAAAGGTTTGATTCAAGAAGTGTGACGAAACCGAGAGTAGACTATAATACCAGGATTGGCGGATCAATAGGCCTACATCAGTCGCACGTCACACATGTCGTCGCTCGGATTTTTACTTAACGCTTTATGTGCTCGCCACGATTACAAGGCTCGACTTCCTGTCTACTGATAGTGCAGAGTGCGTTCCCGCAAAAGCCATTTTAATTTAAAACCTAAGGTGGTTTCAGAAAGTGGTTAGGTTGTTACGGAGAGGAAAATGTCATCGCTAGCGGTAAAGAAATCCCGGATTCATTCACTCGTTATAAAGACACGTCTGTTTCTTCCTAGACTACAGTTCTCGCTCCTCAGCTAAAACAATGAAACCCGTAACTAAAAACACAGCACAACAAATACCATGAAACAGAATATAACTATTACAAAATACAGTAGACACCAAACTACATAATTACTAGAAGGATATATTTCTGTAAGGGCTATAATTTGGCTTAATTTGATTAGTGCACTGACGGATCCTTCCTGTGTATCCCGCTGCACGATAAAAACTCAGATTTCTTTGAAGAGACACTCGTCATGGGTATGAAAATTTTCTACGCTTCTTAAATATTAAAAATAAAAAATTCGATCTTACATCTGTGTTTACTTAAACTTTTTCCATGTTTTTATAACACCAATCATAACATCTTATTGTACGAAGACCTGACAAACTAGAACATAATGACCAAACTGCACTCGATTCTGATAAAGCATCTCGCCAAATGTAAACGCGGTTCTGTTTTTCTGTCACAGCATGTTCAGCAACGCTGATGATGAATCTGTCGAAATTGCAAAGGGAAACCGGAATCAATACAAGATTATATTTCATAGAGACTATCATTTATTCCAGTCATACAGGCAGGCTATAAAGTACATTTCTTACACGAGATACTAATCGTACAGTACTTAGCTTTTAACTCAGTGATGAAGGACACCACAAGCCCCAAACGAAAAATTGGTTACGTTTAGAAATATGCTAAATTTTTATTAAGGTAGGGTTCCACAGCCATGGATAACCAAGAATCAATTTTATTATTGTTTACAGTATGATGCAGACGACGAAAGTGTACAAATTAACTAGGAAATAATACACTGGTGGAAAATGTAAGTTGAATACCCGGACGCAATGGTCCCACACGAATGAAGGTTTTATTGGATATTTATACAGGCTGTGCACTGTATATGATAATGATCACAGGGTCGTACACCTACGGAGAAAGGCTACAGAGTGTCTTGAACAACACTGTCAGTATCTTGTGTAGCCACCTTTAGCGACGATGCATTCCTGCAGTCGTGCATAGGGACGATCACAGATATATTGGATGTCATATTGGGGAATAGTGTTACATGCTAATTCCACCTGTTGGAGCAATTGGTGAAGGTTTGTTGCCGGTATTGCAGACAGCACCAAACGCCATCTTATCATGTCCCGCACATGTTCAATGGGAGATAGGTCGGGCAATCGTGCTGGTCAGGGAGTTGACGAACGCCTTCGAGAGCACGTTGGGAAATACGAGACGTGTGTGCAAGGGCATTGTCTTGCTGGAAGAGTACGGCAACAAAATGGGCTGGATTATGTTCTGGATGCAGCAGTCCCTCGACATACATTAGAGGCATGCTGTAATTGTAGGCTATTGCTCCCCAGACAATGATGCCAGGAGTTGGTTCTGTACGTCGCTGCCGTATACACACTGGTTATTGCCGCTCTCCTGGTAGACGCCGTATTCGCAAACGGCCGTCACTGGCGCCAAGGCAGAATCTGCTCTCGTCACTAAGCACAACTCCGCACCATTCATCCCTCCAGTTGCGTCGTTCGCGAAGCCATCCGAGGCGGGCTGCAAGGTGACGAGGTGTGAGAGGAAGCCTGGCGAGCGGCATCCTTCATCATAGCTGAGCGTCCACCAAACGTCTGGTGATGGTCCTAGCTGACACTCTGCGTGCAAGAGTGGCCCTAACCCATGTGGCGGTCGCCGTGCGATCAGCAATGGCTGCTAGTCTGATGCGGCGGTCCAGGCGGGAATCCGTATGCCGCTGCCGTCCAGAACCAAATTGACGAGCATGTGCACTATCATTGGACCACCGGCATTACCAATGATACACATCCGACACTTCTCGTCCTACGCGTTGGGTAATTCTTCGGAAGGACCATCCAGCCTCCCTCAGGCCTACGATACTATCTCGTTCAAAGTTCGATAATTGCACGAAGTGTGGTAGAATATGCCGTCATGGCATGTCTACATTGTTTACTACACACAGGCCGATGCTTGAAACAACAGAATACTCTTTCACCGAGTCAACTACCACAATGTATTCGGCTCAGCGGTCCATAACATAGCACTGTCAATCACAGCATGTACTGCCCTCTATTAGGCCTAGTTCCCCATGCCCATATGTTGTTTCTACTTCACCGCATTAGTGCTGTTAATTTTTCATTTACCATCAATAGAAACACATTTATGCGTAAGTTCGTGTGCCTGGATTTTTTTTGTTTCTAGCTTAGCAACTCAGCATCGTTTATAATTAGTCATTTAAAGTGAAAATCTTAGTAAATATAAAAAGAGGAATTTAGCCCACCTTTATCCAAAAATTGCTTAAGTCCCAAAAATTATTGTATATTCTTACATTAGCGGAAAATTTACTATTTTTTCCTAAAACTACCCCAGCAAAGGGATGCTTAAGTTTAAGTGGACCTCAAGGATGTCAAGGTGTTTCGCCATTATGGAACTCCTTTTTTGTAAGTGCCACTTAGCTATGTGTTGCTTAATGAAACCAGTTGCAAATATTCTCATGTTGATAGTGATGCGTTGTGGTGGATAGGTAGTTGAGCTTAATGTCTCGTCGATAGCGAGGTCTTAGGGACGGTGCAAGTTGCACAGGGAGAAGGGACCCATCCCAGAATTCGCCTGGAGTGATTTCGGAAAACAGAAATCAGGATGATCGGACCGGGAATCTAATCCTCCCGAATGCGAGTCCAGCGTGTTACCACTGCACCACCTCGTTCGGTGTGTTGTGGTCATGTGACTAAACGAATCAATGAATATCAATACAGAAGAAATGGAGAAAAAGGTATTTTCTCTGAATTATTGTGTTTGCTTTCGTTATTAGAGCAAACGAATTTTAACAAAAATTTGGTTTTATGATGGAAAATTAATGCTTTAACGTTTGCCTTATATATATATAAAGAATCAGTGCAAATAGATGTCATTGTGTATACGAAAAAAATATATGTATTCAATTCGATCAATAACTAACCACGTGCACTGAAATTTTTTATTTTAAATTTATGTACGTAAATATAAATTTTTTAAATTTTTTGAGGCTACTTTATTATCCTTGAAGTGTTCTGTGATGTTTTGTGATCGCATCTTTATTAGTCATCAGCGCCAAGTGTGATTTTTCGCATCAAAAGTTACAATGGTTCATATAGGCGTGGGCTGTGTTTTTAACTAATCAGAAGTTAAACTGTTTTATATTTTATCTACGGTACTCATGTAATGTTTTAGTCTCGTGACATATATTTACGTAGCTTTCTTCAACAATTTATTTATGCAACAGTAGAATGTTTACCTGTGTTTGTGGCCATCGGGATCCCGGATCGGAGCTCGGAGCAGTTCATGTTCTTTCATTCCGGTCCCCCGGCGGCAATTCTTCCATCAAAATCGATACACATAGTCCAGAATCGGAGCCGGAGCCGATAGTCTGGCATCTTGGGTCTGTCAGCCATCTTAGTCATCATTTTATCATCAATACTACAATTGATCCTCATACATCTTTCGATTTCACAATCTTTCCATCAATCAGCATCACAATCATGAACAAAATCATCACGGCAATCAGGACTGCAATCAGCACCACAATCAGCACCGCAATCAGCAATCCACATCAATCCACACAACAATCCACACTAATCCACACACCAACCCACACACCAATTCACACACCAATCCAAGCTAAAACATATATCTTAATTTTAGAAATTTTTTGAAATCAGTATTTATTATTATTTTATTTTTTTATAAATAAAAAAAAAATGAAATTATTTTCAGATTTTTTTGGGTTCTAGGTCAAAGGTCAAAGTCACCTGTATACAATATTACGGCTAAGATGGCTGACAGAACCAAGATGGCTGACAGAACAAAAATGGCTGACGGTAGGCTCCGATCCCGGATCCTGTGTACCGATTAGGCATACCTTATGCCTATAAAACCAATATGGCCGTCACTACTCTGCTATCGAAAAAGACCACCCCAAATCCTTCCGATGTATCGAAAAGTGCCTTTCAGGGGATTGTTTTTGCAGCTTGGTGCTTTTTTGAGGAAAAAACAGGAAACCTTGAGGGGAAAAAAGGGGAATTTTGAGGGAAAAATTGTCGCCATGGTACTGGAATGACAGAACATGAACAGCTCTGAGTTTCGATCCCGGATCCCGATGGCCCCAAACGCATATAATCATTCTTCTTATAACGATTAATAAAAAGTAATAAGTTAATGATAAATGTTCAAATAAAACTGTTATCTTGTTTAGGTACTGATTGAATATAAGCTAAACGTAATGTATATTCTGAGCAAAGCCTCGTTAAATCATGTTCAAGAAAATTAGTAAAAATCATATTGCCCTCAGAAAGCACTGGTTTACTCATCAGATTACAGTCGTAGTGCGGGAGAATGGCGGCAACGTCGGCCTTTGGGCCGTAAAACCTGCCCTCAGGAAGCAACACTGGCCCTACATATACTACAAGACCATCCCGAATTGTTCTACTCAATAGAATTGTTGTATGCTTTACGTACATTTTTTTTTTTTTTTTTTAAATATATATTTTCAGCGACAGTAGTGAGTAGAAACCTTCGTTGCGATTTCGAAATCCGCATTTTGATGTAAAAACACACTAGTCTAACGTAAACATTAATATTACGTTCACGATGCGTCCTTTATACACTATGCAATGTTTCGCTGATAACAATTTAAGCAATTACACACTGTGAAGAGAATACATTTTCCCATTTAGGATAGCATGATTAATTTATATCTTGATAAATAAATAAGTGATTGAATTTATTGACTTAATGTGATTATGACCACAGTCACCCCTGTATGACATAATTATTTGGGCTCTCGTTAGCAATATTTTAAATTCAAAACGAATTCAAATTTATGCAAACCTTATACGGTACAAAATATTTCTCGTGTAGTAAAACCAAATTGTAAATGTGTTATATTACGCCCAGTCCCAAATTTAATCAAAGTAATAATATACATTTACATATCGTACATATAGGTTTGATGTTTGACATTCTCGCTGTTAAAATTACATGCCTTTAATAGAACGTAACGAAAATGTGACGGAGTCGTATGAAGTGTACTGAAGGTAAACATTTTTTTTTTTTCATTTATTATTAGCATTGCCTATTCTAAATACCTTTACAATGGATGTATAAACAAAATGCGTGCCTGTCTCGAGTTTTTAGCTCACGTTGTATTTCATCATAAATGCTTTGCTTATTTCAGCAAATGACTTGCATCCATTTTCACTAACTTTGAAACTATAAAACTTCTTTTTTTACCAAGTATGTAAATTACGAAAGTAAATGCCGTTTAAACACATTTGGGGTTATCTATACACTATTTCTTCAGTAGCAGCCATTTTACTGTTAGTTTATTTCTCTGTTAAAGGGCCCTCAAGGGTTTAATTAGCTGATTTCGGACCCCTAAATTAAGGGGCACCTAGCGCTGTTTAAGGGTCACTTCAATATTAGGGGATATTGTTGAAACCATCCATCAGAATCCTTATTTTACATATATTCTCATAAATACAGAAATCTAAGCGCAAGATCACCCATCTTGAAATCCTGCACGACCGAGCAAGAGATTCTAAATCGTCTAAAATTGCCAATTTTAATTATGTTATGCGGAAAAGTAACGAAAAACCAAATTCGCAAAAAAAAAAAAAAAAATTAACAATACTGTACAAACTCTGAACAAGTTAATTTTTGGATGAACGAATAAATAGGCATATGAGCCCATCACATCTGTAGCATCGCACTGGCACACGCTTACACACTCTCTCACACTCACACGCGCGCGCACACACACAGAGCATCGATATCCCGCTGCAGGCCGGCAAAAATAGTGCACGGAAGGGTACGCTCGGTGCAGTTATGTACCATTCCCTAAAGTTACCTTCACTTAGCCTGCGTCCTGGCAGTGTGGTCTTTATGCTGCATATTTCCCGCACAGAACAAATTACATCCCCCATGTTGACCTCTTTGAGGCACGAAGGCGAGCCAGCCATTTGATCTCGGTGGTACTTGGTGAGGCAGACATGTTCGAGATGTGCCTTCGCGTGGACCGAACATCTGGTCTGTTCGGAGCGCCGTGCTACCGGCGTATCGCGGCGTCTGGTACAGGTATGCTGCGACGAAACGAACGGTCGCAATGGAACACGCGGCAAGTATAAACTTTTCATGTATTTTTCGATAAGATGATACGAATTAAAATACATTTAGAGCAATTTTGTGGTAAACAAATGAGTTACAATTGTTTTTTATTTATAAAATTTTTATTTGAGAAACTTGCATTTATTAAAATTGATGTTGCAAGAAAAAATAACCATGAAACTACACAAGTAAATTTAATTTTATCATGGTTTGAACACCGACATTTGACATTTGACCTGTGACGTCTTTCGTTTGACACGTGTTTAATGTTTCAAATTCGAAACATTTTTCCTGTTCAAATACCATCGTCAATAATTTGAGCAACATCTGGATACCATAAATCAGTCTCTTACTTTAAGAAATCGAAATTTTTTGTTAATTTCTTATGGAATGAGTGATCATTGGTTTAACGTAAATGTGTTTGTAATGATTTTTAATGTAAAGAAATTGATCAAGCCATAAAGTCATTGGAATAATAAGGATAACAATAAGGAATAAATATAAGTTTACACAAATCACTAAACTTAAAACCTTACAATTGCTATGAACGAAAGATGCCGTGAGATTTTTTTATGTAAATTTAGAACTGCACATGATAATTTTCTTGAGAAAAATGGAGTTAAGTTTAAATGGTTATAATGTTACACAAATTCTAAAAAAACAAGATGCATTTTGTCCAAATAAAAAGAATTTTGAACACTTAGAACATCACAAAGAAATTTAAAAAATGTTGAACTCACTTATGTTTTGAATATAAAATATTCACTGTTGTATGAAATAATTTGGCCAAACAGACGGAAATAATAATAATGAAATCGGAAGGCAGAGAAATACAGTGTATACGATGTCAACTTTATTGCAGATTCATGAGATTTTATATCTGTGATTAAAATGTAGTTTTTTAAAATGTAATTTGTTAAATTAGTATGTATGCATAGTTTAATTTGTATAGTGTTATGATACAATTTCGTATTTTATAAACCCAACCATTATGTGAATTATAAATTAAATATTAATTAGTATATAGTTTGAAAATCATAATAACTGTTATTAAGTTCTTTACCAGTTGAATATTTAAAACATAGGATTACACAATATTCTTTAAAATTTTAGAATTTTTAAACAGTTCTGTTGACAAATTTGCTGTAAACTTTTTGCCAAAGTATGTCTTTATTTTACTTATTCAAACGTCACTAATTTCATATTTGAGTTCAGCCTCCAAAATTTTAAATACTGGATCGGTTTATATTTTTTGTCATACTTATTAACTTCAGCGAATTTTGGTCACGTTCCTCCAAAAGCAAAGCAATCGCTGCTTGCAAGATGCAAAGGACACAAATGTTCGCGCGTTCTGGAAAACAGTCCCACCTCTGTGACGTGGATACAGCACTGACACATCGTGCAACGGACATTACTTATGAGTGTTCCCTATAAAATGTAACTTAAAAAGAGGGGTTCGAAAATACTGAGCAAACTTTGGAGTTAGATCTGGGGCACGAATGAACGAAAACTATTAATAATGTAGGTCGAGAGACGTAATATGTTAGACGTTCCTAGTGAATTGTGGCAGAAGAATCGTTTTGGTGGTATTACAGTAAAGGGCTAAGTGTGACCCTATATTTTCATGATATACGAATAAAGATAAAGGTATTGTGTGTCTGAAGACAACTCTGATATTTCTGTTTAGGAAATTTAGCAGCTAGAACTAATTCCGAAAACTCTCTTTTAACCTATATCAACGTAAAATAAAAATCATACTTGGTGTTGTAGTTAGAACCGTAAACTTGTCTTTGGGCCCGAAGCGTTTCTTAAATGCTATTCGTGTTTAGAAACCACTACAAAATATCCACGATAGTTTAAAAAGTGTTTTCTACCGAACCTCTGCTACACACTTGATACGGCAGCCAGGCGGAGTGTGCGGAAGAAAATCTCAGGATGTTTGCGGTGAGATGTGACCATGCAGGACACGCACGCTGCTAGACAAACTCGAGTGACATCCGGGAAATATGTTAAACACACGCTCTTTCCTCTTCCCACTTCTCTCGCACTTTCTTATCGAAGCGGCAGCTTCAAGCTTTGCAGACAGTTCAAGCTTTGCAGACAGTTCAAGCGAAACATGTAAAAGCGGAATTACACGGACACTGAAGTTGTTGTTGTTGTTGTTTTTTTTTTTTTTTTTTTTTTTTTTTTTAAACTACCAGTTGTCAATAAAGGCATTCGCAAAAACAGCTAAACCACGCATATCAATGGACATATGAGTGTGTAGTGAGAGAAAATACGGTACAGTTTTTCTTAGTTTGCTGATGGCAGGAATACTTTTATGCTGTGAAGCAGACTACGGTTATAGGTAACTCGACGCATGTCACAATGAAGAAGGCTTCAGCGTTCAATTTTGAGGTCTTCACGTAAGTTTGTGGAGCAGTAGATGAGAAATCGGATGGTGAAATATCTGAATACTGTGGATGAGCCAGATGATGGACGAATAATGGGGGGTTGTATCGCGACTGTGCGTGTCTTCGCTGCGCAGTGTCTGAGCGTGAGATGAAGTTGAATTTTTTTTGACGTGAATACAATGAATACATCTTTAAATTTGCAACCATCGTGGGAGGCAATCCAGAAAATCTGATGATAACAAAATCGGGGGATAGAGTTTGGCATTGCAGCTCCGAATCTGTCGTCTACATTCGAAATTCAATTACACCACTTGATTGCCAAAGGATCAAAGAATTTGTTACGTTGAGTGAGTTTAATGTAAATAATTATGAAAATTTAACACAATATCAGCCAATACTCGTCAAAAAGCCAAGTCGAAATACAGAAATCGCATACGGTTGGAAAGAGCATCTCAAAAGCAATCCAGTGATACCCATAAAACGCCATATGATCGAGTGAAGCTGTGCCGGGAACGTAAAGTAAACACCAAGGCGTCTGAGCGCGTCAATGTAGACGTATTTACGCAAAACAAACGGCCGTGTCCCCAACATAGCCACACCCCATTTTTTCATCAAGTTTGATGCTCAAGTATTTTATGGTGTGCGTCCACGTGATCGTGAAGCCTTCGAGGATGAGTGTTCGGGAGTGACGAGTCTGAGAGGAGTGAGCTGTGTGGATTTGGATTCGGTACGATTCAGGGCTTTAAAAGAATTATTGAAGAATATTCAGGGTCCATAAATTTAAACGTTGCACACTTCATACGACATGAAGACCTGAGACTACCTTTCCTACACGCCACCAACTTTACTGGGAGTACGTCTGTATGTCTTTTGACACTTTGAGTTCTGCTGACGTAGTATTACGGTCGCCTAAATTTATCTGAATTGTTAAGAGTTTTTGGTAGCATTATGACATGTTCGAAGATATATTACGTCGCCAATGGTTTCTATAACGTTCCCCGGCCCCGCGGCGTAATAAGTAACACATTATCAACACTGAAACTGTAATTACTCATATGAGCATGATCGATTGTATATGACTCTACATAGGAAAGAACAATGAATCGGGACACTTCCAATTCGGCATTATGTTGGTAGAGAGCCGAGCAGCAAGGAACGTTGTGCACTGCAGTGTGGTGTCCGGTGTCGTATGAGCCAATAGGACTGTTGTAAATGGTAATACAGAGCCCAAACACAACTGACGGCCGTGAAGTCGTTAATATACTGTAGGTGACTCACTTCTAGCTTGTTTTTATTGTCAGTAAAACTGTACCGCACTGGAAGTTGAAAGTGTTCAAATACATGCAGTGCGGGGCAGGAACTTTCTCCAACGGTTCGTTGCAAAAGCGTTATATTAAACGCGAACGTGCTATACCAGACATAAGGCAACGCAGGCATTTTTCATTTGACACTTTAATTATCCGGGGGGGGGGGGTTATGCCGTAGGGTATGGTTGACGCCCGTGTAGCTGCGGGCATTCGAGGCTGGGCAGCAGACCTCGTTGTACCTCAAAGTCAAAATAGAATTGGAGCCTAAGGGCTCTTGTCCACGACAAGAATTTTCGCCGGAACGGTAATTCAGCCGGGCTGGAAGAAAAACCGTGTGTTTGTGTCCATGGGGGCGGCAGGCGGCCGGAATGAAGTCAATCGAATCTTGGAATCCCTGCACTATGGATCTGGAGATAACGTGCAACCTCACAGCGTATATTATTTTCGTAAAAAGCGGCATCAACAGCGTAGATATTACTGGGTTGATCCACTAATGCCAGATCGATTTAAGTTTGGTGCGTTTAATACTAAGGGGTGACGACGCAAAGCATATGAATTTTTACAGAATGTCAAGAGAAACACTTGATAAATTATTGGCACTTCTTTATGGCCATTTGAAACATGAAGACACGAATATGCGGAACTGAATTTCTCCACCTGAAATGCTGGCTGTGACACTGAGGTGAGCCTTACTACAGTCTATTTCGTGTAAGGTGAAATTTATGTCGTATTATTCATTGACAGCTATCCACATCAAACATACTCAATTATCAACTTAAAACGTGTGTTGTATCACTGCACATGAACACAGCTTGGAATAATATTTTGAGAATACATTTTCATTGATAGAGAACATGTGGTAGAACTGTCACAGAAGTCTCACCTTAACTGAACTACAAAATATATCGAGCACGTATACGGTAAATTGCACTCGTTTATTTCATTTTTAACGAATGACTGATATCACATTAACATAAAAGATTTAAGTGCACAGTCCCATTAGTCACTTGGCCAAATGTCAAAATTAAACCCAAAATAGGAAATGTACATAAATATAAGGAAAAAAAGTAACACAAATAAGAATAGCCCGTCTTCACAGTGCATGTTTCAGAACGCATTTTCTAAATTCAATGTTTGTGAAACATCAGACGCAGTGGATGCAGGGCTGGTGTAAGATTGAAAACACATCGTATTTTGTGAATGTTGAACAGGAGAATTAACTGGATGGCGATTTTGCCGATTCGTCCATGGTGTGTCTCATGGCTGGTCGCATCACTGGTAGTGGATGAGACATATGACACTCTATATGTTGATGGACCTCCTACAGTTTGGTATGCATGTAATGCACGATACTCAGAATACTTATTGAAGGAATGTTGAGTGGGATGGGGTGGCATTCCACTATTGCTTCGCGTCTTCCTAATATTACTAATAAATTTCATCACTTCGAATTGAAAGTCGACGATATCGTCCTCATCGAATTTATCTACAGTTGGTGCAATACCCTTAAAAAAGGACATGATTCTGTTTTGTCCCTGTTCAGTGGAAGTGTCAATTACAGCATTCTTTTCTTGTCCAATTCACTTGTATGTCGTTTGCTTTTTGGAGGTTTTTCTTGATTTTCATCGGTACGTCTGTCCACACGACTGTTAGCTTCGCCAGTTTCACCAGGATCATCGTCAGGTATATTTGACGAAGTTTGTCGACGAGTTGCAATTTTCGTTAGAAACTGGAGTTCATCATCAAACATGTACTTACGATTTTTATGTGCTGCTGCATCGCTCTTCTGATCCTCAATAACTTTTTTTGTGGCACTTCATCCAGTTGTCATGAATGTTAGCCCATTTTTTCCTTGCAAAGAACAGAATGGGAAATATTAACTTATAGATTCTTGTTTGTTTCAGGTACCTGGCAACAGGAAATACCTTCAGAGATCTCCATTATAGTTTCCGCCTCGGAATAAAAACAGTAAGCAGAATAGTACGTGTAATATCCAAGAAGATATGGGTGATATTACGTGGGACATACATGTCAGCTCCGACTACCAGTAGATGGAGGGATATAGCACATCAGTTCGAAGTTATGGCAAACTTCCCGAATTGTATTGGGGCCGTCAAAGGCAAGCACATCAGAATCATTAAACCACAGGACAGTGGATCAATGTTCTATAACTACAAAGGTTAATATTCATTGGTTCTAATGGCAGTTGTTGACACAAATTATGATTTCATTTATGTTGATGTCGGTGCTTATGGCAAGGATTGCGACTCAAGCGTGTTTAAAGAGATTTCTTTTTGGAAAAAGGTGCAGGACGAAACACTGAACATACCATTTCCAAAGCCACTACCAGATACTGAATAGGAACTTTCTTGTGTTTTCGTAGGTGACGAAGCTTTTGTATCACACTGTACTTTTCTTCGTCCCTATGGTGGCCGAGAGCTTGATCATGTGAAGCGAGTTTTTAATAACCGCTTAACATGAGAAAGACGTTTCGTCGAGTGTGATTTTGGTATAATGAGCAATAAATGGAGAATCTTTCACCGGCCATTAACTTTCTACAGACCTCGCAGTCGACATAGTGAAGGCATGCTGTATTCTTCAAAATTTTATCCATAAAGAAGAGGGACTCAGTACTACTTTCGTCAACACAATCATAGATGAGGACTCAGAACTTTCAACACTCGCTCGTTCACAAGCAGTGCGATGCAGTTTGGGAGTAAACGCTATTAGAAATTGATTTGCTAACTACTTCGTTTCAGAACGTGGAGGAATTCCGTGCAGGACAGATTTGCGTAATGCAGCGTTAAATAGTGACAACTGAATATCATAAGTTCAGTGTAATGTGTTCCAGCATGTTTTTAGTGCTATAAAACCCGAAAATCAACACAAACACCTTAATTTCCTTTATTTGTATTTACCAGTACTACTTTCGTGGTTTATAATTTGGACGAGAATAATAGTGTACACACTGTACCCGATTTCGATCACTCAAAACGTAGAACAATACAGGATGTTTATCAACTTATGTTCCAGCCTTAGGGAGGCGATTCCTTTACATTGTATTTTGGCAAAATATTGAAAACGACGTGGAGTTTATTACGATTCTGTGGGCAATGTTAGTGTTATTGCGATCTTAAACCTGTGAAGAAACCACTATTTAAACCTCTCACCTTGTAGAAAATAACGGAGTGGTCACCCTATTATTACAAAAATAAATAAATAATACGTCAGATTTTTTTTAAGTGTTTCAGAATCTTCTTTCAGGAGGCCGCATACTTCCTTCCATGCTTCCAAAGTCAACCACCTATCTTTATGCTCTTCTGTAGTCTTGTCCCACAGGACTGGCAGTTCCTGAACCAGCGTAATCAGTATATCACAATCTATAATGAATTCTGCACTCATTTGGAAAATGAACAATGTACGGCACTCAGCAAGCGCTATCCGGCCACTGACGGTGAGTTTGCCGGATCGTGGACAAGCGCACATGTGTGAACGTACACACGGCGCGCCGCTTGACTGCTGGCTCTACAGTGGGAATCCAGTGCTGCTCACGGCAGCCGGAACTGCAGAAACGCCGTGACGGCTCGTGGACAAGCTCTCATACGAAATAACGAGTCACTACCGAACCGGCAGTTCCGCTGGAACGGCGGACGGCGAAAATTCTTGTCGTGGACAAGCGCCCTAAGTAGCAGCGGGGGAAATACATGGACGAAGGAAACGAGAAGCTCCTTTTTTTAAATAAAGAAAAAAATAAAATAAAAAAAATCGCCCTCGGCCGGCAACGTCTACCCCGTTTCACACATACTAACATTCTTGGCGGCGACCCCTACTCCGGCAGTCAAGCTCGGTTTGTCATTGAAAAGGGGGGGGGGGGAGGGGGCAGCGAGCTACGTCGTATGAACCTTTGGTGAAAGTGGGGGTGGGTTCACATTTTGCAGTCGGTTTCTAACTCAAGCAGATAAAAATAAATAAATGGAAAGCTCGCGAAAAAAAAGTAATTTACATTAATTTAAGGAATTTTTTTGAACTCCAATTACTTATAAGGCTTTTGCGGTTGGCATTCTGGTGGTGTTAGGATTTCGTCGGCTCGCCTTTATTTTTACACATTTTCAGCCCTATTTCACCCACTTTGTGGCTGTGCGTTGTGAACAGAACTTTCAGTCTGAAATTTGCGCATAGCTGGTTCCCAATTTCAGCGTCAGCTTCATCTCAAATGCTATGGCCCTGCCTTCAACAAGAAATTATAAAATAAACTTTCTTTGTCCACTAACAAAAGAGTATTTGTCACGACGTGGCAGAGTTCGTTAATTCGTTGCAGTTTTCTATACCCAGCTCTTACTTTCTCCTGCTTGCAGTATTCAAGCGTCCTCCCACGGATGAAGCAGTCTTCGCCAACTTGGTTCACTCTTATTAGCTCTTGCTTAAAGAACCTGCCATAACCAGTCCTATCACAAAAGCTCTGCGAGAAATGTCGCATGTAAAGATATGAGCATTTCTGTAGCTGGCGCGTAGAACAGAGGAAGTGAAACGACGCCGCTATCGAGGATGACGTCGTAAAGTAATGAGAGATAAGGCTCGGTTTCCGGAGAGTAAAGTTACTGGAGCGGCAGTGAAAAGAGAAGAAGGCGCGGAACGGCTGCGTCTATTTAAGCCGCGGATTTTCCCTACCGCCGCAAGCCAAGGAGGATTCTCGGTACGGGAGCGCTAACAGCTGCGGCGATGTGTTGGCGCGGTTCCCACGCCTCGGGGAGCTGGCGGCGTCG
Organism: Dryococelus australis; assembly: GCA_029891345.1. Classification (NCBI taxonomy): domain Eukaryota; kingdom Metazoa; phylum Arthropoda; class Insecta; order Phasmatodea; family Phasmatidae; genus Dryococelus; species Dryococelus australis. Next base: position 53,139,775 of record CM056996.1, read on the forward strand.
TCACAGCTGCCCATGTAGGAGGTCGCGGACCGATTACGTGTGGTTCGGAGCCCGGCCCCTCCCTCCACGACCCCTGAATCTAACCCGTACGATCGGCCCACGGCTCAGCGCACCACTATCGTGGGTTCTTCACGGTCCTGCCCACCAAGCCGGCAGTCACGACTTCAAATAGGGAATCAATGTTAAACGAAATTCCTTCTCATTGCGTCAATTTGAAAGATAACTATTTCAAACACAGAAACATGTGACGCGATTTTCTCAGAGAATATTGTTACATTAAATAGTTTTTGAAAAAATATATTTATCCATCTCTCTTTTTTTTTTTTTTTTCTTATATGTGAATTAAATTTTATAAAAAAATATATTTAAAAACTGACCAAAAATATTTGAACGTAGCAACATTCCTTAAAAAATTTCACGTAGGCTACTTTTTGTTTGAAAGAGTTATCATTAAAATTGGCGCAATGAGAAGGAATTTCGTTTAAAATTGATTCCCAATTTGAAGTTCGCAACTGTTGGCTTGGTAGGCAGGCACGTTCACAAGACAGTATACAAGAGGAGTGGAGCGGAGTGAATTGGGCGTCTCTTAAACGAGGCCTTGAGAGCCGGTGATGATGAAGTGAGGTGAGTATGGCGCAGCGCTGGAATGCAAGGGCGGGGGAAACGGGAGATCCCCGAGAAAACCCGCCGACCAGCGACATCGTCCGGCACGATTCCCACATGTGAAGATCCGGGAGTGTCCCGGCTGGGGATTGAACTCGGTTCGCCTTGGTGGGAGGCGAGTAGAATATACAATAGAAAAGTTGGAACTCGACATTATAACAAAATAACCTAAGAACCTTATTTTGGGCAGTGATCCGTTTTCTGCACTAATGCAGACGTTATCCCGTGCGAAGTTATCACGTTATTAAATGCATTCTTGAGTGCACAAGGCAACGGAACAACACCATGCCCCTATTTCACCATTGGTTGAAAATAAAGATGGAGAATGCACAGCATGTAAACAGACTTCACACACCTTATACTTTGCGTACTTCAATATTTTAATGTACATGGGACCACGGTGGCTGAGCGATTAGCACGCTCGCCTCCCACCAAGGCGAACCGGATTCAGTCCCCGGCCGGGCCACCGGATTTTCACAAGTGGTAATCGTGCCGGACGATGTCGCTGGTCGGCGGGTTTTCTCGGGGATCTCCCATCTCCCCCGCCCCTTCATTCCGGTGCTGCTCCATTTTCACTTCAATCACCCTCATCGGTTCTCAAGACCTCGTTGTTAAGAGCCGCCCAAATCCCTTCACTCACATTTAAATGTGTTCAGTATACGAAACGTAGCTTAATAATACTGAAAACCACACACCTACACTAATTAATCACAGTGTTGAAGATCTTTCATATCTTGCGGCACGTTTCCGTTAACAATATGCGCCAACGTTACGGCTTCGCACGAAGCGTTTGTACTCCAAACCACATGCAGTTCATGCGCGAGATTGGTCGGAGGTATAATGAAGAATGTGTACAAAGATGCGCCTCTATGCAGGTAACGGAACAACTTGTTTGCGCATTGCAGCGGTAACGGAATGCGACCTTATTCAATTTCCGAAGTAGGTTCTACAGTACTACCAATTTTAAAACACAATGTTAACTACAAATATTCACTTCGTTATGTTAGCACACAAGGCGCATGACGTCACCACGTTGCATTTTATTTTTATTTGAAGACTGAGCTACAATTTGATTGTGTCGTTTTTCCGCAGTTATTTCACACCATAAATGCAATTGAGTGGATATAAATCAAAATCACGAAGGTGAAATAATTCTTTCTGAACCATTTCATGTGGATATTAATAAAAAATATTCGTCCACGAACTCTCAGATGTGAAAGCAATGTTGACAAAGAAGGCTGTGCTAACGCCATCAAAATTAAACTTTGCCAACTACACACGTGACTGTTTATTGAATATATACGCAAAGTACGGTAGTAAATATTTTGTTTAAGGGGACTATGTAGCTGCGCGTCCAAGGTCAAGAAGCGAGAGAGCGATACGGGCGACAGTTACACGCACGCCTAGCGCCTCATCGCTCCTACGCGCAAGGCGTGCAGTGTTTTCAGCGTGACACTGTACTGTGCAAATTAGATATGTAACATAGATGTTTTATTACATGCGATGAAAGGCCACAGATCAAACTACACCCGTGTCTTTGTAATTTTCTCTTGCCGCTTAAGAACTCATAGAAAAAGTCACCGTAAAAATTGTCAGAAAAGTGCTATTTATGCTGTATATAAAAGAATGTATATATTTTGTAACATGATGAGTTGTATGATTTGGTATGTTTAGGTATAAGGGGATCGGGGATCAGATTCGGATTCGCGGGAGCCGCCATCTTGTTACGTCACCCGACCGCCAATTTGGATGTCATTGACCTTTTAACACTGACCCGTGTGACTCTTGACCTTGACCCCGAGGACCTTTGACCTCGAAAAACACTAAACAACCTTAGAAAATTCCAAAAAACCTCTAAAAAAAAATCCAAAAAATGTATTACTATAATTTATTAAAAATTATTAAAACATTATTTAAAATTTTTTAAAAGGATCCTCAGATATCAACCATTCTTCCATAAATGCTTACAGGGATCAGTGACTCCGTTGACTAGGATCAGTGACTCCGAGCCAGGCACCAGGATCAGGACCATTGACCTTTGACCTTGACCTTTCACCTTTAAACTTAATAATGGAAATAAATAAAAATTCACAATAAATTAAAAAATCATTAGAATTTTAAATATAAATACAAAAACTAATTTTAAAATCGTTTTAAAAATTAAAAAAAAATCATTAAAAAAATTTATTTAGAAAATCTTTTTATTAAAAAATCTTTAACCCCGGCTGCCATTTCCCCCTTTTTCCCCCTCGAAATTTTCCCTTTTCCCTAAAAAATTTCCCTTAGAAAATTTATAAAAAATTTAATTTTAAAACTTACATTTCCTGAGGCACCCCCCCCCCCCCAACCTATTACTCGCCTCTGTTTGAATCCAGCAGACGACTGACTCCCTCACATCCACTCCCGCACCTATACTCATTCCGCCATCTTGATTTTTCGTTTGCCATTTGTTTACATGCTACTGGATGCAGCCATCTTTGTTTATATGTTATTAGACGTCGCCATATTTGTTTTTTCGCTCGTGATTTATTTATACATTACTGGAGGCCGCCATATTGGTAGGAGACCACATCTTGGAAGGTATCTCCCACCCGCCATATTGGAAGACAATGATCATGACCTTGACCCCATAACCTTGATCCCATGATCTTGGATTACCTTAGAAACAAAAAGAAAGAGTACATAAAAGTCAGAAAGTATAATACATTAAAGACTACCACCGCCGTATTAGATGCACACTACCTCGACCTTGACCCCATGACCTTGAATGAACTTGAAAATCAAAACTTGATTGATCAGCTGGAATCGTGTGGTAACTCGGTTATTGGTTAGTCGGGTCTGCACAAAATATTAATGAAGCAATTCGATTTGTTCAAAGTCAATTTAATATCAAAGGGATTGCATACAGGTATATTATAAGCAGTAGGGAAATAGGCTGTGAGGCTTAGTGTGAGTTTTGTTTTCAAGGTCACGGGGTCAAGGTCGAGGTAGTTTGCATATAATATGGAGGTAGGAGTCTGTAATGTATTATGCTTGCTGAATTTTATGTATTTTTCTCGATTTTTTGTTTCTAAGGCCATTCAAGATCATGGGTTCATGGTCATGGTCATTGGTTTCCAATATGGTGGACGGGAGATGCCTACCAAGATGGTGGTCGCCTACCAAGATGGTGGCTTCCAGTAATGTACAAACAAATTATGAACGAAAAATCAAATATGGCGGCCTTCAGTAACATATAAACAAATACTGTTGCCTCCAGTAGCACGTAAACAAATGGCGAACGAAAAAATCAAGATGGCGGAATGTGTATTAAAAAAGGGGGGGTTTGGGGGAGTCAGTCGTTTGCTGGATTCGATCAGAGGCGAGTAATTGGCGGAAAGGGGGTGTGGGATAGACCTCGGGAAATGTAAGTTTCTTGATTAAAATTTGTATAACTTTTTTATGGAAAAAGGGAAATTTCGAGGGGGAAAGGGGAAAAATGGCCGCTGGGGTTAAAGACATTTTAACTAAGATATTTTTTTAATAAAATTTAATAAAAATAACTTTTTTAACGGTTCTTTAAATTTTCAAAATTTTTTTAATTAAATTTTTTAATAATAAATTTTATAGAAAATTTTAAATTGATTTTTAAATGTTTTGTGAGTATTTTGAATGTTTCGGATTTTTGCATTTTCAAGGTCAAAGGTCTATGGTTAAGATCAAATGTCAATGGTCCTGATCCTGGTCGCCTGGCTCGGAGTCACTGATCCCAGTCCCCGGAGTCGCTAATCCCTGTCAGCATTTCTGAAAAAAAAAAAAAATGGGTCATTTCTGAGGATCCTTTTAATAATTTTTAAAATAATTCTTAATAATTTTTTTTTTAATTTTTTGAGAATTTTTTGGAATTTTTAAAGTTTTTAAAAGTGTTTTTTGAGGTCAAAGGTCCTTGTGGTTAAGGTCAAGGTCAAATGTCACACGGGTCTGGGTAAAAGGTCAATGACATCCAAGATGGCGGTGGGGTGACGTAACAAGATGGCGGCTCCCCCCCAATCCGAATCTGATCCCCGATCCCCTTATTTCTGATCTTACCAAATCATACTATTACAAAAAAAATACTTTACTAAAATCTACATTATAAATGTAAAAAAAAAAAAATCTATTTAAACCGTCTGTATTTTTAAAAAGTTTTAAGCGCATTTTCATTCTGGATGCATCGGAAAGCAGAATTTGCAACAAAATCTTCTTCAAGAAAGCTCGTCGTAATATTTACTGTGATCATGTGTAATAAAATCATAATAATAACGTATCATGTAAATTTTATAATTAACTTTATTTACGTCAGTTTCAGTCATAAATGTTTGTGACCAATGGAAGCACATAAAAATTATTATAAAATTTATTTCCTGCTTTATTATTACAATTTTCTTACACACAATCATAGTAAACAGTATGAAGATATTCCATGATTAATATTTTCTTGCAAGTTCATCTTTCAGAAGCAACCGGAATTGAAACGCACTTAAATGTTGTTAAATATATAGACTATTTTAATCGATGATTTTTTTTTTTTTACAATTTGAAATGCATATTTAAGTTAAATATTTTATGATAAAAAAAAATACGTACGTTCTTCCTTCATATAGAGCATAAATCTCACTTTTCTGACAATTTTTATGGCGACTGTACTACTTTTTTTATGCGTTCTTCACATAGTCGGGTGACGTGCTCCATAGGCCGTTTCTTTACTTCAAACTTAAGCGTCAGATGTGCGACGACAGCTAAGTGACGAGCAAGCAGAGCGACGTGTGGCGACGAGAGCCACCAGCGGGAGTAAAGTCTACGGGTTGCGAGTATCGGTACAGTGAAGAGTAACACTGACGGGCGGGACTACTGAATTCGGGATGTGTGAGTGTAATACATTTGGAAAGATGGCAATGGATATATTGTATATGTGTAAATAATGAGTATAACTTGACCGCAACTAAAATATAGATAGTGGCAAGTGCTTTAATTAAAATTGAGATAGAGATTAAATATTGCGCCCACTGTGAATAACAATAGTAAAAGTTAAGACAGTTAGTTAAATGCTGTAAATAATAGCTGTGTTAACAATTATAGCGGTATAAATAAATTTTAAAACCATCAAATTTAGTTTTTTTTTTATTAATGCCTCCCTCCCTCACGTACTCGGATACGCGTCTGGCGTCTTGTAACACTGGTGTTAGAAGTGGGATAGAGGCATTCAACTGTAAATTAAGTTAGGAAAACGGATAGTAGTCAGTGATGTTAAAACAAATTGACTAATTTCAATAGCTTTGGGGGGAAAAAATGTTCTGTACAACAATTGCAGTGAATGATAATTAGAAAAATATCTGTAATCGATTAGCACTGTGACCATTAATTGAGGAATTATGTAGCCAAGTGAGAACAAGTGTTATTAAATATCCTTGATAACCAAATTAGTTGTGTGAAATAATATGTAAATGAAATTGTAAATGGACAAAGTGGTGGCGTAAATATCCGTATAATTAATGTGAGCGATTAAGTAGATGAGAAAATGTACAGAGTAAATAAAAATGTAGACAGGAGAATAGAAGACAGCAGTGAATTACTGAATAAGAGAATTGACAGTGTTTATAAGAAAATTGACAGTGTGAATGAAAGGACGGACAGTGTAACTAACGTTGTGGATATTTTTTATCTTGAAAATATGTGTTTTAAATTTGCACCGAAATTGTACATAGAGTACTGCAGAAGCCTGCAGAAACATCTCATTCAGTTAATATATTCCCAGTCTACTTTCTTCAAATCCATTTCTTACACGACGTCAGAATCAGCGAATTATTCGTTGCCTTGACATGTAAGCATAAGTAGGCTACTCAGATTTTTTAAATCATGGTATGTGCATGTCACCGAACCAAGCCCTTCATTTGAATAGCAAACCAATTCCACAATCTATTCTATAATGATGGTATGGATCAGCACCTACCAATATTTTATAGGAATAGTTTGTTATGATTTAAGAAACAATAGTGTAGTCCCTCGATACTTGGAATGTACGAGGCCAGCTCAGGTGATAAGCAGTCTTATTTTATGTGCGCTTTTTGGCCATCAATCCGCCAGTCTTTCGTTCAATCTCGCAATCTTTCAATCTGCCAATTTTTTGAACAGTCTCGCAATATTCCAATTTTTCGAACAATCGAGTAATCTTTCCAACAGTCTTCCACTATTCCCACAAATCTTTCGATTAATCTCGCAATATTTCAATTTTTCCATCAATCTTTCGATCAATTTCTCAATTTGTCCATCAATCTTTCAATTATTTTCTCAATGTGTCCATCAATCATTCGATCACTCTTCGCAATTTTTTCCTTCAATCTTCCATTCGATTTTGCGAGCAATCACGCAATAATTTAATCTGTCCATCAATCTTTCGATCACTTCCCAATCTACCCATCAATATTTCAATCTTCCATTGATCTTTCGATCAATCGTGCGATCTTTTCATCAATATTTAATTCTTTCGTCCAGTATTTTGTATAATATATTGATTATGCTTACAATATTTCCGTCAGTCTTCCTATCAGCCTCGCAATCTTCCCATCAACCTTCCAATCTTTCAATCAATCTTCCAATTATTTTATTCAATCTTCCAATATTTCATTCAATCTTCCAATATTTCCATCAATCTTCCAATATTTAAATAAATCTTCCAATCGTGTCATCAATCTTTCCATAAATCTTCCAATCTTAGAATCAATCTTTGAATCGTTCAATAAATGTTTCCATCATTCAACTGCATTAATGTTTTGAATACATTTCACCACACGAACATTTTTAATACTAAAATTCTTCATTAATATTCTATATGTATGTATACCTGTACTTTGGTAGTTGAGTGATCATAGCGCCACTTCGAAGTTATGAGTGGAAAAAGTATACAACACAAAAAAGTAATAAAAATGAGTAGTATAGGAATGGGGCTTCTGTGGCATGCATCGTGTATCAGGAGACAGAAGCTACCTGCCATCTTGGATGACGTCACGAGTTTTCCCGTTTTTCCTTAAAAATTTCTCTTTTTCCCTCAAATTGACCCAGTTTCCTTCAACACTTTTCTTTTTTCCCAAACATAAATTTACAGAAATTTTTGAAAAAAGTGCTTGCTCCTCAATGTGACTGACTGCGAGCCCCCGAAAGGCAATTTTCGAGCCATTTGAACTATTGGGGGTGGGGGGGGGGCTCTTCTTTTACCCGCAGGCCTCCATCCATCACACCCCACCACTAGCCAAGCTCACCCCACCCACTTCCCAACCATACCCCCCTAGAAATTATTTTTAAAAATCGCAAAAATTAAAAAAATCTAGAAAATGAAGAACATATAACGTTACCCTACCCCACCCTTCACTCATCCCACCACCCGTCACACCCTTTCTATCCCTACTTTCTAGAAATTATTGTAAAAAATATTTAAAAATCTGAAATAATTTCTTAAAGATCGAAGAAAATATAACGTTGACCTCACACTTATCCCCCTCCCTCCCCCAAGCAACCAACCACCCTCACACCTCAATCCACCCTCTACCTGCTCAGTGTGTGAGGTGCGCGGTTTTGTAAGGTTAGATGTAAGCCGGTTCTCTAAACTCTCTACCAGCTGCTCAGTGTGTGGGTTCTGCAGTTGCGTAAGGTTAGTAACCTGGATCTAACCTCTCGGTTTGCTGTTTCGTAATATATGCTAGCTACTGAAGCAGTGTAGCCTGGTTTGTGTCTGCTGGGCTGCTGGGCGTATTTTGTGTTTCATTTCGTTGCTTGAGTTGTAGCTGAATAACGACGTTGGCAGCAAAAAAAAAAAATGTTTTTTCCTGTGCTTCGGTTACTACAGTCTGTGTCAGTTCCCTAAGTTCGGTCGTTGTAGTAATAATAGTATATTCTAGGTAGGTGCCTACTTATAATTGATGGGTGTAGTACACCTTCAATTATATCGTATTCTAATTTCACGGCTCATAAATACATTGTGGCCTCTGTTTTTCACTGTTGCTTAAGGCTCTACGCCCTGGGTCGCCAAAAATACATGTACTGTAGTGATTTGAGGCGTAATCAATTTTGTAAGTAATTTTGAAATCAGTTTTCTAATGAAGCAAATCGTAATATGGAAATTTAACCCAGACTAGCTTTCTCCTCAGGGTATATTTTTTGTGTGCAAAATATTGCAATGATGTGCTGTGAAAATATTTCTTTATGATATAACATCAAAGATTAACTGTTAATAATGGTAGAATCGTTCATATTGTTTTGTTTTTAATCTTCTTATTCTATTAAATTGTTATCTTCCAATAATTTTTTTTCTTTCATCATATTAAACAAATTACTTTTAAACGCAAAAATTAAAGTATTTCCATAGAATAATACAGCACTTGAGGCAGAGCATAGATTAACCATACTTCAGAATTTAACCATTTCATCAGACATATGGCGCTGCTAGAATAAAACTAATATAAATCTATGCTGTTTAATTTCTATACGTTACAATCCCATAACACTAAAACTGTGATTTTGACATGCCATGAAGCAAAAGCTATGCTATCTAAAAAGAAAACCTGGGAGTAAAGAGTACTTAAAGGCTGTTCACGTTAAAGTGAGCACTTTTGAAATGAATCTTAGACAGAAGTAACTTATCCCTTACCTGCACATATTTTAATAGGCGCACTGAGTGACGTTCGCCCAGTAAAGTTGGTAACGATGGATTGAAAGTAATTCCATATCTTAACGTCGAATAAAAAGTGTTATGTAACCATTTCTGATAACTTAAATTATTTCTCTCACTTTCTGTTTATTTAGTTTATGCACGGAAGTGTATAATGAACAGATTTGTAAAATATTTACTCTTCCAATAATTTCACTGTTTCACATGACCGGCGCATGAATTAAATGATGAGACCTATGATAATGTTAATATTACATAAGGCGGAAGAATACACAACTTGTATACAAGCAGATCTTAAGCAGGGCTATCAAAAGTGTTCACTTTACCGTGAACAGCCTATACAAGTAATGTAAACAAGTTGATCGTTATTTCGCGCAAACATAAAGTAATATATTTTTTGTTGGCCAGGGCCCTTAACAAAGTTTCTGCGATCATGACGAAAAATACTATATGATCACACATGTTTTTTACTCGAAACTATATATCTATTACAAAACTTCAGAAATGCAGTAGTTTACATGCCCGGCTTAGTTTTAATTCGCATCAGAATTCACACAGCCTTTTTCCATCCGGCCCATTCCTCTTCTGGAAGGCAGTTGTAAAAGACACTTGTTAATTTTAGTTCCTACTACCAACAGTGGTTACTAGTTTGCAACGCCCAGCGATAACCAATGCGCTTCCGGTTACATTGTTTGAGCATGCAACTGATAAAAATAACGACTCTGAGCTGCCTGGAAAGCGTTACTGCTCGGAAAGCGCTGTTTCTCCTCCTTTAGAAGAAGCGCGGGTATATTGTTCACGCATGAGTCCGCAGCGATCTTTCCAGGGAAAATAGTTTTATTAGTTAGCAAAAACATCGCCGGTTTTTCTAGCAAAAATCACACAGTGTTGTGAACCATACACGCCAGGAGAAACTCACTCACGAATAATTATAATTATATTAAATTTCCACCTTCTTATAACTACAGCCTTTCTACGACAATTTAAAGAATAACCGGTCCTTATGCGGTGTAAAAATTCACATTAAACTGAGCGCTTTTGAAAGCCCTGCTCAAGATCTACTTCTATGCGCGGTGTGTATTATTCCGCGTTATGTAAAATTAACACTACTATGGACATCAACACTTTATTCATGCGTCGGTCAAGTTAAACTGTTAAATTATTGGAAAAGTAAATATTTTACAAATCTGCTAATTTTTATACTTAGATGCATTAAAAAAGAAACAGAAATCGAAAGAAATAATTTAAGTTATCACAAATAGTTACTTCACATTTACGATTCGACTTTAACCATGGAACTACTTCCCCTCCATTTGTTACCAACTTTACTGGGCACATGTCACTCAGTGTGCCCTTTAAAGTATATGCAGGTAGGAGCAGTGACATTTCTCTAAAGTTGATTTCAAAAGTGATTATTTTATCGTGAACAGCCTTTATGTGTAAATACCCAGTGAATATAAATTATATTCAACTCAACTCAATTATGCCAGGAAAAACCCACGAGTAACAATATCACCAGAAAGGTTGCGAGTTAAATTTTATCATCGGTACGTATCAGCATAGAACTGACTCTCCTTACTGAAGTTTATTACTGGGCTGGCCCACTAAGATACGTGTTGCTGAGACAAAGCTTTTGAGCGAAGTTTTTACGACTGCTCGGATCCCACACACATGGAGTCATGTTCTGAGAACTAGAAACATAAATGAAAATAAACCTAAAGGTGAACGTATGAGACCTGGAGAGAGATAAATATGGCAATCGAACATAAATCTTGTGACGTACGGAATGTGATCCGCTCAAGAATAATGACCGGTATTTCCTATAAGCTGGGGATTCTCCTATCCATTAGGTTGACTGTAGGGTATTTTCCAACGCACTTGGTGCGTGATTTTTATTTTGTTATTTTGTATACTGAAGGCTGTGTTGTTTTAGAGCACTAGGTAAGGTGGCAGAAATTGTGACTACGAGGTTCAAAAAGTTTAGAATTTTTTACGTTATAGCAAAAAAAAATTTATGCTACTAACAAATTTAAACATTAATTGAAACGGTTTCTTTCTAGCTAACAGAAAAAGTCAGCTGTTATCGATGCTACGAGCATTACATGCCAGGTTTTATACAGGGCGAGTCCTTTAAAAGAGGCCCCGTGGACTGTATTTCTTAATTCTCTCGCTCCGTTACTCGCATGTCCCACGGGGCCTCTTTTAAAGGACTCGCCATGTATAACATCCTTGCTTTAGAACTTGAATAATGCACCTGATTCAAGGTTGGAAAAAATATGTCTAAACTCAACTTCTTCTAACACTGCCCGTAACGGTATACGCTGTATTTTTAATTAAACACAGCCTGGAGAGAGTGAGTGAGATACAGGCGAACTGAGATACAGTTGGAGAAGTGACAAAGTGCAGTAGTGTAAAGAACGGAAATACCTCGAGGAACAGCAATGTCCGCCACGTTTCGCACAGGCGAAAATATTGGCTTGACTCCATTGGGACCGGCAACAGGTTGTTCATTAAAAAATACGAATGTTCTGAGCATTATAGCAGTGAGGCTCCATGCAATGCTGCATAAATTGTTTCATTGAAAGTCTAACAAAATTTTTTTTCAGTTATTTAAATACGTTTCCTGCGTAATTGTAAAAACGAATGTACACAGGCCTCTTGTTAAATTATTTTCTTTCGTAAAAACTTAACAGCGTCACACGACCGATGCATTGGACACTTTCGTTTGACCATGACGAAGATGTGTCCATGAGTACTTAAATTGGCTGTATACACTGCGGAAAACAAGGCAAAGAAGCAAACATAAACCAAAAATAATAAATCGTAGAAAATAACCAAAACGAAACTAGGGAGCAAAAAAGAACCTAAAAATCAAACATAAACTAACGAGTGTAAGGCAACAAATTAGACAGGAGAAATTAGTGGCTTTTGTTCATAATTTTTATTTTCCGGTTTGTTATACTTTGCTCGTAAGTTCGTGTTTATTAACTCCTAGGTTCTTCTTTGCTTGACAGTTTTAGGCGGTATTTTTTTTTTTTTACATTTGTTTTACTTTTTGGTTTCTTTCTTTATTTCTTTGGCTTATTTTCGGCAGTGAATAGAGTCTATTAAAATTCTTATAGAAATATTACAATACCATTGTCACAAAACCTTAAAGATAACGACATAGTTAGTTTCACATCTGGTGGTAGGAAACATAACGATTGAAGAGATTTAAAAAGTGTTCAGTTTAAAGCAAAGCAAATTTACTCACCCTGCAGCGTGGCGTCATGGAGCTTCAACCATGGCCGTGCTTTAGCCTATAGTCAGTCACGCACGGGACTTGTGGATCAAATCCACGACCTCTCGAACACGAGTCACGCGATACAAAGAGGACTGTAACCAGCTCTCCTTGGAGTACAATGCCGACAGAGGCAGTTGCTATGAGTTACCTTCTGTTAGACATCTCGATAATCATCTGGAGGATTAACAGAAGCAGATTTTTTTTTTGCTCATCACCTCATGCACATGCGACGTGAAAGGAACTTGTCTATTTTATTATCCATAGACTAGTCGGGGTTTTGATTTAAGCTTCTATATGTGCATTTGGAGGTAAACATTAGGAATGGCAATTTTTAACACAGCAGTACGCTGAATTATATATAACTGGTTCCCAAGCCGAATTTTGAGAGTTATGACTTTTAATAAGCATAAACAAAATTACTAACAAAGTGTCATTTCTATTCAGTGTTACTGAGCGAACAATTCTATATATCTTGTAAATACATGGACATAATATACGTTTACCATACAAATTTTCTCTCAGGATAGATGTACACCACTTTTATCTTAAACCAATATAGCCTTTTTAATGGCTAGATACATATTGAGACAGGCATTCGATCCAACATGCCTATTAAAGATGCGCAACAAAAATTGGATCTGACATAAGTAACAAAATGTTTACGAATAATAATGAAGCAGAACCACAAACAAAATGTGTGTTACACAAAATTTCAACATAGTTACCTAAACTACAAATCATACCTTAGTTGCTGACATGCACATACAAATGTGCGCATGAGTTCTGATTTGCGACGTTTGCGGCGTCGAATCCCGCACTGCTTCTGGCACGGACATGAAATCATCTGCAGGAAACCTTCAGTGATAGCACTCAGCGACACAAAAATTGGCTTTGTTCCTAAAACACCATGTTCACACCTCAATTCCACAGGCGCATGGACGTTAGGTATGGCACAATAGGCATTTCGCCGCTCCATAGCTTGATAGTGAACTCGCATCAAAGAGAAACGAGAGCATCACTTGTCGGTGGCATTGCTTCTAGTTTACCTTTATGGAGAACAATATATGTCTTGCTGAAACAACAGCGTCTATGCTGTACGTTTTCTATATTCTACAAACCAACACTGGTGCAAATTTGAGTCTCTCATCAGTGAGCTTATCAAATCCCGAGTATTTCAGCTGTTCGTGGTGCTCTTTGAACGGTTTCCATGGTATGGGTTTGGTATGATTGGAAAAATAGGAGGTAATTTCATACTCACTTAAAGCATTGTTATTTACCACCTACGTTACAGCAACGTGGGCACGCATAGGTACCCTCACCGCAACACAAGTATGGCACACAAATGGAAGGTAGGATCTAGGTTCCTGCGCAAAATAGGGTATACTACAGAAAGCAAATTAGAGGGCCGTGCTCTTGTTTAACTTTTTGCTTTGAAGTAATGAATAAACGATAGTTACACTCATGGTGTACATAAAACTTTATCAATCATAATTCGACAGTTAGAGAATAATATATTACACGGGTAATTATTTTTAAGGGTGTGATTAACCAAAAATTTTCTTTTGAACACTTTAGTTATATTTAAACATTATTTTTCCACGACAAGTGTATTATGCTGTAATATCCATAGATATACCTATAAAATGATTTCATAACATTAGTATATTCAGTTTTTCTTTAGTATTATCCTACTTACTTATGTTTACATTTTGAGAAACTATAATTTTATTTTTTATTTTGGCCAATAAATATATTATTGGGTACCCACGATCACCTCTTTTGAAATTTACAATATAAAAAACTTTGAATTATTTAGATTCTTCTTATTTTAACTAAACTAAAGTTGTCGAAGACAAAGCAATGTGTTCTTAAACTGTCCAAAATCACAAATATAACTTCTCACTTGATGTAGTGTCAGTCCACTGAAAAGGCTGGAGCACGCCCATAGGTCATGCGGAAGGCAAAAATTAAAAAGAAATAGTTATGCACATTCTTAAGATTCTGACATTACTGCGATGTGACGGCAGAAAAAATCATGGCCAAAACGGCCATGTCACGGATGGTTGTACAACTCACATCATATCACAGGGATGAAAGGGCGATGGTCATAAGATTATCGGCGCATGCCACAAACCGATAAAAGACAATGACATTATTAAGAAGGACCACAATTACAAAAATAATATAAACACGCTGAACAATAATATATCTGCAGTCAAACTTAACCAAGACGGCGGATACAAGTTAACTCATCCAAATATGATGAAGGAATCTAAAAAATTGAAAGTTTCAAGGCGACTACATGTTGTACAGCGAGAACGAAGAAGAAAGAAGTAAAAAGAGTGGAAACCTATATATACAAAAGTCTGCTCCCGATTTCGTGGTACCACGCGACTAATCGATACATAGATAGAAAGTCTAAAAAGAAATATAATATAAAACAAATAAGTTTTTCATTTACATACTTGAAAATCAGGACTTCATATAATATTATGTACATAATTAATAGACATGAAGAAAAAATAAATTTTTTTAAATAAGAAATATCAGATAAATATATAAACATTAAAACATTTTCAGAAGACAAGATTTGTTTTACAAGTTCAAACTAGAACATGTTCTAATAGTAAAAAAAAAAAATACTTGGAATACACCAAGTATATAAAAATTGAATTACAGAATAACATATTGACATGAAAAAAGTGCCAACACAAATGGCACACACGCCCTCCTGACCCTGGACACAGGGTCCTTAAAGATGTGCTGATAGCAGTGACTACAAAATGCAAATTCCCCGCAAATAAATTCACATAGAAACACAAAATAATAACAAACTTACATTACGAGGAGGAAGTTCCGCTAGAAACAATGGGCAAAGGTATAAGACGATAACGTTATTGGCTAAAGGGTTGAATGTGTGGAGAGGGTTGCATATGACCACAAAACTTGGATTTCAACCAAAAGAGGATACCAGAAGCGAAGCAAAACACCGCAACTGAAGATAGAATAATATATACATAATTAATGTGTTCGGAGTATGGAGAAGTTGCATAATGTCACGGAAATTAATGCCTTGGAACTGGGAAGCCAGAAGGGAATCAATTTCCTTAATGAGGGAATCATTGGGAGAAAGATTACGTAATCTTGAAAGCTGCAATGATGATTTGACTTGGTTAAAGATCTTAAAAAAAATCTGACAATGTCGCAATGTGAAGCATTGCTAATGAAACTACTCCCAGACAATGAGTGTAAAGGGATGTTGAGACTCCAAGGTAGTCCTACAAAAAATGTTACATATATAGGAAATTTCGTCGCAGACAGCCAGAGAGAGTGTTTTTTTAAAGAAAGGGACACAAAGGATTTTTCATAAAAGTGAAGGTGATGTTTACCAGGGAATAAATTAAATTCACAACTATTAACGTGTGCGTCAAAAAATGGAAAGTCAGAAGGGCAAATGGTAATGCCATATGTTTTACATTGTGACAAGAATTTTGCTGGAATGGGAGTAAAAATCTTTCTGTCTATGCTGACAATAATGAAGTTGGAAACTTTAAACAACACATGCTGTTCAATTTGCGAAATAACATAGGTAGGGAAAAGACACGATAACTCTGAAAACTGTCCTTATTGTCAAAGGAACATTCACGTCAACATTAAGGGAAGAATTATAAATAATTGCTTGTACAATACTGAAGAAATAATTTGCAAAAATATTCCCAAAATTCACTGGGGCAATCGTGTGCAAAGGTAGTGTTATCAGATATTGAATTTGGCTCAAAATATCAATGAAAGCCTTTGAGTTCAAAAGAGTACAGCTTAACTGCCATGGACACTAGTCTCGATAGCAGGCTTCAAATCGAACAATTTTAGCCTGGCGCTAGATAAAGCTTCACTGACCCTCAATAGCATGGTACTAAGGTCTAACCTGAAACTAACCATCACAATATTATTCCACAGCTCATGAGTAGTGTAGTTCCACACCAAATAAAATATCTCGAAACTATTTAAATAGTGAGTAACCAATTTCTGGATTCCTTTAGTTGTATTCAAATTCCCGAACCTCAAATTCCTTGATTTAAATTACGTGATTAGCAACATTAATTTAATTTTGTCTTATACATCAACTATAGAATCAAGTCTTTTCCAAAACTTTTTTAAGAAATCTTTATCGAGAGTTCCAGAAACAGTTTTGAGCACACTGCCTCCAAAGTCGAACATTCCTCTTTTCGTACACGACTAAAGCAGTAGAAAGTTAAGGGTAACACTTCTGTCTTGTAGGCAATGAGATTGTCGTCCAATTGCTACAGAGCAAAATTAAAATTTTGGTCAAACGAACTGTTTTCACTATTGGTTTAGCTATGCACAAGCTATAGTTTACAGGTAAGCCCCTCTTCAAGAAAACCACTGGCTCCATCGTTACCTGTTAAGAAGATACAATATAATAGAAAAAAATTACTACAGATTTTGAAAATAAACACGAAACGGCCACAAGTAAAAGAAAAAAATATAAAACAAATTATGAATTCAGCAGAACTTTGGACTGCACATTAAGGCATGTGAGATACAGTACACGAACATCAGCTTTCAATATATTGCCATTGAAGTGCAGTTTTGTTTATGCTTGCTAAAGGGTCGAAGATTAAAAATTTTGCTTCAGAACCAGGCTAATTGAATTCAGCATTCACTAAAAATGAGGTTCCCGACTTTTACCTCTAAATGCACCTAACATTCACATTTATCAGATATCCGCCTAGTTTACCACCAGAAAACTATCCTGAAAACAACACGTAACTTACTGGGAGAAACCCATTTTCGGGTAACGCTACGTCTCTCTTGCTTCAACGAACGACCCAGTAGTTGTCACCCAAAAATAGATTGACGCTGTTCTTCAATTCCTGCAGCAGCATTCTGGTAATTAATAAAAGCAAACAAAGTTGGCGTCAACAATACTGAGGCAGCTAAAAGTTTCTTGCGATACAGCATGTTTAGCTGGAATTTTTTTTTTGAACCTTGCAGTTCAATTTCTAAGAATCTTTTCTCGCCAGGTTGATAACTGTTTTGACCGGTCAAGCTTGTGACGTTTTGGGAAGTTCCAGGCCACGCACTTGGCGACGAGTCAAACGCGGCGACAAGGTTTTAAATGTTTCGTGACCTCGGACCTCGGCCATAGAGGATGTAAGTCACAGAAGCGACACTACTTGACTTGCCTATGCCTTTGAAAAAGTGTGCTCTGTCACTGACTTGCTAAGTATTGCCACGGAGCGGGTCGTGTGAGTCATTGGCTCCGTCGTGCTGTGCCTTCACCATCGAGACGCAGAGTAGATAAGTACACAGAGAAGAAATGGCGCAGCTGTTTCTTCGCTTTTCTAAAGAGCGAGAACTTCACTGTCAAGGGTACCAAACATAGTCTTTAATATTTTTCCTATAAATTAAAAAATACCTCGTTTTCTCTAGAAGCAGAAGGTCTACTACTATCGTGAATAAGTATATTCCACGTAATTATTTGGCTACATTCAATAAAACAATATTTAAATCGCCACTGTAGTGGGTCGTCACTTATTCAATCAGTGAAATAATTTCACGTCACTAATTCAATCAGTGAAATTTTCTCACTGATACAGTCAGTAATTATCCACTGATTCTAAGTGGAGCTATTTTCACTGATTCGAGTAATTGAATTTCACTGCGAATCAGTGGTTTCCCACTGATTCTAATTTAGAGTGTAGAGGCGGGTTCCTCATTCCTATGGTTAAGCCTGCATCAGTCACCAAAGAGGAAATACAGTTCTCCATTTTTATCTCAGAGTAGTGTATTTGAAGTATGGGCACATTTCATCCACTTTTACTTCCAACTTTTCTGGAGTCCTGCTATAATTCTACTTCCATGATATTCCTCAAACAAAGTCTTAACAAAGTCTAGAAAATTCATAGACTAAAGATAAGGTATACCGATCTCGTTGGCTGAGCACAACCAGTCTCCGTGTCCCAACACTGGACTACTTTTCTACCATCACATCTAACGAAAATGACGTGGTTTGGATTTTAGGTTAGAAAACTGATTTTTAAACAAATGCTTTGAGATGTTATTATACGCCCGCTAACCAATTTGTAATGCAGTTTTATAAATTCAAATAGGTAAAAGTATTTTATTAATATAATAGTAGTTGTCATTTAAAAATTAAGATATAAACAAACACGTTCATCATTGCCGACCATGTTACTTCAACAGTTGGGTTCGTCTGGGTTAGGTCAATGTTGGGTACATCCGCAGAAGACGAATAATCGGTCTACCTCATCTTTAGTCTGTGAGAAAATTACACCAATGGACTACGCACCGCATTCGTGCACACTCAGTGAAATAATAATTCACATATGAACTATTTCTTACTAGGCATTGACAACGTACATATTTTCTCCCTGTTTTTATTCCTGTTAATTATAAATTAAATGTTATAATTTATAGATATAAGTTAATAGAAGTTCAAACTAATAAAAAAATAACGTATTTTGTGTTAACACAATTATAAAACGCTTGTGATATATGACAAATGTAGGAAACAACGAAGCATATCATAGACGGGGTGATTTTTTAAAGGTTTGATTTAAAAAGTGTGGATAAATAAACCGCTAATAGACTATACATGAAGCTCTCAGTATCGCGACCAAGACTGCCCAGTTCTTGTTATCATCTCCAAAAAATAACTCAGTTCACATTATTTATTTTAAATCGTGATTTATACTTCAATATCTGCAAGTTACAAGGGAGCACTATTGTGGAAAACTAAAACATTTACCCGCCTGTCAACACGATAACAATAATAGGTTGTAATTGCACGATGCGGAAAGCAATACCTTCAAGAATTATGTAAGTCCAGTACAAAATGCATGTTCGCTTAGTAATAATTACCTACATCCAAATATTTTAATTTGGAAAAATCAATAATATTGATTAAAGTTACCCAGTTTTTATAAATTTACATTGTACAATCACTATATGCATGGTTTACTTTCTGAGACTGACTGCAGGTTTTATGGTAATAAACTATAGGCAATCTAAACGTAATAATCTCCAGGACACAATAAAAATGTGCCCTAACAGAACATCTTTACAAAGTTTTGCGTCGGAGGTAAAGGGTACTATGTACAGTTTACTAAACTGGGGCTTTGACATTTTTAAAATTGTATTTTTACCCTCTTATCTGAGGTAAAAAACAATATCTCCTACTGGTATATACGGAATAATGAGCGATCTAGCCTGTAGGAAAAGGCACTACGTGGCATCATGGCATCGTGGCAAAAAGTACTCCTGTGAAGTCCCATATTTGACACACAGTACACTCTACCTCCGATAGGCAGAAGTATAATTAGAAAAATAACATTATTTCCAAAGCCTTCATTCCTCGCTAACAGGCGTAGGTGCAGAAACCGTAGGGATTTGGTGTAACTCCCACTGAAGAGAACATTGCCTTCTATAGACAAGCGTAATACAGGCGGTATCTCTGCGAACGGATACTTCCTGTACGGTCACACATGATCCACCTGTTATACTTTTACAGGACTACTTGCTAGACTACAAATGTAAAACTGTACAGTTTACGGGGTGTTGGATATAAAAAATACGGTAGACAATTTTGGTCATACGATTTTATAATTTTCAGACTTGTTAAGTAATATACACACAAACATACACACACACACACACACACACATATATATATATATATTCCATATGTTATTGCTTAGTCCTAATTACCGTTGAAAACATCAATTTTACTTGTTTTTGGAACACACGAATAAATTGAATCGTCATTTACAAGAATGGTACAGAAGTAGCTTGTGCAGCAAATCAATTTTTAATCGGAAAAAATTGTTGTATCCAGCCAGAAAACAAAAACACTGGAAAATTTCATTAAATTAAAAAATTCGAAAATTGTTTTGTTTGATGTCATGCTCATTGCTTTTTTGTAAAGATCAAATAATCTTATTTCTGCGAGTTTCTTCGCAATATTCGCGCATCTTTCAAAATATCTGAATTTGAATTTCGACATGCGATATCGCTAAAACTGTGGAATCTAAATTTTTATTATTTTTGTGGGAGTGGCGATGATAATAATCACATCGAATACAATGCCAGCATGCAGGAAAGAAATCAAAACAACATTATTAAGTTTTCTTTTTAAAATGCTGTTTTTGTCTAATGTACTACACAATATTCATGTGCAGTAATGTTTTAGGCCTAAGAAACCTACAAATCCATCGACCATACTCACCAAAGAAAGCTTTTAAAAAAAAAAGTGGGTGTGGTGTGTTTTGGAACGTCCCTTCCGGTATAGATACGCGTATCTGTGAGCAGAAATGCGAGGTTTCAGGGAACGCGATATTGATAAATGGCAGGTATTGAACACGACACGCGGGTCGCTGTTTGCTCATCTCTGTTATCTCCGACACCGAAGGTCACCTTGAGTGATCCATCTCCCATGCCAGAGGTACGACCAAAGTGGGCGTGAAAATTAAATCATTATCTGCGTCCTGTAATCACTGATTCGACGAGCTTGAAGTCAGAAAAAAATGGCCCTCTCAAGCCAATCCATACTTCGTCAACAAATTGACTAGTGCAGGGCTGTGCAGGGCTGCCTACATACAATCAAACCGACAGCCGCGAATGTGTTGATCTGTCGGGCGGAGGGTCACAATCAGACAAAACCGCTCCACAGTTTTCTTATTTGGTTTTTAATGACATAAAATCGACAAGTTACCTTCGCCCTTGTGATAATTTCGTTTCGTTTGTGTTTAGTCTTGTAGGTGAAATTAACTGACACAGATGGCATGTGACCCGATGAACGTGCATATTTTAGTTACACCGGAAGTAAACACATGCTCCATTACCGGATGAGGTCCGAACCGGGATTGTGATAGGAAAGTTTTTTCTACGTAGAATTTTGACTTCTTCCTACTTTTACTATGACCTAATCAATTAAAGAATATAATACGCAATTTAATAATTTACTTTCAGTGTGTATCACTTTGTGAGTTATATTAAGAATGAATCTGGTCATTTAATTTCCTGTTGCTTCAACTGTTTTGAGAAGAAACATTTATTAACCCTTAGTAAATACATTTTATGTAAATGTTTTTGTTGAAATAAAACTTATATCACTTAATTTGTTTACGCACTCGCAATGAAGACGCAAACGCAGTGACAGATTACTTAACAAAAACAAGGTCTTTCTTACATCAGCACTAAAAAAATTCCATTTTCCAAAAATGCATGCCTAAATTTCAAAACGAAGAGGTGCAAAGTTGTCTCGCAGCGTGGCAGCAACATTCAATGCACGTGAACAGTAAAAGGCGTCGTAGTGAAGGAGGACAGGGGATATTTTGGGACCACCCGCCTAAAACAGGACACAAGTAGATAGACTGCAAAATGAAAGTTACTTGAGAGGTAGGGCATCGTCGATGTGGGTCTCGTTCATAAAGACCAAACCTCCACAACGTAGCGATATATTGTTTACAACAGAACCAGTTTGGTTAGGCATGTCGAAACCGATATTGTCGAAAACTTAAGACCTAAACAATTAGAATCTTCACGCCTTCAACCAGATATGGTAGGAGCCAGCTGTACTTGCGTTCCGGCAAGCCCGAAATGAAATGTGGCGTGGATGGAGCAGCTTCGAAATGAAAATGGTATACAGAACGGTAGTACGTTGAAAACGCCCCCCCGCCACGGTAGTGTCCCCCCAGACTACCGAAACAAGAGTCCTCTATTTTGAAAATTACCATCCGCCGAGACATAGAGTCGAACCCCGACCTCCACTGCGCGAGACTAATGGGTAAACATCCCCCCCTCCAACACCAGTTTATTTAATTACTCATTAATTGACAGAATTTATCTGATTGCAGGTACTGCTAACTGCTGCTTGCGAAACAGGTGACAAATTGGCAAACGAATAAACGAAGACAAGTTGGCACCCACGACTTATTTGCACTGGCGAGCCATCACGTCAGTCCCACTGTGTCCTTGACGCAAGATTCTTATTTGTTATTCACTACGTGATCTTCGTACGTGCGTCTGTGTCGGCACGTGTTCCCGAGCTGCCCGCTTGCACGTACTGCGACACCGGCATCACGTGGCTTGTGCGTCGAGTGAAGCCAGTCTGCGAGGTATCGTGCTTCCTATAGGCTGTTCACGGTAAAGTGAGCATTTTCGAGGCCATAGTTACTTCTTACTTCGAACCAGTTCTCATCCTTTAATCACCTTTTTAAATCAATATTGCCATGTCAGTAATAAACACTGCGTGTGTATTCCACTGCACCCGGAAGTTGACGTCTAAGGCTGAAATAAAATACATATATTGACTATTATTCCAAATAGGAGGGCTATCAAAAGAACTCACTTAAGCGTGAATAGCCTATAGCATTGACGCCGAGCATGCGAAACAAGGGGGTGGGGGTCGTTGTGGTCGCCCCTCCACTTAGCAAGGTGTCGCCCTCCTGGGCTGATGGACTGTGGTTGGTCACTGCTTCAGTTTGTAATAAGATTTATAACTAGGTATAGAAAAATTTCGCGAGTTCAATGACCTGCATGATAGACTCCACAATCCTTTGTATAAACGAACCTCAGATGTTGTTCATTGGCTGTTGCCCAAGTGTTACCACGCATTTGACAGTACGGGATTCGATTCCCCCCCCCCCCCCCCTTGCGCGGCGGCTATTGGCGCGGAGTCGTCCAGGGTGTCTCCTATAAGCTCTGATGCAAATGCAAAGGTGAGTTCAGTGTACACGCGTTTGAAATGTATCTTGTCCTGAAATGAATTTGGGAAATTTTTCTTATCACTATTTATAACTTATTGCAGACTGCTTGCCTCAGCCGTTTCAGAGGATAGTTTGTAAAGGCTGTTCACGGTAAAATGAGCACTTTTGAAAGCCCTGCTTAAGATTTACTTGTATACACGTTGTTTAGTCCCCCGCCTTATGTAAAATTAACATTGCCACGGGCCTCGTCACTTTATTCATGTGTCGGTCAAATGAATCTCTGAAATTATTAAGAAAGTAAATACTTTACAAATCTGCTAATTGCTACCCTTCGATGAGTTAAAAAATAATCAGGAATCGAAATAAATAATTTTAAGTCATCATAGATGGTTACCTAACACTTTTTATTCGACATTAGGATATGGAACTACTTTCCATACATCGTTACCAACTTTGCTGGACGAATGTCACTCAGTGCATCCATTAAAATATATGCATGCAGAGGCAGTGACTTTTTTCTTAGATTCATTTCTAAAGTGCTCACCTTATCGTGAACAGCCTTTATACTACTTATTTACAGAACATAAAACGTAAATATTTCACAAGAAATTACTTTATTTGAATATTTAAAATCTTGTTCCACATATGATAAGTATTATAGGCTGTTCACGGTGTGATCGCTTTCTAAAGACTTCCGAGCAGGTGAAATAACCACAAATTACATTTATTGCGTTCTCAGGCGTTAAATTTTGAGAGCTATAAATATTATACACTGTGTTTATCGGCCACACGGTAATTATTATATTAACAATATTGGTGAAATAAAAAAATAAAAATAGCTGAAATGAACTTTTAAACACTGTCTTAAAAAGTGCTCACTTTACCGTGTACAGCCTGCTAGACATACGTGCACAATCGCATTCACAAAAGTACGAGGGCCGCGGTGATGTAGTGGACAGACTACTCGCCTCCCACCAGAGCGAACCGGGTTCGATTCCCAGCGGGGTCGCTCCCCGATTTTCGCGCGTGGCAATGGTACCGGACGACGCCCGTGGTCAGCGGGTTTCCTCGGGGATCTGCCGTTTCCCCCGCCCATGCATTCCGGTGCCGCTCCATACTCATCTCGCTCCACCCTCGCCTCGTCGGCTTTCGAGACCTCGATGTTAGGACCCGCCCAAACTTCTTCACTTCACTTCACGAACATACGTTGGCGCCTGTGCCATCCAGAGGTCGTTTGCTTTACAGGGATTCCTCGGAAATTGCAATATTTAGAGAAATATGAGAGAACAGCACATGTATAGTTTATTTTACCGGGAGGATGATCATTAGCCCTCTACTGGAAAAAACAATTAAGTTTCTCAGCCATGAAATTCATCGCAAATTGGAGTGTCAATTCCAACTCTTATTTTCATGAAATAATTTTGTTACGACGCTGGCCAATGTTCATTCGATTACATGTTTCCGAGTTTGCCAGTGCTTCATCTTAAGGGGAATGGCGCATGAAAGAAATCTATTTACCCGATTTTCCATATGAGTCTTTTTCCAAAGGTTTTGTCGAAATTTTTGGCTCGACAAGGCACAAATAATTCTTAACGCCTTTTTACGTTGTTGGATGTTCACTGCCGTCATTATTCTCAGAGCACTGATGGAAGAAAGGAAAGGATTTTTGTTTTCCAATCTTCAAACAGTGCCCCGAGAATAACGAACACAGTGAATTTGTAACAATGAAAGAAGGTGCCCAAAATTGTTATTTACGTCTTGTCGAGCCGAAAATTTGGAAAAATCCGTTGTAAAACATTTTATGACCAAATTATATAGATATGCTGTTTGCGTGCACCATTCCCCTTAACTAGTCCCTTTGCTAGTCCCTTTACTAGTTGCTTTACTAGTCCCTTTACTTTCCACGAAAAGAACCCTACGCAAGCCACAATAATTAACATCGTACGGGCGCGTCTGCAATTTCCATTATCTATTGGTCGCGTGCCATTATGAGAAGACATTATGATATTTGACTGGAACCATCATATATCAGGCTACACCGGTACCGAATGTCCGTGACTCGTGTAGAGGTTGGGGCGGCTCCTAACACCCGGCTCTCGAGACCCGATGAGGGTGAAGCGAGGTGAGTATGAAGCAGCTCCGTAATGAAAGGAAGGGGGGGGGGGTAGATCCCTGACAAAACCCGCCGAACAGCGGCATCGTCCGGCACGTACCCCACGAGCGAATATCTGCGGGCGACCCCGCCGGGAATCGAACCCTGTTAGCCTTGGTGGGAGGCGAGCAAAAGTGGGTCTCAGGTAGAGTGTTTTGGAATACAAATACGGAACCTATTTTCACGAAAATCGGGTGTCCGTACAAATTAATTCTATCCGATAAAAAAAAAAAATAAAGTTTCGAGCTGATTATTTAGAACGAATTTTTTGACTAACTTGTCGGTGAAATTGCCAGTTGTGTGTTGTAATTTTAAGTTATCATATATGGTTACCTAACACTTTTCATTCGACGTTAGGATATGAAACTACTTTCCATCCATCGTACCAACTTTACTGGACGAATGTCACTCAGTACACCCATTAAAATATATGCATGCAGAGACAGTGACTTTTTTCTAAGGTTTATTTCTAAAGTGCTCACTTTATCGTGAACAGCCTTTATACTACTTCTTTACAGAACAAAAAACAGAAATATTTCACAAGATATTGCTTTATTTGAATATTTAAAATCTTATTCTACATAAAATAAGTATTATAAGCTTTTCACAGCGTGAGCATTTTTTTAAGCCCTCCCAGTAGTTGCAATTGCCAGTTGTGTGTTGCATATTGGAATATGTCTTGAGCTTACAAAGAAACTGAAAATCCCGTAGTGACGTGATCCGGCGTCTTGCCTTAAAATCCTCGCTCGGAAATAACGAATGATCTGTGAGACGGAGAGATACGTGAGAAACTCTGACCTTTCAATGCCATAGGTGACGAAGACAGCGATGGTCGTCTGACGGGAAACACAGAGGCGGGACACGTCATCGGGCAGCCCATCCCCTCACCCCCTCCACCAACTGTCAAGACACGCTTAATTTTTGCTCGGTGCCTTGTGACCGCATCGTAAAGTAATTCACGTTCGTAGGATGCGGGTGGTTGGAGGGAGGAGGGAATGAATGACTCGCGAGCGCGGCCGGCGGCTTATGGCAGCTGCGCGCGCACGCCGGCGTGACGTCACGCGCTCTAGGCGGCCGGCTCATATCTCGCGAGGGACCAAAGGATCGCGACGCTCGCGAGTGGACGCCATTCGGTCGCGGAGAGGCAGCAGACGACGTGACATAACCGTGCAGCCAGGTTCTCTCCAAGCAACGATGAACATGCGAGCAGGTGAGTCCACCAGGTGTGGGCACGGCGAAGTGCCAATCACGGGTGCGTACAAAATTTTCCGTGGAGATAAGTTAGATCGGATTAACGTCTCAGTAGTGAAATTGTTAGCGACGGAGCAAGTTTCGCAGTGGAAGCGGGGGCGGGAAAGGAATTGGTTGTTGCCTGTAGTAAGGAATCACATAAGCATTCGCCTGGGGTGATTTCGTGAAGCCATGGAAAATCAGGATGGACGGACAGGGAATAGAAACCAGGCCCACCCGTATGCGAGTTTTAAGAGTGGGATGGACCCCGCGTCCCAGGTCAAGATGCGAGTGAGTGATACGGGGGACACTAACACGCACTTCTAGCGCCTCATCTCTCCTACGCGCAAAGCGTGCAGTGTTTCCGCCGTAACGATGTACTGTGCAAATTAGATCTGTAATAGTGGCTTTTTATTACACGCGACGAAAGACCACAGATTAAACCACGTCCGTATCTTTGTACTTCTCTCTATTTCTCCCTGGTTTCATTCATATTAACTAGCAGCCCGTCATCGCTTCGCTCAGGTTTTATGGAATGATTGAAATACGTACCTATATATGCGACTACTCATAACTACATGTGACTACCCGTGACTAACTGTGACTACACGTCACTACCTGCGACTCCTTGTGACTACCTGCTACTACCTACGCCTACTCATGACTACCTGCAACTACCCGTGACTACCCGCGACTACCTGCAACTACCCGTGACTACCCGCGACTACCTGCAACTACTTGCGACAACTTACAACACGTGACAACCTGCGACTACCCATGACTACTTGCGACTACCCACGGCTACCTGCGATTACTTGCGACAACCGTGCGACTACTCGTGACTACCTGTGGCTACTTGCGACTACCTGCGACAACTTGTGACAACCTGCGACTAACCGTGATTACCTGCGACTATTTGCGACAACTTGCGACAACACGTGACAATCTACGACTACCTGCGACTACTTACGACAACCTGCGACTACCCATAACTACCTGCGACTACTTACGACAATCTGCGATTACCCATGACTACCTGCGACTACTTGCCACAACTTGCGACTACCTGCGACTACCCGTGACTACCTGTGACTACTTGCGACTACCTGCGACAACCTGCGACTAACCGTGACTACCTGGGAGTACTTACGACTACCTGCGACTACTTGCGAATATCTGCCACCACCCGTGACTACCTGTGACTACTTACGACTACTTGCGGCTACCTGCGACTATTTGCGACAACCTGCGACTACACGTGACAACCTGCGACTACCTGCGACTACCCATGACTACCTGCGACTACTTGCCACAACTTGCGACAACCTGCGACTACTCGTGACTACCTGTGGTTACTTGCGACTACCTGCGACAACCTGCGACTAACCGTGACTACCTGCGAGTACTTGTGACTACGTGCGACTACTTGCGAATATCTGCGACTACCCGTGACTACCTGTGTCTACTTACGACTACTTGTGACTACCTGCGACTACTTGCGACAACCTGAGACGACCCATGACTACCTGCGACTACTTGTCACAACTTGCGACAACCTGCGACAACCTGCGACTACTCGTGACTACCTGTGGTTATTTGCGACAACCTGCGACAACCTGTGACTAACCGTGACTACCTGCGAGTACTTGCGACTACCTGCGACTACTTGTGACTACGTGCGACTACTTGTGAATATCTGCGACTACCCGTGACTACCTGTGACTACTTACGACTACTTGTGACTACCTGCGACTACTTGAGACTACTTGCGGATTTTTTATATTAAAATACGCAATTCCTTCTAACATCGTTTTAACTTATCTTTAGTTGTTTTGGCAGAGCATGCTTAGAAAGCAGCTAAGTAGGTCATTTTTCTCCAACTTGGTTTACAAATTTTGACATTTCTCAAGGAATTTTTTTGTTTTAACTAAACAAGGAAGTAGCCTGTTTGTGGCTACCATGTCGCTAAAATTACCAAGTGGCTCATTTTTCTCCGACTTGGTTTAAAAATTTTGAAAATTCTCAAGAAATTTTTTAAAAATTAAATGTAGCCTTCATAACTCTTTCTGGAAGAATGTAGCTTTCTAATAGTGACAGAATTATATGAATCAACCGTGTAGTTTCCGAGATTACACCGCGAGACATAATCCTACAAACAAAAAAAAACTTACATTACCTCTTTATTATATATACATTGAGTAAACGAAATATTATAATTCATGCACAAATTATAGGTAAAAGTTCAATTAAACCAAAAATAAGGTACTTTTTTTTTGTAAAAACAATTATAAAACGATTATAATAAACGATATTATATGGGAAACAACCCAACACACAATACATGCGGTGATTTTTCAAATGTTTTATTTAAAAAGTCTGAAGAAACCGCGAATAGACTATATATTCCGAATCGTGTTGTTAGCGATTGCAACTTTCTTTTATCGTAGAATTATTGTTGGCCCACTTTTTCCACAGCTTCCTAAATAAATCCGTGATCCAGTACCAGTGACATATACATGAGTATTTCAAATCTTAGTCAGCCCGTGAATGAATAACTGAATTTTTCAGCTCTTTAGCCATTTCCTTGAGGAGTAATACGGTGAAATCACGCTATTACGTAAGTATTGAACTATGACCATAACTGACAAATTCCCGATCATCACCGGGAATAGAACCCGGGACCTTACTCTACCAGTTGGACGCCCTAACCATGACTTAAGTGAAATCCCTAGTCAAAATTTTATACGCCTCAAGGTCACGTCTGGTTATAAGTACAGGCTGTTCACGGCAAAGTGAGCACTTTTGAAAGCCTTCATATTTGAAATAATAATCAATAAATATTTTTTATTTCAGCATTAGACGTTAACTTCCGAGTGCGATGGAATGTACACACTGAATTTATTACATACAAAGGAATATTCATTTAATAAAGGTGGTTAAAGGATACAAAATGGCTGAAATAAAAAAGTAACTATGACTTAAAAAGTGCTCACCTTACCGTGAACAGCCTATAAGCATTGCGAGGCGCCTCCCCCCCCCCCCCTTATTTACAACTCTCAAGACTATGATGTGGATTCGCAAGAAGCTATTCTAATTATTCTATGGAATTCGTAGGTTTGGTTAACGTGTTACAAGTCCATGTTTATTAATTTAATTTACTTTTTTATATGGTTGTAGACAGTTATTTTTTTGTCATTATTATTTAAATGTTTTAATTAGTCATATTATTGTTTTATTTTTGTATTATTTATAGCTTTCATATAGAATAATTGTTGTAAAGTTAATTATATAGGTATATGCTTTAAGGTTACGCCATCGTCACATATCAAGGAGACTGAAATGTGGCCCGCAACAAACCTTCGAAAATATTTAGCGTTCGTTAGTGAGTTTCCGCAGTAATAACGTCCAACAGTAACAGCGGGATGTTATAACACGCGATGGAAACGGATTAAACGGCAAATAACATTTTGTAATTTTCCACATTCCCTTAAGGAAACTGTGCAGCAAAGCACTGAAAATGTTATTTTTAACATTTTCGCCATTTATTTATTTATTATTTAAATAGCATTAAAGTGAAAATCTTATGGCTCTAGATAAGTTTTTTTTTTACATGTCGTATTCCCAGAACATTTCTTTGTTGAGATACGCTTATACGTGAAAACACAGATTTTACAGACAATACTTCAGTAGGGGATCCCCTTAACCGTGTATGAATACATTCGGGGCTCAATAGACGAAAGCACGCACACAAAGAATGGAAAAAATGGGGTGAGGGGGGGGGGGGCTGAAGGAGTTCCCGTCCCTCCCCAAAAAACTCAATATAGAAATAAATATAAACAAATATTGGGAAATTGACTGAAAATTATAAACTGAAATATTTAAATTACCAATTATTGCAGTAAGACTCCCTTGGGTGCACATAAAAAATAATTTTTGTTTTACATTAGGAAAAGAGGTTATTCTTATTGTGCAACGTGTTTGCTTCAGAGATCGAGGTTCAGCCCCTCCTGAATTTAAATCACGTGTAAGTAACTGAATCGAAGTCGCGCTGCTCTTGATGTTGGGATTTTTTTTTGTGTATTTCATCATTCTGAAGAGTTACCGGGGGAGGATAGTTCAAAGAATAAGCTCAAAGCATATCCGCAATGTTTAAAGGACATAAAAATTTTGTGACCGTGAGTTAAACCATTAAATATTTATGTTTTATTGTTTTAAAATGAATAACATCGAAAAAATAGAATTTAGCTTCCGAAACTATAATAAGGTATATTTATTATACGTCAACGTTTTTCAGAACACTGACAAAATTGACTCTGGCAGGTTATTCCTTAATATAAGTATAAGACGAATATATAGGAAGAACTTTTTCCCTAAAGGTGGTATTAAAAGTTGTCACTGAAAATTTAATTTAAAAGTGATTTGTTTCGAAATGTTTAGGAAAACTTGCGATTAGGTAACATAATGGAATGTAGTGTTTTGTATGACTGAGTTTTTACACCTCTGAAAACACAGATAACGTCCCTTTCATTCATCAAATGGGGGTTACTACTTCGAAATTGCATCTGCCTTAGGTCTGCGTGTTGCGTGCCTGTCAGGCAATGCAAGCTCAGTGTGCGAACATATTTACCACACGCATTTCTCGAAAACAGCTAACCTGAGAGTGTACTAACGACTTATTTCTGTTATCCGTGCTTATTAATATGTCATCTTATATCACTTACAACTTAATGTTACAAAATTAAATGCGAACACACAGTCCGAGTGCCAATGTGTCAGAAAATTCGGAAATCTGACAGCAAGTTTATTATGCCGTGCACTAGTGACAGTTCAGATGTTGTGACTTTGGAGAATAAAATAACAGAACGATACATGGTTTTCAAACCAATATTTTTACTGTAGACAATAAACACAATATATCCCCAAGAACGGTTTGGTCTGTTTTCAACTGCTCGTTTGAGGGCGTCCAACATACTGTTACATTATGCCTGGATGGCGTATCTGAGTCCGTGAGGGATGGAGGTCTTAATAGAAATAAATGCACTAAAGTTGATATTTAAATTATTCACACAGCTAATATTTACAGCATTAAATTATCGGTCTCCACTATTACTCATTTTATTTCACAGTGCTGAGCGCAATATGTAATGTCTATTTCAACTCTAATCACTGCCCTTCTTAGTTTCTCTGTTTGGTTACAGTCAATTAACTCAAACACATCATTACCACACGTTCAGTCTATCTGTTACCATCATTTGTAATGTCTTTCACTCCCGCATCCAGTCCATTAGTCCAGCCTGCAGTCGTACTATTCACTCCTCTGATGTTTGCAGTCTCAGATTTTCCTCCCGCTGGTCACTTCTCTCGCCGCGCGCTTCTCTTCTCGCTAGTCGTCTATCGCTCAAACTCACACATTTCACAATTGCCTGCTCGGAGGCCCGACATGCCTTTTATAGCCCCTGGCCTTGGTCTGGAAGGTTCGTCGCACCCCGAGTCTAGCTGAGAGACACGAGGTCAGTAATCCAGAGCTTTCTTCAGATGTCTCAAAGATACCCGATACCCAAGGTCAGGAACGGCACGCGCCCTGATAAGCATAATAGGCACGCTTTGTAAACATTCGTTTGACTTGCCGCCATCATCATATAACCGATATGTCCTTCACTTTCACTAGCTCACGCGGAACAAAACAGTGAACGCGTAACAATACTTTGTATTTAATGTTTCAATCAAATTAAGAGGGGTATTGGAGGGCATGAAAGTCCGCTTTACACGTCCACAGGTCACATACATTTATAAACGGACGGAAGATCCTAATGAATGGGAGATGAACGCTCCCAATACTATCACGGAGCCAGTGCCAGCAGGGACATCGCCTTATTGACATGCGATATTCACGGATTCGTTGAGATCTTTTACTCCTCCACTCGGGGAATCTTCCATATGCCGGAATCAATTGGGAACATGACCCTCCATACCACGCTACGCGTCTACAGTTGCCAAGTGTCCAGTGGAGGTACTTCCTCTGTCGTGCCGTTAGCAATGGGACACGGGTTAAGCGTCTGCTTCCAAAACACGTGTCATCAAAGGTACATTGCGCAGTCTTCACGCTGATATTCGTTGAGTGTCCAGCAATGAATCTCGATTTTATTCGCTGCAGTGTTGCACGCCTGTAGTTTGAAACGAGCATAGACAACCGACGCCTCTCATGTTCATCCAGAGTCTATCGTCTGCCACTCTGCTACTATACGTTCGATGTTTTATCGTAATGTTCGAATTCGAGGTTACACTCTTGATATAGTCACACATGAAATTCCAAACTTCGACTCTGTTTCCGAAACGCTGCGAGCCATCTTACGAGCTGCCACTATAGCACAGCATTGAAAGTTGGATAAATCACGATGACATCGTATCGATACTACACAAGCAACTTGTGAGCTTTTGCAGAATACGTAGCTGGTGGATGTAATATTTGTCGCTCATACAGGGTTGCTAGACGTCCGGAAAAAATAGGCCAAGTTCTCCTTTCAGGAGTTTTTATGCACCTGGCTTTTCTTACCTGATAAAAGATAGTATCTGTGTTCTAATGATTTTGAAATTATTGACTTTTTTTCGTAATAAAACTTCTTATAGCTGTGTTGTAACCTTTGACTTTGTTGATCGTGTGAAAACGTCTGCATAGTCTATTCGCAGCATATCTTCACACTTTCTCAATCAAACCTTTGAAAAATCGCCCCATGTATGAAACGTTTGGTAGTTTCTTAAATGTAGCATATATCAAAAACGTCTTAAACTTCTGTTAACATAAAACTATCTTATATTTGGTTAAATTTACCTTATACATATATGTTTTATCTATAAATTATAATAATTCGTTTATAATTGATGTCAATAAAACAGAGATAAAATAGGTGTGTTGGCAATACGTATAAGAATTAGTTCTTGTTAAAAATATTACTGAAGTGAGTGGCCACAAATGCGGTGCATCGCCCTTTGGTTTATTTTTTTTAAGATTTGACTGTGATTTATTTACACGAGACGTTGTAATATCCCGAGAGTATAACTTTAGCAGGAGTTTAGAAAAGCTGGAAGTTACCATGAATCGTACTTATGATCCTTGATAAACCATATGGATGAGATTTACAATTTTTTTAAATTTCTTTTTCACAATTATTCATATACTGCAGCGTGCGTATTAAAATGCTTAGTTGTGTAAATCTACGTATGCAAACAAATTTATTTCCCTGGTACTTTGCTTTCATACGTTATCTTTACTGATAGTGTAAACATTATAGGCCTACTACTTTACTAATTTAACTTTTGATAACTGTTTGCTTTATATGCTAATGACTGATTTAACTGAGATAGACGAACCCCTGCAAACTACACAGCAAATACTCCATGCAAATAGGGTAATACGATGTTTGTTGTAAAGGCCGTGCTTAAAAGTTCTTCTCAGCTCATCTGTATCCGTTCGCCAATTTTTAAATATAATAATGGCCATTTGAGTAACAAACAAAAAATTAATGCCTGAGGTCATTGTAAAATGAGATTTTTTGGTTATTTTGCTTGCTGGAATGGCTTTAAAAAGCGATATCTTCCCCATTAATAGCATACAGCAGAGACTCCGGATGAAAAAGGAAGACATTCACATTGGAAAAGGAGTAAACTTCATTAAAAAAGGACAATTTTTCTGACACGTCGTACTGTGGGATAGAAAGTGCAAGACCGCGATATAGCCGCAGATCCCAACACTGATCGAAAATCTTTGCCTCTATGACTGTCATCTCCACGTGCTTTGAACTGATCATTATCAAACTGTATACATAAATGCGTTCAAGTTCTGCTGCGCGACTTGCGATTTGCCAATGTTTAAAGTAAATAGATTATACTAAAAATTGTGCTGCCAATGTTCAAAGTAAATAGAATAGCCTATATTCGAAATTTTGCAAAAAAAAATTTTTTTTTTCTGCAAAAGCATGAGACTGTTGGAAAACCGAACGTAAACAGAAGTCCACGTCACAACGTTTGATCTCGTGAACTTTGCGGTACTGATGTCAGTTCGTTGCTTTACGTCGGGTGAATGCGCAAAAAGCAAAATCACTTGTCTTGTATTTAGTTTGAATAAAGTATAGGTCAAGGGCCCTAAGAACTGAGATAACCCCAGCGGTTTTTACGATGAAGGCCATTGTAAGAACGTATGCTTTCCAACTGTTAATAAATACTATACTTTCATAAACTGATGCCCGCCAGAGTCGCACACTTGAATTTGTCAGTTTTTCGCCACAAAGCCGTAAATTTTGGGAGCTGCGCGTCACTTCATATAATATAACCCACCCAGTTTTAATAAGTATTTCGTGTCAGACCTGTGGGTCTAATCAGTGGTCTCGATAATTTCTTACGAAATTAGAACTGGGCTTATTAACGTCCTCCGGTGTTATGTTAAAAGGCTTATCAGAGGACGGTTTACAAACTAACTTATGACCTAACTTAAGCTAAAACCCATGCCTTACCTAGGATTCCAACCCAGAATCTCCCGCACTCCAGACAAGCGGCGCATCAACCAACTGCGCCACTGGAGTTCGGCAAATGTCTTACGAAAGCAAAAGTGTTTTCGATTAGCGTGTTCAGTGAGCGCTATGACTAGAAATGTTTCAGTTTGACCGCACGAAATAACATGTGTCAACTTTTGTGCCGCTATCTTTCCAAGTAATACATCCTGCTACGATCCTGGACAAACCAATTATTTACTTTCTACGAGTGATTGGTAAATTACCTACGAAGGTTTTTTTCTGGTACGTCAACCTGCGACTTTCGAAACCTGTTTAGTTTTCAGCAACAGTGCCACGTCAATGAGGAACTATACGGAGCATCTTCATTTCTCTCTCTCTCTCTCTCTCTCTCTCTCTCTCTCTCTCTCTATCTCTCTCACACACACACAAACACACACACACACACACACACACACACACACACACACACACATATATATATATATATATATATATATACACACATTCATGTTCTGTTTTAGGACTAGAATAGAAATTTGTGGCTAGACACAGCATAAATAGAGGCATCCCGAGACTATAAAACAGCTTCACTTATTCATTTACTTAATTAGGTATTTTACAAATGGTATATTCCGAGAAGAAACGAGTGACCTCATAGTGCGGGTAGCTACAGAAGTTGTAACAGCAAATGCGTATACCTCACTCTGTAGTGAAATTTGTCTGAATCCAATATGGCGGCTGTCAATTTCCCCCAGAAAAATAATCCGTTATGCCGGATTTACAATAACCCGGTAGTCCGACAAAACAGCCCCGGCACCGACGAAAATTTTCCATCGGCCAATCAGGAGCAAGGCCACCCCGACAAAATCGCAGCCCCGATAGCCCGACAAAAGTATATCATATTTCTACTTTCGTCGGGCGTCAGACCGATAGGACTCGTTTGGCAGCAGAATAACTGTCATAAACATAACCCTAAAAAACAAACTTTCGTGCGGATTTACTTACTGTGGAAAATTTCACACTAAAAATAATTTATTTATGTATACACCCTGGTTATCTTATAACAAAAAATTGTTGAACTGACGAAAATAAATATTCGTGGAAAAATAACTGCTCCGAAGTCCAAAAATACTTCGTTTACAAAGTTATCAAAACAAAATAGTGTACAAAGATTTGTGATTCCTTTGCACTCCGTGGCAAGTTACTGGCCGTTCTAGAATTCTTTGAAAGCCACTTGTCGGATGGAAACTGTCGAGGTATTGTAAACACTGAACTAATTTTGGTGGCGGAGATGGTCGTACTGAAAAGTCGTGCCGGGCTGTTGGGTGCGAGCTCGTCGTGGCATTGTAAATCCAGCATAAGGCGATTGTTTCAGTACAGAATAGCTTGCCTCGTTGCGACCGGTGATATAAGCTGGACGAGTGAACCTGTGTAAAAACCCTGTGACGTCACTTATCTGTAATGGGCACGAGCCTTCGGTGTAAAACCCTGGAGGTAATCTGGGAGAGGTGTGCTGATTAGTAGGCGCGCGCGGGGGAAACCGGCGCAATCCGATATCCCCATGATACTTCAGTAACAACTAAACAATCGCGGATACTTGCAACCTAGCTCTCGCCGAGATATAGAGTAACAAGATGGGTTAACATTCACGTAAAGCATGACAATC
The DNA here is from genome assembly GCA_029891345.1 of Dryococelus australis. Taxonomy (NCBI): domain Eukaryota; kingdom Metazoa; phylum Arthropoda; class Insecta; order Phasmatodea; family Phasmatidae; genus Dryococelus; species Dryococelus australis. The sequence continues at coordinate 53,176,707 of CM056996.1, forward strand.
CCTTCTGCAGTTTGCAGTTGTAAAAACGAACTCCCGATAAAGGACTGCCAATTGATAAACGACGCTGGCTAGCGATAACCTCATTTAGCAGTGACTTGTTCCTTAATTACGTAAAACCGATTTTCCATATGACGAAAACAGATCTCGTTCGACATTAATGTCGTGTAAAGTCCATTTACGGTGAATTCGAGGAGTTCCTGGAATTATTTTACGTTTGGAATTAATTTTATTGTTATTAAAAATGCTAGAAAATTATTACAAATTGCTATTTACGCTATAGTACAGAACTTAATATCCATCATTTGTTTAATATTGTCGTGCAATGGATGTTGTTTTCAAAAAAACTTTAGTCACCTAAAAAAAGTTCCGAATAATTAAGTTTTGAAACCGATTTGTGAACCACCTCTTTAAGAAATGCTTTTATTACAATGTAATTTTATCTTCGAGAATCGAAGATTGTTTTTACGCTGTTTTCTATTGGAACGTGGATCGCGATTGACATGAAAAAAAAAATCTTGGGCATACATAAATTCCATATTTTGCAGTAACCTATGATGGTTTTCAGAATAGCTTTGCCATTTAGAATAGTTGTTTGATTGCGTCGGTAATTAAAGTTACTACCAATTATAATGACGAAAATTATTGAGGGTACATCAGATTTACGTGCACAAATTCAATCACAGCATGTCCCACATTAGTGAACACATGAATCCACGTATATGTATAAGTTGTAACAAACGTGACATATTAAATAACTTATCTTGGTTGAAGCGGATACGACTGAGAAGAAGCTTCAAGGTCACCCTCCATAAGTGTATGAAGTGTACATTTTTCTTTTAAAGATCGCTACACGCAAATCGATTTCAGCCTTGAATATGCCGCCATTGCAGTATTTTTCATCACCGAAAACAGACTATGCATTTCCATTAATTCTTACTGGTAAGTTATTTTGCCTCTCCCCCTATCCCAGCCATAGTTGGCTCGTTGAGGGGGCGATTCAGAAACTCCCGATTGTGCTTGAATCAACGGCAGCACGATTGGTAGGCTGACACTTGGGTTTTTGCACAACCTGAGGTCGGCTATTTTAACTTAATGACTATGGGTTGATTTGAGTGGAGGAGATTGGCCGGCTGTTTAACGTTGGGGTCTTGAGAGACAATACGGGTGAAGCGAGGTACGGAGCAGCGCCGAAATGCAAAGGCGGGGGGAATTGGATAACCCTGAGAAAACCCGCCGGGCAACGGCAACGTCCGCCACGTTTCTCATATGCGAAAAATTTTGTGAGCCTCCTTCCCCTCCCGCCTCACGCAAACGAACCACATTGGTGGGAGGCGAGTAGTTTGACTATCTCTCCACCGCGGCTCCATAACAAGTATTCTAAGGGTACGTTGAATTCAAGCTGCTCCCAGAAGAAGTAGTATCCACTACTTTTCACGTTGTGCTCTGCAGGAAGTTTGTTTACAAACAAAAAACGCTTCTAATGTGGTGGTATTAGTGATATGTGACTTGTGCTATTTTTGTGCTCAGGCACGTGTTAGCAGCTTGTTTGCCATGAGAGGACAGTAGTGTCGCAAAATGGCGTGAATGGAGGGTGAGCACAACTGCTTGTCCTAAACATTTTTTGGTCCTCCGGGCCGGATTATTTACGGGAGATACAGTTTTGTTACGGAAATGTACGCTACAAGTGTACACCTTTTAACGGTTCGGTGATGGCAAACGGGAAAGTTTCTGCGGTTATTGTCGGGTTTTGTTTACGGCACGTCGCGCCTAAACTCGAGGTCAATAAACACGCTGCAATAACGATCTCCGCCAGTCAGAGGAATTTTTAATTCACGTTTCTCGCTCACGTACGAGCACATGATTATTCTGCCGTTTTATACAGTGCTCTTCGTGTATTAGTGCAAATTGTTTGTTGGATATACACTTATTCACATCTTTAAATAAAATGGCGGCTGCATCATCGCCTGAGCTACAATTTGTAATTTTCAATTATCTGCTAGCCCAGGCAGACGAGGTCAGAGAACTGTACGAAGCATCTAGGGACGATGAATCGAAGGTGGAAGACTTCGAGTTGGTCTTCGAAAAGGTTATGTTGAAGAGAGATGAACTACTGGCGAACTTTTTCGCTATATGCGCCCAGCCACCTCAATAAGATCCGAGTGTGTTAAGTGAGTGCAAGGAACAATTTGCAACATGCGAGACAGTTTTCCGTGAACTAAAAAAGGTGTATAGTAAACTGAAGAAGAACACTTGTGATTACACGACCCACAGTGATTGTTCACAAAGGTTAGGAATCCCTACAGCAGTGCTACCACCTCTACCATTGCCGGTATGCAATGGCAATAGAGCTGAGTGGATAGGTTTCGCAGAGTTATTCAATTCAATTGTTGGTCAAGATCCACACCTTACCCAAGTCCAGAAAATCCATTACTTGTTGGGTTGTTTACAAGTAGAGGCCAGAGAGTTGGTACACAATATACCGGTCACCGAAAGCAATTACTCGGTAATTTGGAAAATATTAGAGAAGAGGTTCAAAAGTTTGAAACTCGCAGCAACATTACATGTACAGAAGATCTTGCATCTACAAAAGGTTGACAGTAAGAAAGAAAGTGGGTTAACCAAGTTTGTTACAGTAGTGGAAGAAAATTTGAGTGCGGAGGCTCAGAAATTTCCAGTGGTTCAGTGGGATTTCCTGTTGCTAAATATATTGCTCCTGAAGTTGGATGCACCACTCAGGTAGGCATTTGAACTCTCCCACGAAGAAGATGTGCCATCGTATTCCAAGCTACTCAAGTTTTTGGAACGGAAGGCTAGAGCTTTGGAGCATGTTCAGCTTGCTGCCGACGATCAACCTCCTGCTCGCTACACCTGTAAGAGTCCACCCTCTAAGAGGAAATTCTCCTCCTGGAACAAATTTCGGTCAATGAGCCATGGAAACAATAGCCAGTCAGCAGAATCAAAGACAACCCTTGTTTCAGTTCGGGACAATACAGATAAGCAGATGTTGTGCCCAATTTGTGGTGCAATTCATGCCCTACACAGATGCCAGACATTTCTTTCAAAGCCGTGAGATGAGAGAAGGGAGTGCATGCTAACCCATGTGTTATGCTTTAACTGCCTGCGAGCAGGACATGAGGCAGTAAATTGCTATTCAAAGTTTCGCTGTCAGCAGTGCCAATGTACACATCACACCTTGATTCACTTGTCACAAGATACAAGTTCTGATGAGACATATCAAGATGCTACAGACCCTTCTGGTCAAGAGAAAGGCAATAGTAGCACTGTCGCAATGTGTTCGTCGTGTCTTTCAGAGGAGGTTGCTCCTCTGACTACTGTTTTTCTTAAGACTGCTCACATCAATGTTAAAGACAGTATTGGCCAATACCAGGTTGTGCGTGCATTATTGGATAGTGCATCCCAGACATCATTTATAACTTAAGGGTGTGTGAAACGCTTGGGCCTTAAACGACAGCAGGCAGGGGTGAACATTTCTGGCATAGGGCATACTAGGACAGACTCGAGAGGGGCTGTAGTATGTGAGATTGCCTCGCTTCACATGCGAGAGCTTCATCTTACTACTCGAGCATTGATTCTCAATAACATTACTGGTAACTTGTCATCAGCGGAAATTGATACAAAAAATCTTGTACATCTTAAAAATATTCCCTTAGCCGATCCCGAATTCGCCTCACCTGGTTTTATTGACATGTTGGTGGCAACATATGTAATAGGTGATGTGATGACTAGCTGCAAGATCGAAGGAAAACCACGTGCATTTCATACAGCATTTGGTTGGGTAGTTGTTGGTAATGATCCATGTGCAAGTAAAGGTGAGTCAGTTTCCTTATTTGTACGAGTGGATGCATCTCTTGATGCGGCCCTTCAGAAGTTTTGGGAGGTAGAAGAAGTTCCATCAGTGAAGTTTCTGTCAAGCGAGGCCCAACAGTGTGAAAATCACTTCTTAAGTACCCACAAACGTGGTAAAGATGATAGATTTGTCCTGAGACTTCCATTCAGATCATCCACGTGTAATTTAGGTAACTCATCTTCAACAGCAGTGCGTAGACTTGGTGGACTAGAACGTCGACTTGCAAAGATGCCAGAGCTGAAGTAGCACTACCAAGACTTCATGGAGGAGTATGAAAACTTGGGTCACATGACACGTATTGCACAATTAACATCCTCTAATGATGGCTATCAAGTATCCCTTACTACAAGTGATTTTGCTCAGCCAGCATACTTTATTCCTCACCAAGCAGTGGTCAAGGAGGAAAGTGTTTCCACAAAAGTGAGGGTGGTTTTCGAAGCATCCTGCAAGACCACAAATGAACAATCACTGAATGATCTACTTTCTAAGCCGAAATTACAGAATGAAATTTTTGATATAGTTTTGAGGTCCGAACATTTCCAGTTGCTGTGACTGCGGATGTATGCAAGATGTTTAGACAAATAGTTGTTGATCCCATTGATAGGAAGTACCAGTATATTCTTTGGAGGAATTCAGTGGACGACCCAGTTAGCATGTACGAGTTGAACACAGTCACGTACGGGCTGGCTTCTTTGCCTTTTCAAGCCCTCCGCACCCTGCAGTAACTTGCAACAGATGGGGGTAACAAGTTTCCACTAGCTGCTCATACTATACTTAATGATGTCTTTGTTGACGATATAGTTACAGGAGCTGCAACTGTTGCCGATGCTCAGTTACTAAAGTCTCAACTCATCGTACTCTTGGCAGTAGGAGGGTTCAGACTGCATAAGTGGTGCTCCAACCATGAGGAGATCTTGGATTACCATCGAGATGAATCTGAGAACTCATCTCGTATGTTTGGTTGTCCTGATTCAGTGAAAGTGTTTAGGCCTACGCTGGGACCCAGTACAAGACCACTTTTTGTACAATGTCATTGTCCCTGACCTACCAGTGACAAAGTGTGGTATACTCTCAGCTGTTGCTCGTCTTTATGTCCCATGTAGATGGGTAGCACCAGTGGTCACATCCAGTAAGATGTTGTTACAGACATTGAGAACTCAAGACCTAGGTTGGGATGAGCCAGTTGGAGAAGAGATATCAAGAGTGTGGACACATTTTAAGGACTCTTTGCCATCCTTGTCTGAAGTTAATGTGAGCAGATTGGCTCCAGTCCAAGAACATGACGTGCAGTTTCGTGGGTTTTGCGATGCCAGCGAGAAGGCATACACTGCAGTTATTTATGCTCTTTGTGTTACAGCAGGTGGTGACACTGAAGTGCACCTGCTTGTCGCCAAGTCCAGAGTGGCGCCACTCAAGACTCTGTCTGTTCCAAGGTTAGAGCTGTGTGCAGCATTTTTGTTATGTAAACTTTGGCAATGTGTTGTAAGACTCTATGGTTCAAAGGTTGTTAACCTGACATTGCATGCCTGGACAGACTACACAGTAGTCCTAGCCTGGTTACGACTGTCACCACACAGTTTAAAAACCTTTGTCGCCAACCGAGTTGCAGAGATCCAGTCCATTGTACCACCTAGTTCCTGGAGGCATGTTCCATCGGAACATAACCCTGCTGATGTTGCTTCACGTGGGTGTTTTCCAGACCACTTGGTGAACACAATATGGTTTTCAGGACCATGTTGGCTGTTGCAACCTCATGAGAGCTGGCCTGTACAGCATTCTTGTGAGAGAGTATCTCTCCCCGAAGTTAAACTAGTGATGTCAAGTGTCTTGGTGGCAAACTCCAATCAGATGCAGAGCTCCGATGACCCTTTCGGCTTGTTACGGAAATCATCTTCCTTTTCTAGACGCCAGAGAGTCATGGCATGGATCTTATGAACGAGAGCAATTTTCCGAAAACTGCCTCGTTCCATTGGCAAGTTGCATACAACTGAGGAGCTGTGCACTGCCCGTAATTAGTGTATCAAGATTGTGCAGGCAAAGTACTTCAGGGAAGAGATTAGAGCCTTGGAAAAGGGAGAACCATGTTCTGAACCAATTAAAAGCCTTGTGCCATTCTTGGACTCGAAGGGTGTTGTAAGGGTGGGCGGCAGGCCGCATAATGCGCCTTTGACTGAAGAAAGTAAGCATCCCATCCTACTTCCAAAGCAAAGCAAACTGTCCGAATTTATTATAATGCATTGTCACGAGATCAACCTGTACACAGGTCCATCAACCGCACTGTACCTGACACGTCGAGAATACTGGATAATTTCTGCTCGCAATTTGATTCATAAGTTCCTTCACAACTTTGTCGCATGTTTTAAAGTAAGTGCAGCTTCATCAGACCCACTGATGGGCACGCTCCCTACCTCGCGATTCACCCAGGGTAGAGCATTTTGCAATGTTGGAATTTACTTTGGGGGCCCATTACTTGATACCCCAGTTAAAGCGCGAAGGAAGACCACCCAGAAGGTTTATCTGTGCTTGTTTATCTGCATGGTGACCAAAGCTGTGCACCTGGAGCTCGTGACCGACCTCTCTGCAGCAGCATTCCTTGCTGCACTGAAGCGCTTTGTATCCATTCTAGGGCTTCCATCAGAGATATCCTCAGACACTGGAACCAACCTGGTGGGTGCCAGAAACTACCTGAAAGAAGTGTACAAAAGCCTCTTCTGTTGAGAAAGCCAGCAACAAATTGTCAGTGAGGCCAGTCACAGAGGGATAAAGTGGCGGTTTAGTCCCCCCTGTCAGTCCCCACTTTGGTGGCCTCTGGGAGGCGGCGATTAAAAGTGTAAAACAACACCTGAAACGTTGGGGGGAACACAGCTGCTTACTTTCGAAGAGCTGGGAACTCTATTTGCACAGATATCTGCAGTACTGAACGCTCGACCGTTATGTGTTTTGTCGGAGGATCCTCGAGAGTATGATGTTCTCACCCAGGGGCATTTCTTAGTGGGTGATGCTTTGGTAGCTCTGCCAGATTACGACTTGTCAAATCTTCCTCAGAAACATCTTGACCAATGAGAGCTAATTACTTAGTTCCAGCAGAGGGTGTGGAAGCGGTAGAGTAATGAGTATCTAAACACACTCCAGCAGAGAAACAAGTGGACGTCACCACAGCCCAACATTCAAGTGAACCAACTGGTGCTACTGAAAGAGCCAAATTTGCCTCCACTGAAGTGGAAGACAGCACGTGTGACTGAAGTTCACCCTGGGCAGGATGGAATAGTGCGTGTCGTGTCATTAAGAACACCTCAAGGCAACTTCACCAAACCAGTCACAAAAATCTGCTCTTTTCGTGAAGAATAATGGTGTATCGTGTGAGATTTCAGACTCATGCTTTTGTTTGGTGATTTAAAATACATATATTAAGTGGTGTACAATAGGACAATTGGAAAAAAAATGTTTATTTTTTGGTGGGCGTAATGTTTACAAACAAAAAAACGCTTCTGATGTGGTGGTATTCGTGATATGTAACTTGTGCTGTTTTTGTGCTCAGGCACGTGTTAGCAGCTTGTTTGCCATGAGAGGGCAGTAGTGTCGCAAGATGGCGCGAATGGAGGATGAGCACGACTGCTTGTCCTAAACAAAATTGTTCGCGAATTTATCACACTAGTGAACAAGGCGTAGGTGGAAAATTGTCACGTGGTAGCCGTAGCTCTCCTCTCTCTCTCTTTTTTTTTTTTTTTTTTTTTTTTTTAGCGAAAGCTGAAATGCCTAGGGAAATAATTAAATTCGCATGGTAACAGTGTCCCGCAATTACATACTTGCATACTGATGTGTGGTGAATTACCCATACGATGTGCATGTGAAAAACTTATATATTCAAAGATTTTACCCAATTTTTTACAGGCTGATATGAAGTTCCCAGTGGAATGGCCTGCAGTATTTTACTCACAAAACCAAATTTGAAAGGTTTTGTACGATGCAATACATACGCGTATTAATTAATATATATTAATGCTTATTATGTACGGATTATTTTATGAAATGGAAGGAAATATAGGTATAAGCAGTGCATAGTTAATTGAACCCTTTTAAAATCAACCTTTAAAAAGGACACTGTCCCTACCTGCATTTATTTCAACGGGCACCCTGAATTGCTTGCACCTAGCAACTAAAGTTGGTAGCAACGGAAGGAAAATAAATCAATGTATTGAGCTGAGTTGAGCTGAGAGATTTGATCGGCTCTTAACAACGAGGTCTTCCAAGTCGATTAGGGCGAAATGAGGTGAGAATGGAGCTTCGCCGGGATATGAGGGTGGGGGAAACGGGAGATCCCCGAGAAAACCCGCCGACTAGTGGCATCGTCCGGCACGATACTCACTTACGAAAATCCGGGAGTGACTGAGCTAGGGATTTAACCTGGCTCGCCTTGGTGGGAGGCGAGCAGGCTAACCGCTCAGCCGCTGCAGCCCGTGTTAAATGTATTCAAATCGAATTAAGGTGTTATGTAAACATTTGTGAATACTGAAATGATTTATTTAATTCTTTTTCAATGTACGTGTAGGAAATAGCAAATTTGTAATATATTTACGTGTCTAATAATTTTACACTTTCACTTGTCCGACGCATGAATTTAGTGATCAGACCCATGACATTGTTAATTTTTTATATGTGCACACAAGTTTTAAGCAAGGCTAAAAGTGCCCAGTTATAGCCTAAATTAGCAAAATATCCTAAAGTCTTGACGTCAAGTATGTGTCAAAATGTTTATTTGTATTACTGATATTTCGTTAAGAAAAAAAAAACACACACATAAATATTTCACATGTCTTAATTACCAAGCTCACAAATTTATGTTTTTATTTTTTGTTAAAAATAATATGCCTTAATTCGTAAATATTTATTATTAATTTAAAAACATCTATCGTGAAGTACTTCATTTCCAAAGGCTTTCTCTCATGTTTACGTACCAGCTTTTGTCACAAAAAAAATTCCATTCAACTATGAATAATAGAGCATTCATGCCAACTTAAAATTTATGTGAGCACGCATTGTAAAGGCTGTTCACGATAAAGTGAGCACTTTTGAAATTAACCTTAGAGAAAAGTCACTGCTCTTACTTGCATATACTTTTACTGGCAAACGGAGTGACATTCGTCCAGTCAAGTTGGTAACAATTGTTGGGAAGTAGTTCCATATCTTAACGCCGAATAAAAACTGTTAGGTACCCATTTCTGATAACTTAAATTATTTCTTTGTCTTCCTGTTATATTTTTTTATGCTTCGAAGTGTAAAAATGAGCAGATTTGTAAAATATTTACTTTTTTAATAACTTCAGAGTTTCACTTGACCGAAGCATGAATAAAGTGACGAGGCACGTGACAATGTTAATCTTACATATGGCGGAAGAATATACAACGTCCATACAAGTAGATACTAAGCAGGGCTTTCAAAAGTGCTCATTTTACCGCGAACAGCCTATATACACGGTCACAGTCTTACCTGACGTAATTTTTTTCTAGATTTTTTGCGTTTCTCTTTCTCACACGGCAGATTTTTTTTATCATATCTCACTACATCCACGCTCCAAATCAGCCACTATGACTCAATCCGACAGTACTACGCATATCAAAAAATAAAACGCAGACAAAGTATGACGAATCGCTATGTACTATCGCCGGGAGACGTCTGGGCACGGCGAGTCCCCTCCTTCTCTCGAGACTGCGGCTCGGCACGGACCGGTTTGTAGCGGAGCGGCACAAGACAGCGGCAAGATAGCGGCCCGGCAGTATATGCGCGGACATAAAAACATTTGCTGTTGTGCCTTGAGTAATAGCAAATGCAAAAGTGGACACGAAGACCTATGTTTCTGGAAACAACAAATAGCAGTGCCCTTGTGACAGTGTGCGCTGTATGATGTCTTTACCTTCTGCATGTGCTGTTCAACAGTAAATGTATTCATACCACAAGGCAGTAAACGTATTTATAGCACAACTGTTATACTAATATTATGTTTTATATTAAATGTAAATATAACCAACCAACACGACTTCGAACCTGCAATTTCTTGAGTACAGACGTGCGACCTTATCTTCAACGCCAACAAACAAACGTTCTTGTTATTATAACGTAATAGAGTTTGTTTCGGTGTCTATACTCCGCAATATTATTCGGAACATCCCGAGTATGGCACGGGTGTTAATTTAAGTTAGGTTATTAGTTACTCCGTGAGCCGTCTCGTGATAAGCTTTTCAGCATAAAACCGGGGGACGTTAATAAGCCCTACACAATACAATACAATATTCGCAACATTACCATATAGTTGTATACGAATAGTGGGAACGTGCGCATGGTAAAATATTGTCCAATGCATCCATGGTACTGATCCTACATTCGCTCACGAAACAGTCAAATGCGTAGGGACGTCCTCGACGTTGTATAGCAACAACGCTCGATATTCCTATATTTGCCGTCTGCCATGTGGCATTATATCCGTACAATTTATCGGTTAAATACTTCCATTACGGAGCAGGAAGTTTACAAGGTAAATATTTTGCAGTGTATTAAATTGGCAGGCATATAATTCCAAACTGCCAATGATATAGAATTTAATGCTTTTCAAATAGGATTACATATTAGCACATTCTTTGTTTAATAATCGCGAAAACTTTACTCTTAATAAACGTGGCGTTTGGAATAACTTGAACTGGCATAAATCATAGACAAAATGTTATAACGGACTGTTAAGTAAGTACAAACTATTTTATCGTAAAGGCTACATAAATGTTTTACATTTATTCCACCGTGCTGACAAAACCAGAATTATGTGGACAGATATCTTTATGGGTGATATTATATTTGCACGTGATTCGGAGGTTAAGAAATAATACATTAACCTACGAAATTTTTACAGCCTTTGTATATTAATCTGTAACGATTTTATGTGATTTCCGTGAGCTTTTCATTTTAACACCTATTCATATGTAGGCCTACCATTACACACGGAAAGAATGCTTACACGCAGGTTAGTAGGGTGAACGTTGTAAATAAATTGATATTATGCATAGTATAATATGTTGTAGAGGCGCCATTGTTTCATTTGTATTATTTAATTTGGTCTTTTATAAACACTGTGTGTGCATGGTTATTTCACTGACCGCCGTATATCTGGCTGCTCTTGCCGTTGCCTTTTGAAGTAACTCTCGTAGACAACAGTTTTTCGCCTCCTCGTCACATGTAATGAGCGACTTTATTATTTCGCGTTTTCTACTGTTGACAACTTTTCCGTACCTGTGCGAACGTCCTTCGTCCTCCATTGCCTCACGTTTAACTGAGCCCGCCGTAACTGATGTTTGTGGAATAGATGATAGCATGGCCACACCTTCGCGTGGATGTCGTCACCTCCATGCTTGGCTTACCCCGCTTCCCCGCGCTCAGACATGCCAGGACGTCTCCTGGCAATAGTAGATCTCACTCGTCTCGGACAATATACTCCGCATGCTTTGTTGCACTGCGCTATTGCTTGTTTACGAACCTCTTGTAACCCAACAATTAAATTCAACTTTTGAAAGAAGGACGGCTGTTTAACTGAGCAGGATGGTAGGAAGCTAAGAGTATTAATCTAAATCACATAATAATAATATGACAACAATTTTTATTTAATTTGCTAATGCCACTATTTAGAAGATCTGGATTATATATATATATATATATATAAATTTTTTCTGTTCAACACGAAGGCACTACACGAACCAATTAGTCGGTTTTCTTGTTTCAGCATTATTACTTTTATAATTCATGATTATACTAGTTTTGTTTAAATAAAATTAAGTAAATCAAGCTGTTTGCAAAAATAATTAGGGGTAGGCCTAATGGAAAATGAAAGACAAGTTTTTCTAGTTAGTTTAATACATTACTAGCGCAACATATTTTGAAAAACCCAGGAACAGAACACATGAAAGGTATGTGTAAATTTCCATACGCTCAACATTATTTTTAAAATGCTGGGTGAATATTTGCAAAGTGACACATGTGAGACGTTTATTTGTCTGGGGTAAAAAAGTTTAAAATTTGTTATTGGACACATTCACTATGGTCAGATGAAAAGGAAAATTTTGCATCTAGAGGTAACCAACAGAATATTCATTCCTTTGATTTTCATAAATGAAAAACAAAAATACTGAGCAATGGGACTGACAGAGGTTGATACGGGACTGACATCCAACATTGAAAACACAGAAAGAAATGGCTAAATGTCTCCAAAGTTGTTGCTTAATAAATTATATGATAAAAGATTACATGCAATTACTTGTATGCAAAAATAACCAACAAAATAGTTGCATATTTTTCTTTTATAAAATTTAAAAAAACAACGTGAGCCAAATGGACTGACAAAAAACAGAAGTGGAAAAAAGTCTGAAAATACATAATCTGTAACACTAAACGAAGACAACTCATATTATTTAATAACTATACAGCTAACAACAAACTGGTGAATATTTCAGAAAAATAAGTTTGGTATAGACTACATAAGTCACTGATGCTCATCCTACATAAGTCACCGACGCTCACACACTTCTACAAAAGAAGGGAATTCATTATAAAGTAGGTTCCCTTTAACCACAAGACTTGGCTGGGGCACAACGTTAACAATCTTCTCTTTATTAATATATGATATGTCACTGTCATCTATGAGGAACACGTGATCATTTTTTGATGCAACATTAAGAAACACAACCTTTATTTCACCATATTCATCAACACTGGATTGACAAAGCGCTGCATAAATGTACCTGTTATTGTTACTTCTGTGTTTCTTCGTTTTTGTATGCACCCGGAAAGCTTCTGCTAACACGTACATTCCTGTCGTAATAGTAGGAAAACCATTTTTAGTAGTGTCTGTGCATAAAGTTTCAGTGTCATTATAAACTTCCTCATATCGAATTCGCGAGCTGCAGCGGCTATAAATCATTCCAAGCTCTTCATCAGTGTCAGGACCTGATGTCGGTGAATTCTCAGGATAAATCAGTGTACCAATCTCATAATGGCCGCATCTATCTGTACAAATAAAACATGATAGTTTTCGCAGACTAAGCCGGTTTAGAATTTTGCTGGTGAAATTTAAATGTTCCCTTAAATGGCAAAACTTTCCCCTTTTCAATCACCTCAGAAATATTTTCAATCTCTGTTTTAGAAAGTGAAAAAAATTTCACCCCTGGACAATTCTCCTGAAGAACATTGAGCAAAGTATCCATGTCAGGCAAATCACTTCCTTGAGCCATAATTCTGTCTGCTGTGCGTTTGTACACACCTCCGATCCCATCAGGAGCACCTTTGCTATGGCCCGTCTTCTGATAATTCCATGTAACATTTGGTACACCTGCAAAATAATTTCCGAGATGATTGGCTAAAAACAAAAACATTGATTTGTTTCGTTACTTGCCAGACGGACTGTCGCTGAGAAAATGTATGGTGTGGATACTTTCTGAAACATCATCATTCATCCCAGGAAACAGATGGGCTCAAATTGTAGGAGCATTGTGCTGCAGAGAGCACGATACTGTGCAGAAAAATTTGGTTTCTAGAGTTCCTGACGACCTAATGTAAACAACAACAGTGTACATAGATATTTGTTGCTGTGCACCACCAAAATGAAATGATTGGATTTCTTCTGCAAATTTCAAGTTATAGTTTTCACTGAAGTTCAATGTATGATGATTTCATGATCAGTAGACTGTCCTTCAGTTCAGAGATTATGTTAAACTGGTGGAGAATTGTACCTTCATGCTTCATAAATGGAGAATTGTACCTTCATGCTTCATAAATGGAGAAAGCTTCGCTTCGTACTTACAACATTCAGTAGAGTTGATACTTTTGCTTCTTTGTTACTTTTATAGCTGTCTTCATTTGCTTTATCTTTTTATCTATGTACTGTTCTTCCCTACGTGTTCATTGTTAAAATGTTACTGGCTGGTTGCCTTCAAGCTCATTATTTATTATTTCAAAATTTAAACAGTTCCTACAGTCGCGCAGTAAACACTGTTCATTTTTGTAAAAGCAGCAAATGGTTTTAATATCATCACAAGTTTTTTTTTCCCTAGAGATCACACCATTTAAATTCAAAGCTTCTATAACCAATTTCATGTTTGCATGCATGGCATATGCACATGTATTTCTTTCCTCAACTTTTAGAGGTAGCACCCAGAAAGGGCGGCTGAGACAAAAAATCTATAGCTAGCTTTCATTTCGGAGTACTTCTTCAGGAACTGCCAATGGAGATTCTTTAGAGTGTCTGTTAGATAATGCTTTTGTTTTCTAACATTTCGCCTTGTGATAAAAATTTTTTTTGCCAGAGCACAATCTACTACAAATATCCGCTTGAAGGAGGTCTGCTATTTTGCTTCTTGTAGACATAAGCATTTTGAATTTGTACTCGTACTTCAGAATATTTTTTGCTTCAAATGATGGCTTCTTCCTGCTACCGAAACACACTTGAGGATACTGATTGTAAACGGTATATCTTCAAAATCTTTCCAACCATAGTTTTCTTGAAAACTTGTTTCTCTTTATTAGACTTTAGATCTATGGTATGTTTCTGGGAAATGATGTCATTACTTCTCCAAAAACTAGTTTCTTGACTACTTCTGCATTTTGACCACTTGGCCTTCACTCTTGTAAAAGATTTTTCACACATGTTCTTGGTATTGAAGTGTTTTCACTATGCAAAGTTTTCTTCTTTTTTTTTGCAGGCATTTGTATCGCTTCTTATACTTGTCCAATTTTTTCTTCAGATTGCTGATCTGCTTCTTTAACGACTGTCTTTCTCTATGACGTTCAATTTTATTTCTGTTGAGTTGTTTCTTGACAGAGTCAGAACTTGGAGAACAGTTTTGGGATTGAATTTCAAATTCTGAATTTGAAGGTGTGTTTACTTCTAAAAACTCATTTCCTTCGCAGCTTGTTTTTTTCTCAGTCTTGAACTTAGTTGGTAGGGTTTCCATTGTCTGCTTTTTGCACGATGTTCTCTGAGATTCAACTATATTATCGGTCTTCGCAACTTCTGTTCTTTCTGCCTCAAATATGTTTGCCTTTCTTTCTGCTGTTGTTCTTTCATTTCACTGGATCTTTCTTGATTCTCTTTCTGTGTTCTCTTTCCCGTTCTCTCTTTCCAAACTGTCCCTCTTCATTGTCCTTCTTCTTTGGGGCCATAATTCGAGTAACATATCTAAAACAAAACAAATATTTCTTTTCAAACAGTAAAAATCACAGCCAATGTGGGCAAATTAAAGTTTAAATAAGTTTAAGATCGTCTCAGCTTAAATAATAACAAAGAACAATCTACTTTTTATTTAACTGAAGTGATACGCTGCAATTATTGTAATTTTCCTATTATTACCTTGTGAATTTATGCTGATTTCGCAATTAACATTTTGTGATAATCGAGCTTAGAAGACATTTTTTATCAATAAATATCATTTTATAAAGTAGGCCCTAAAACTTTGAATACATGTTAGGCTGGATAATGCAGACACTTAACGCAATGCACAAGTAGAACGATAGGGATTTGAATTAGGCCAGAACATTACGTATTTGTCTCAAATGTGTCATCCTTGCTGCATAAGAATTTTTATATCTACAAACAGTCTGTAATATTATGGCTGGAACATCAGAATAAGACAGATGAATTTGTAATTATTATAGTTAAAGTTATGGGATCCACCCGGTGTGGGTTCAATGGCATCCTTTTATTGTAAATTTTTAAATCATCAGTCCCATGGAAAACATGTCAGTTCCATATCATCTTACGAGGCACGGGACTGACGCCCCCGGGACTGACAAATTCGAGGTTAAATTGTCACTGTTAATCACAGAAATGGAATATTTAGGATCTGCTTGGGACATCTGTAGGTGCACTAATCTGTCAATGAAATTTAATAAAACAACGATTTTATCTTACCACAAATGTCACTACCAGCACGGGATTGACCAACTTGTTGGTTACAGCACAAATATCGTATACAATACCACTAATACATTCACAGTAGCTCACTGAAAGAGAAAAAAAAATCCATATGGCGTCCAACAAGTGTGTGTGGTGCATGCCTGAATATAAGCAGGTGGCATGTAACTGCCATTTATTATGAATAGCAGCCATGGGACTGACACAAAAACTTGAGGACTAGATTTAACTTATTGGGGGGAAAAAAGTGAAAAACAATAAAATGATTGTATAATGTGGTTTGTAAAGCAGTAAATATTATGAGATCAGACTTGAGATGGAATATTAGTAACATGACCAGATATATAATTATGTGAAAGCAAATGATAAAATTTGAAGTTGTGACATGACGCGGGACTGACATATTGACACAAAAACACTATTTATTGATTTTAAAAAATAACTATCAGATTAATTTAACAATACTAGGATTAACTAAGGTTTCCATTATAATTCGCAATTGAAAGGGTGTTTTTAGTTCTTATTACAGCACAGTTAACCTTGGGACATGAAATGCGTCACTTTACAAATATTTACCCAAATACTTTTGTATGTGATGTAACGTAGATGTACTGAGATAGGGCCTACTTCGTAAAATTTTTCTGTTTAGCTTGTCTTATTTCTGCAGATTCTTATTCCTTGGGGGATTTGATTTGTTTTAATGTGTAATAGTCTAAAATGTTATAAATAATTAGTTCTCTGGCCGTGACAATACTTGGAATGTCTACAAGTCGAAACATAACCTTGCACAGATATATAAAATAATTATTATTTTCTTACCCAGGGCCATTAAACAAATGCAGAAATAATGTACAGGAAATTATAACAGGAAAAGCAATTAATTTCCTAAAATAAATGCCGAAAACACTTTGTAACATACGAACAGAATTTTCGCAAGGGGCTAAGCATCCACCTCCCCTGCCAGCAGAAATCTTATTCGTGCATGAAAAAACATGTAGATGCTCTTAAAACATATTTGATTGTTTAAACAAAGTAAAATATTTAAGAGAAGTTTATTTAGTTCATTTAATAAAACACATTTCAGCTGGCGAAGGCCCTTTTTGTTTTCAACAACACTTACCTGAAAAATAAATGGTGAATTAATTTTATGTGTTTGTTTCGTAATATATAAGCAAGTATTTTTATTTTTAGGTCACGCAAACCCGTCACTTTAGTAGTATGCTTTAGGGTCGTTTGGTGCACCTGGCTACGGTGCCACGGCGGCCATATTGGATTTCCCTTTATTCTCTTTTTTTCGTTGGAGGGTTCCTTTTTCTCCCAAAAACATTTGAATCCCCCTTTTTACCCCTAAAAACCTTTGGAATTTCCCTCAAAACCAGCAAGATTTCCCGAAAAAAATGCACTTTGCACAATCCCGCTGGCACGTGCACAAGATAGCGGGATCCGGTGGAAATTGTGCAACAGCCACCTGGATAGAGTAATAATTTACAGGCACTTCACGCTCTGTCATTCCATGCCCTTCTTGTATGAAGAATACTCTAGTTCATTGACCTGTCATACAACTTGTCTCATTCCTTCCAGTTTTTCTCTCACCCCCGCCCATTCTCTCTCTCTCTCGCCTGCTCTATCCCTTGGGGTTTTCTCATATTCCTTCTGGTCTCCTTTATTTTCTCTCTCTTGCTTTTTATGCAGTCCTCCATCTTTAATTCCCACACCCGCCACTACCAGTCGTCTGCAGTAGGCGGTCAACTTTACTTCTCGCGCCCGCCACCAGAGAGTGCTAAGTTCTTGTTCTTTACGTCCTCCATCATTAATTCCCGCTACTGCAATCAGAGAGTGAGAAGTTCTACTGTTTGCGTCTAGGAGCGCCGGTATTATTGCAACCATTTTATGTGCGTTGCTTCACTCATCACCAGCAGTGGTGCACTAGAAATTATTATTTTTAGTTGATAGTCGTTCGGAACCAAAAATAAATGCCATAGGCGTGCAGGATCGGCAGTCGAGTGTATTGCCCACAAGACCACTGCAACATCTAAAAAAATTCCTTTTCTGACGCACTTTATACAATTGTAAAAACACATTTTCTACCACGACATTGTGTAGAACATATTTAAATTAAAATACTCATTATTGCAATTTAATAACTAATATTTATTGATAAACTTAAAACAGTTACACGTACATTTTTCCGAGAACTAGGATACTATAGTTACGACAGTATTTTACTGGAATGGCTTGGAAAGGGGGGGGGGGCGAAATGCAGTAGCAGGTTCGGGACGATTGCTGGTCTGGGTCCCCTCTCCTCATCATGCATGTAGTGGTAGTGTACCTCTTGGGTTCATGGAGAACTGCTGGAGGGGCAAGGAGGAGGAGGAGGTGGAATGGGGTGCGGTGGTCTCGTGGCTAGCAAGCTGGACTACGACAACGGCGATCTGGGGGCTCGATTCTCGGCGCGATCACATCCTGATCCTCGCACGTGGGTAACGTGGCAGATGCTGCTGTTGGCCGGTGGATTTTCTCGGGTTACTCACGTTTCCGTCCGCCCTTGAGTTCCACCGCAACTCCATCTCGGGATCCCAACCCATGTCACCCTTCAAGCATGACAGGCATCTAAGGGCCCTCATCTGTAGAAGGGCTCTGGCGCAGTTCGCATACCATCTGCGCACTAAACATCTGTGACCCAACACTGAACTGCTTTTTTTTCCTGCACAGCTGTCAGAACCATTTGACTGCGACTGTTAGCGCACTGGTTTCTTAAATATAGTCTATTCGCGGTTAATTCACAATTTCTGAAACCCTGCTAAAGTTCTACTTCCAGGATATTCCTCCGCCTCATGCAAACTTAGCTTGTTTAAGTCCAGAAAATTACACCAAAGGACAACGCACCGAATTCTTGCGCACTCGGTTGTAATTACATTTTGCACGAGAACTATTTATTACCAGGCGCTATCTATCAACACACATATTTTCTCGCCTTTTTTATTCGTATTTATTACAAATTATGTATAAAACCTTATATATTAAATATATTTAAAACTTCTTTTTGACGAAAAATAAGATCATTTTAGATTAACAGAGGTATAAAACGCTCGTGATACATAGCATATTTAGGAAATAACTAAACACGTCATAAATGGGGTGATTTTTTCAGAAGTTTTGATTCAAAACATGTGAAGAAACCGAAAATAGACTATAAATGCTTTGAGATGCTGTTACACTGCTTCTGACTAAGTTTTAACGCGAGTATAATATACTAATAATACGTAATTGGTTTTTCATAAATACACGGGTTTTTTTTATCATACCAAATGTAAACAAACGGCACGTTGTTGTTTTTGGAGATATCTGAATTTGACTGTAATCATGGCAATCTTGACGGAATGTTGGGGGTATGCGGAGAAGACGAAAATTTGGGCCATCTCGTAATTTGTTTATGGTCCCACCTTGAAAGTCCGCCACACTGTGTGTGTTACTCCGTCCTACAGTTATTACGAGACACTGCAGAGCCCGCAGGTAGGCAGCTGGGGATGCAGTGCTTGGGAGACAAGAAATAAACAGTAGAGCCGTCATGAGTAGAGACCTGAAAAATTCACGTTACTATTTGGGGACACGTTAGACTTCAAACACATGTAACTTTGCAATACGTTGGTTATTGAACCATACTTTATCTGACTCGACCTGGGTAAGACTGCGCCAATAAATGAACACTTCACATTTGTGTGCCTCATTCACGTGCAGTTCAATCATGAAGGGCGTGGCTTCACATCTATGCAGCAGCAAATAGAGAAACGATGCCAGCTCCAGTACACACAGTACAATGAAGTTTAGTCTGATGCCCAATAATATCTCGAATTTCTCACGTCCCTAGTCATGAGGTAAACTAGGCCAGCAGGAGGTTATATAAGGCAGGGAACCACAAGGTCACCCCCTTCCCCCCACCCCTCTCAATACATCACCAGGTCGTTGAAGCCAGCGATCCGTGTGTCTGCAAGCGAGGCCTTGGCGGAGCCCTCGTACATCAGTCGAGTGGCATTATAGAAGTCTCAGTGGTGAGCGAAACGCCTTATTGAACGTGAGAAGGGGTATAAGGCACAGTGGACGATGTCAGGATAGAATCAATCATACCGCTGTTAATACTGTACAATCACGGTATTATATCTTGCTTAACTTACAGAGTTGAATGTAAAGATATAGTTAAGTTCTATGTTTTTTAAAGGACGATAATCGAAGTGTTTTATTTATTGAATGGCTAGTATTTGTCTGAGTTAACTACCCTACAGTGAAAGTAATTCATTAGAGTATTACTTCTTGTACCCCCTTAGGTCAAGTGAAACTAAGGGAGGTAACACTGTGCAATTTTCAATAAGCGTTAATATTTAAAAAAAAAAACTCAGTGCAGTGAGCCTACCAGCTTCACTGGCCAGTCGACGTAACACGGAGCGAATGGAAGTGACCGACTGAAGTGGGTCGCCAAGATTGTTGACTGCTGCGGTCGGGCCAGGGGTCACTCGCCATGAGGCGCCTTTATCAAACATGCAGCTGCGGCGTGACACTTGACCTGCCGCCTCATGCTTACTGTATCTCATTAGGGGCCGGTTGCACCAACATCGCTCCAATCCGAGATCGAATGATTCTAGTTCTGAAATAGGATCCAGTTTGATCTTGGCTCCAATGTAAAAGTGTTGCACCAACGAAATTTCGTGATTCTGGATCTTCTATTCTTCGACCTTGGTTCCAAAGTGAGAAATCGATATCAAGTATGAGATAAATTTTCCTATTGGTTCGTAATATATGACGTCATGGACGTAGGCGTATTTTTCATTATAGATAGAACTAGATGTGCGATGGTTTATCTGTTTTAAGTGAATTATTGTAATACGAATTTTACTGAGTAATATTCAAGTACGTATAATGTTATTTTAATTCCCCAAGAAAACAATCGAATGTAGTTCTATCTGTTGGCGTATTTTCAAACTACATTATTCAACGATGGCTGCTGATCTAGGATCTATATTTCGAACCGCCAACTTCGGCGGTTTGAAATTAACTTAATCTCGATCTCAAGTCCAGCTCTGAACTCAAATGGTGCAACCGTTTTCTGTGTCGATCTTAAATACGATCTCAGATCACGTTTCGAACCATGATGGTGCAACCGGCCCGAGGCCTCTAACCACATTACGTCGCGCACCACGCGGTTCTGACGTTAGCAATATCGCCAATCCAGTGTTGCCAGCTGAGTGGCTTTTCCACCACATTAGGTAGATTTTGAGTGGGCAATATTGTTATCTGGTGGTCAATGGTTAGTCTGAATTTTTTTTAAATTGTCTATGGGATCTGAAAGCATATTTCCGGAAGGAAAAATATATATTACTTACTGTAGTGTTCAGAGCTTTAATTAAAATGTGTATCAAAAGGGCTTCCTTCTACCCTTTTGCAGAAATTCGTAGTTTTCGTGTCATAGTTTCAGTTTCAGTAGTATTGTTGGAAATGTTTGATCATAGAAAATTTACGATCTACTAGTTGTTTAATACGTTTCTACATCATTTTCACTGTGTGTTATTTCCTGCATGCAAAATGGCAGGAACTGACTGTTAAAATATAAACATGTTCTTGACTTTTTACAACCAGCAAATAACACCCAATTAAGATTACGCACAAAAATATTTAAAATACCACGCAAAATTTAAATTTTTCTACAATCGTACAGTATCAGTAATGTCTATGAATCCGAAATTATGACGCGAAAATGAAGAATTTCTGCAAAAGCGTGAAGGCGAGCTTTACAGTCGATATCTCTGTCTAATTGTCAGCCACGGATTGGTAGCATAACTCAAAATATCCTACAGATCTCCTGAAGCAGAAACATTCTCTTCAAATGCTCAAGTTAAAGATGAGTGGAGATGAGAGATTCGGGCGGCTTTCAGCAACGAGGTCTTGAGGGTCGACAAGGGTGAAGCGAGATGAGTATATAGCAGCTCCGAAATGCAAGGGCGGGGGAAAAAGTAAGGTTCCCAGGAAAACACGTCGACCAGCGACATCGTCCAGCTCGATTCCCACGTGCGGAAAGTCCAGGAGCGGCCCCACCGGGAATCGAACCCAGTTCGCCTCGATAGGAGGCGATATCTCTGGCCGCTATTCCATCCGCGACACTCTCACAACTTGAATATGTTGCTAAAGCGGATAGTGCGTGGTCTTTTTGAAGACGTCTGATCAGTACCCTTATTTGATTATATTTCGAAGTTAAGTGAATTTATTAACATTTAGTGCGTTTTCTTTTATTTAAGAGATGATTCAAACATTTCATAGCAAGAAAGTAACTACGGAAAAAAAAAAAATTCTGAATTGTGGGGGAACCGTAGACAATTGCTGAAAGAACAATGGTTTCAAGACACGTGATTGTATGGAAATCAAAATGTGTTTAAAAAAAAATATATTAGTTTAAAAATATTCAATACGCTGTTTTCAGTTTAATAAAAAGTATGGTAGATTTTCACTTGTAGTCGAAATGAAATGCTCTGTCTCAGTGTTCGCAACGCCGATTACCATACTTGTGAGCCTCTGACACGATCGACACCATGTTGCGTAAATTTACGTGCACTAACAGCACGTCCGCCATTTCTACTGTTAACGATTTTTCGTCTAGAAGTCGAGAGAAATGAATTTTACGTAAATTTTTACCAGAAATAAAACGCAGACATAGCTTGCATTGCAACCAGGAACCTGGCGATTAGAATATAACGCCTCAGTGTTTGCGTAAAAGGGATATACGAGAATTTGTATTTAGAATGTTACAAATTTATACTAACATCCTTGCAATAATAACAAGGTTTTCTGGGCTTTTCGTCTTTCTATACTACCGTAAATGCACAAATGTCTGAAAGAGGTCATTACAGAAATTTGATTTCTTATTGTCGAAAACAAGATTTTTTTTTTGTTGTAACGACCTATTGTTTTAAAAGGCAGTATTTTAAGAAAATATTAACATTTGGCGTATCTCTAAAGTCATGCGCTAAAGTGGACTACCTTATGGTATAGGCTATGTATAACAATATAATTTTAACAATTTAAATATCAATTAATTGTGATTTTGGGTTTACTACATGCCTCTTAGGTATAATAGCGATCAATTAAAATGCTACGGACATATTGGTTATAAATTTTTCTCATTTAAGTGAGTGTTATCTCTCGGTATAACCGAATAACGATTAAAGCTGTAACTACAGAATGGTCCACATGTCTTGTCACCCCCTGAAAATGTCTTGTCACTCACACATAACCAGTAAAAACGCAATATAATCCAATACATCACGAGGTATACCAATAATCAGACAGATTTGATGGATTCGCTATCACTAGAATGGGTGTTTATGTGCCCAGAAGGTCAGTATGAGCACCAAACTGATCCTTGGTTCCTATTTTCTATTAAAATGTAAACAGGCGAAAATACTGTCACTTGGCTCCTTTTTTTTTGTATTAAAATGTAAACAGGGGTTTCAATATAAAACATGCTAAGTTACGAAATTATTTTCTTACGCATATGAAAATAGAGATCTGTGTTACAGTTCGATGAATTAAGACTCAGTTTATTTTTCTGGTACAACAAAATTTTTAGCAGCACGTTTTGTCTCGAACAACGATAATCAATATATTTGTTACGATGCAAATAGTGCCACGTGACATTTATCGCATAAAATGCATTCCTCGCATCTGCGAGGAAGGTTAAGGTGTTGTTTCATGATTTTTAACGTGTTACGTAAAATAATAGTGGCGTGGTAGGTACCACCTACCTCATTGTTCATTGTATGATTTCAGTTACTTTATTTCAGTATATAATATTCTACCATATATTTTCCTATTTTGATGTAATCATATTATGCAGCAATAATTGTTCGTGAACTTTGACTGCCACCTATGTTATTTGTTTATTAATTTAGTCCTGTAACAGGCGACAGGATTTCATGTGGTACAAGGTTATCACAGCATATTCTCAGTGTTTACTTTCTGAACATATTTTGACAGTCAGGTGTCCCTATGTTTGTTAGCACGTATACCATAGAGAAAAATCCTGTTGCTTTGAAAACTGATGGTGTAAACTGGAATATTTCCATAAGTTAGTGCACTCGTTCGTGTGATAGGCTATACAATTGTCTGCATTTTTCTCCCCCTTTCTGAAACATAAGTAAACATGACTGAAACTAAAGTGAGTGAGTGAAGAGATTTGGGCGGCTCTTAACAGCGAAGTTTTAAGAGCTGATGAGGGTGATTGAAGTGGATATGGAGCGGCGCCGGAATGAAGGGGCGGGAGAAACGGGAGATCCCCAAGAAAACCCGCCGACCAACGGCATCGTCCGGCACGATTCCCACTTGGGAAAATCCGGTGACCCGGCCGGGGATTGAGCCCGGTTCGCCTTGGTGGGAGGCGAGCGTGCTAATCGCTCAGCCACCGTGGCTCCAAGAATTGAAAGATTTGTGTTTTGCGTTGCTTGGCTGTTTCTGCGTACGATGTGGCCTCCTTATTACAGCGGGCTCCTGAACATTATTGAACCGATGTTTATACAGTGAGATTCGTTTTGTGTCCAGTTCTGAGTAGTTCCTCGCTGTGGCTAGCGTGCTGCACACGGAGTGTTAACAAGATAACTTTGTTGTTTGTCGTAGGTACGGCAGCAGTGTTGGTGGTGGCGGCCCTGTGTCACTCGGCTCTCGGCAAGGGCAGGAAGGACGGCGAGCAGCTGCAAGAGGCCGTCAACGAGTTCTCCGTCGACCTGCTCAAGGTCAGATTTACGTCAGCCTGTGTTGTACGGCAACGCACGTGTGTCTCGGTGCCTGCTTTTGTAATACGTGCCAGCTGTTAGTTATACTGCCCGCCAGATATATGCCAGCTTGAGCAATGACACAAGGAACAGAGACGTCACTGACGATTACTGGAATACATTAAACACATCGCGTGTGGTGGGTGTGTAACCGAGTAGATTAGAGCCTGCTACATTATGTAAAAAATAGGAGAAAGCATTGTCTGTATTGACCACCCTTTACTCATACCTCTTCATATTTTTTAATAGAGGCCTAAGGGGCGTATCTGAGTTCGCGAGGAATAGGGATCTTAATAAAAATAAATTTAAAAAAAACTATATTTGATTTCTAATTTATTCACACGGCTATTATTCACAGCATTCAATTATCTATCTTCACTATAACTCTTTTTATTTCTTAGTGAGCGCAATATTTAATGTATATTTCAACTCCAATTAACGTCCATCTCAGTGTTGCTATGTCGTTATATTCAATTAACGCATATTTATCATTAACACATGCTCAGTCTGTCTGTTACCATCATTTGAAATGTCTTTCACTTACGCCTATAGTCCAATAGTCCAGCATACCAGCCGTACCCTTCACTGCTTGATACTCGCAGTCGCAGATTTCCCTTCCGCTGGTCACTTTATCCCGCCGCTCGACGTCTGCGCTGAAACTCAACCACTCATCCATTCAACTACAACAACCACGGAGGCCTGTCTCATTATTTGTACTCTCCTGGCCTTGACCTGGAAAGTTCGACGCACTCCGAGTCACGCTTACAGAAACTATAAATTCACAAACTCAATGCGACCAAGATCAGCAGCGCGCGCCGCAAAAAGGATTACCGTGTCAGATCGCTTTTTCGTAACAGATACGTGGTTCTCTCGCTTGTTATTCAAAATAGTCCATTGACATGCTGCCGCCGCTATCATATAACACCTCTGCCCTTCACTTCCACTCGCTCGCGCGGGATGCGAAGCAGTGAGCGTGTAACAGTATTTTCAAAGCCATCCACTACTGCAAACGAGAGAACACCTCTGCCGCCTCTGCTTTCTCTATAAACACTGTACAGCGGAAAAATTGTTTTGTAGATACATTGAAAACTAATTTACCTTTACAGTGATGAGCTTGAATGAGTTAATATTTTGCGATCAGTTAGTAGGAAGGATTCCGTGCTATGTTGTGTTACATGCTCGTCCCTCTCACCCTCCTCCAAGAGATAGTGGCTGATAACAGGACTGTTTGTGACCGTAGTCCAGACATGCAGATGTGTGGCATGTAGTATGTTAGCACTCATTTGCACGATGTAACCACCGAATGAGAAAAACGTTTTATCATATTGAGATTAAGTGGTTATGTGAAAAATATGACGTATTTCCCTAGTAGTATATTGGTTAATCCAATTGTTGTCTTTATTTTCGGCATTCTTTCACTGTTTTTAAAACATATTATATATTTTAATCTCGTAACATTTATCTGCTTAGTTAATAACATCAACAGAAAAATAAGCGCTGGAGAAAATATTTCGCAGAATTATCAAGATTTCAACAGTGTGCCTTGTTGCAGAAATATAAATAAAAGTTCATGTTTGATTTTTATAAAACAATATGATTATGGAGAGTTGTAATCTATTCTCTTTGAAATACTATAAGGTAAGCATAGTGAATTATGTATACTATTTAAGCAGCTATTGTAATTAAATTGCTAGATATTAGAAACCAAATAGAGGTGATCCTGCTTACTTTCGCAAAAAATCATCTGCCATACTCGGGACTTCGTAAAAAAAAACCTGGGAACGCTGTAATATAACCTCTAAAATCACAACAAGCCTACACATGAGTATCCAGGATAGGGGGAAGAGGAATGGACTTATCATAATTTCATTTTAGTAAGTAAATAAAATACCTACAAGTATCTTGTAGAATACATTCGCTTTTAAAATATTAAAATGCATAGATACCTACAAAGACTCGAGCGCCGTGATGAGTTTCTAAAAGAACTCAAGAAAAGTTGGAGAATTAATTTAACAGTGTTAAATGGACGTGAAAATACTATTGAAAGAAGAAACAAAACATAGAAGCTAAGTTGTACACCCGACGTCAGTCTACGGCAGGGAAGCTGAAACTATGTGCGATAAGTGGGAGTAAACAAATCTTAAATTTCATTGACCAGCGTTCCCCCATTTTGGACGGCTCCTGTAAGATTATCTTACACATTTACACAGAATTAATGGGAAGTGCAACCTGCCTTAAAGATGATATCGAAAAGCAACCTACAAGCAAAAATTTTAATTAGTAGCTTTCGTTTTGCGTGGTGTATTCGAGGGGTAAATTCCTTTTTAGTGCAAACGCATCGTGCTTGAGTTGTGTAAGCCATTCATGGTAAAGTGAGTACTTTTGAAGGCCCTCCCAACAGTCACGAACAGCTAATAAATATTTTTTATCAGCCTCGCACGTTAACTTTAGATAGCGGAAATGTATATACTGTGATCATTAGTCACATGGCAATGTTTATATTAAAATGTGGCGGAAAGTTAGAAATTAACTGAAAGGAAAAATTAATCAGCACCTTAAAAAGTGCTCACTTTACTGTGAATATCCTACAGGCGTACAACTCTAGGCAGACGTATTTTTCTTGAAATAAAAGGACCACACCTAGAAAAAATAATATGGGTTACATTACGTTAGGTTAGCTCAAATTAGATTAGGCATCTTGGTTACGTAAAAACTGACTTAGAATACCAGAGTGGAGTGGAAAGTGTTTGTTTGAGCGGCTCTGCAAAACGAGGTCTTGAGAGTCGATCTTAGAATCCCATAATGAAGTGAAGGGTATCGTTTTAATAATTTTAGAAATATTAATTATGACATAATATATTTTTGAGCACGTGTCATACGTCTCAAGGATAGTGCAATTTGTGCATATGTATATGTATTCCGTGCAGTTGCATATAAATAGGGATAGGAACATTTCACGAGTTAATTTCAGGACAAGATAGATGTCAACCACGTGTACACTGAAGTTTACTTTTGCAATTGGATCGCAGTTTATTAGACGCGCCCTGGACGACTCTGAGTCAACAGCAGACTTGTAAGGAAACAAGTAGCGAGTGCCATACTGGCAGGAGTGAAGTAACACTGGCTACTCTATGGGGCAGCAGTAAATGAACAAACATCTGAGGCTCGAGTATACACATGACTGTGGAGTGTGGAGTCTAGCCTACACGTCATTGAACTTGCAAACTTTTCCGATCCCTACATATAAACTAGCAGATCATTACATTGAACTGCATCGGTCTTGGCTAGGAACTTGAAATATGCATTTTTCCCCCCCTTTTGCGTTGAAATTATTACGTGTTAAGGAAACAATTGACGGACTGTTCCGAATATGGTGCTAAGCAGTATGTAACGTGGTAACTCTACGTTGTCATTTCGACTCGATGATGACACTGGAAGGAAAGGGAAGTGTACATGTTTCCGCCCGAGCCATATCAGTAACGACAACAACGAAAATAACGTCAAAGGAAAAAGGAGATAAGTTGCGAATCAAAAGTGTAAATGTGTCATACAGACCTGAAACGATTCTAACAAAAAAAAAAAAAAAACCTTTGCAAAAATTAGTGTCCCAGAGATGAAAGAAAAATATAAAAATTATCAGTGTAAAAAATTGCGTAACTTACATTGAATTCATACGAAAATATATGGAATATAAAACAATTTATAGAAATTAAAATTATCGACACTGTAAATCCTTACTACTATATAAATGCAAAAGTGTGTTTGTTTGTTTGTCCTTCTTTCACGTCAAAATATGGAGCAACGGATCGACGTGATTTTTTGCACAGATATAGTTGGAGGTCCAGAGAGTGACATAGGCTACTTTTTATCCCAGGAAATATCTCAAATGGTTCCAAAAAAATTGATGATTAGCGATGTACATAGGTAATGGATTAAACTTTTCATAGGATTAATGCATAAAAAGCATTGAAAAAAAAATTTCCGTCATTTCTCCTTTCTTTTTTGCCTATGGGCTGTCTTACATTCCTTCCCAAGAGCCGCAGTAGCTCAGTGGGTAGAGAACCCAATAGTGGGGCCGCAGTAGCTCAGTGGGTAGAGAACCAAATAGTGGGGACACAGTAGCCCAGTGGCTAGAACACCCATTAAGGGGGCCGCAGTAGCTCAGTGACTAGAGCACCCAATATTGGGGCCGCAGTAGCCCAGTGGCTAGATCACCCAATAGTGGGACCGCGCGCGAAGCAGCGGGTGAAAGCTAGAACCAGAGCTGCATATGTATGTGTATGTGTGTTTGTGCGTGTGTCGTTACTATCATGAAACAATAGACATGATACTCATGATACATGCTGAAATAAACACATAGAAATTTTGCCTGAGTATCACTGCCCTACTGTACGAAGGTTTTCTTGAAAAATGTGCTTTCTGAAGAATCCAGAATTTAAGTATGCTAAAAGTTCGGTTAAAAGTAAACTCTCATTAGTTCGGTTTTAAAATATTTAAACAAATAACTTTAGAAAATAATTATATAGTGTTACAAAACATATCCATTCTTCTTTCAGATGCAACACACAACTAGAATTTTTCTGACAATTTTGGTAGTACGTGTACTTTGTTTTTAAGCATGTTGTACAGTCAGTTGCTTTTCTCTACTGTAAACTACTCTACAGAGTGGTCCACATGTCTTGTCGCTCCCTGCAAATGTCTTGTCACCAATACACACATACATACATACATAACCAGTAATAAGGCAACCATCTTAAGATATTCCAATAATCAGACAGATTCTCACGAGGTAACAAGACATATGGACCACCCTTACAAATTTGAAGAAAAATAAAAATGCTTCAGGGAGTGATAAGACATGTGGACAGCCCTGTACTTCTGCTTTAAGAAGCAACGAAAGGCATTAATCGTGTTAAAACCAGCCTCTAAGACATGTAGGGCACGGATGTTTTGTGGACTGAGTCAATGAGAAGGTGAATATGCGAATGTGGTCAGAAGAGTTAAGGCCCTTACACAATAGAAAAATTTAGCATTTGACTTTACATTTCCTTTCCTTTAACGAAACCATCGATACATAATACAATGCAAAGTCAAAGTTCAGACAATTGAAAATCGGTTCCGCAGTATTTTAAAAAACGTGTATCTTGTTGTAAATCATTATATATAATCCTGGAATACATTTCACGAACCTGTTTTTTAAATAGACGAAAGCAATTACATTAAAATCTCATTTAAAAACAAAACTACACGCTTGGTTATCTTTATTCATAATTATCGGTTCTTATATTTCCTCTTCACATAATATCCGTTTGCCATTTCTTTACATTAGAAGAGCTTAGTTTAATGTACGGAATTGAAAGTAGTCTTTACAATAAACAAATATTCCCCCCACCTAACGTTTGATAGATTTCCGGGGAAATAGCTGTTTGACTTTGAGTTTCAACTTTTCGAAATCGTACAGTCAAGAGAGCTTGACTTTTCTCTTTGACAACTCCACTGTGTCTAGCTCCATAGGAAACATGCCGGAAAACAAACGTAAAGTCAAATCGTAAAGCGAAATGCCAAAGTTTTCAATTGCTCAAGGGCCTTAAACAGTGAAGCCGAAGATGGCAAGACTGCTGACGTGGTCGCTCGGACGGTGTTCGCAGGATCTGTTCTCCGGGGAGCCACGCAACCTGGTCGTCTCGCCCGTCAGCGCCTCCATGCTGCTCGCCATGATAGACCAGGGCGCTAAAGGCGACTCCGCCAAGCAGATCGAGTCCGCCATCCACCTCAACAGGCGGAAAGCCCGTCTACTCTACGGCCGCCTTTCCCGCAGCTTCCAGGTACTACTCCCACACTTTATCAATCTCTTTTGGTACAACTGCATGGGCGCCCATGTGGGGGACAAGTCAGGTTAATCAATAGAGAATACTAACCACACTACCCCCCCCCCCCCAAAAAAGTAGTCAGTTGAGAAGAATCACCCCCCCCCCCTCCTTTTCCCTTTCTCTTTCTCCTCCAAAAGACAATTTTTTTTTTTTAGTATTTTACAGTGTGTGCAAACCTTTGAATTAAAAAATAGTCGCATGTCGCCCTTAGCTAGGTATGTGTCACTCAAATATTATTTATTTATTCAGACTTTTGAGTGGCCCGGAACAACGACAAGGCCTTAGTAGAGGAGCACTAGACATTCAGGAATGGGGAAAGAATCGGTCAGGGACTGTCCCATCATTCGCTCAAAGTGATATTTTTGTTCAGATATTCTTTACTTACATTACTTCCATTTTGTACCCTAAAGAAGTTTCTACAGTATATTAATTACAAATTATACATGGAAAGTGAGGGGCGGTGATGGTGTAGTGGTCATAGTTCTCGCCCTCCTTCCCCATGGGGAACCGGGTTCTATTATCGGTGAGGTCTAGCACAAATTTCTCGATTATGGAAACTTGGCGGATGTTGCCACTGGCTGCTGATTTTTCTCTGGGTGCTCCCATCTCTAACACGATTGCATTATGTTGCTCCCATCCTCCACCGGCACTGTGAGACCTCCACAGTTACACTACTGTAAAACACGAAAGTATGTTGCAGTTATGATTGAAAATGAATTAAGTTAGCCATCGTAAAATGTGAAACCAGACAAAGAATGTAAGACTACATTACTGCTTCTGTTGGAAGTAGTATCCCCTCCTATCTTCCCCGCAAACTCAGCGCTTAAATTTAATTAGGAGAGGGAGGGATAGCTCCTTTTACGCAATTCCACACCACAGGGATAAGGTGACATCTCACGTTACAGTCCCCCAAACGATCAGTGAGATAGATATCCAGTTGTGTCGTTTTCAACCGTTTCTTTTTAACGCCTCGTCGATAAGCTTAAAAAATAGGAAGAGACAAAATGTAGCTCCCAGTGTTGATGATTTCTTGCCACGCTGCCGCGAACTTCAAATGGGGAATCAATGTTAAACGAAATTCCTTCTCATTGCGTGAATTTTAAAGATAACTATTTCAAACAAAAACATTTTTACGCAAATTTCTCAGAAAATAATGCAATATAAAACTATTAAAAAAAATTTATTCATCTTTTCAATATTATATTTTAGAAAAATAATATATTACACAAAGCAAAGGCCAAAATGTCCTGACAATGCAACATTCCTTAAGAAATTTCACGTAGAATACTTTTTGTTTGAAATAGTTATCTTGAAAATTGGCGCAATAAGGAGGAATTTCGTTTAACATTGATTCCCCATTTTAAGTTCGCAGCTGTCGGTGTCATGTGTTAAATAGACACAATGTGTGGAGAGTTTATAGCCACACGTTTGGGAGTTCAAATTAATACTGTAACACCTCTGATATGTGTTACAATATTACGGTTAATCTCATTGGCTATAAAATATTATTTCTGAGACATGTAATATAAGATATGAGTGTAACGTAATGATAAAATATCGTATATGTGAGAGAGTCTGACAGGTTATATTAATTATATACCTCGGCTGAACTCTATGCTGCCACGCTAAAAGATCGCTGTATTCATCCAAATTTCCATTACCTCTATAGTTTGAAACAACTGAATAATTAATTCTAATAAACAAACAGGGAAGTATTAATTCAAGTAAATCAATAGAAACGAATAAAATTACTTTGATTTTAATACTGATGAGTGGTTTTAACAAGAGCTAACTGAACTAAACCAATTTTAAATTATATTATACTTTTGCAGCACTTTAGTTACGAAATATTATACTATACTAATTCTCAAAATTACAAGCAACACCAGCCTGCACATTGCACACCAACCGATTTACCAACATTTGACTTTACTAGTTCTGGTATCATAAATACATTTACATTTGCTTGGGGAAAAATACGACTTAACTCTGTAGATAGCGGAATATAACCGCAACTCTGCCGATGTCTTGGAGTCATCCTTCATTGGTGAACCCAGGAACAGCTATCCCGCTCACCACGGACAGCACATCTCCGGGTTATGCTCAGCGAACTCGTCCTCTGCGGGCCAGAACAGCGGAGGTGGGTGCAGAATCGGAACCTCGCCAGAATCCGCAGCCAGTAGCACTCCTCTCGCAGAACTTGCTCTCCGAACACCAGACACCGCGTCGTCCTTGGTGCGAAGTCGAAAACCCCGAAGTCCTCCCTTACTGGGCCGTCCTTCCTTCCGGGCTCATCGTACAGCTTATGTCGAATTACTTCTTCTTTTAAAGATATACATGTTCAGCATTTCAATAGTGCGTGAATAATTATGTATCTCCGTCGTAAATATCAAATTTTGCTAATCAAATATTATAGATTATCTTTCATACTCAGGACTGACTTATTTTCTAGCTGGCCTCTCACTGATTCCAAATTAAAATGAATAAGTTTTTTGTTCTATCGGACTATTGTTCGAAATAAAAGTAAAATGTGATAGGCCGGTTAGTGTGGCCTGATTCTTTTGAGAAAACTAAAGATAGTGCTTGTTACAAAGACAAATATTCATGCAAAGAAACCATAGATAACAATTCAACTTACATAGCGTACACTCACAACTGTTGAAATATATAAGTTTACACATATAACATTGAACAAATGTTAAACATCTTAGACATTAAATTTAAGTTTGGCATTTAAATCAAATTTAAAGACATAGAATAATAATTTTAAAGTGATAAACATAGAAGTTTTACACCGGCTTGGTAGGCAGGCCGTTAAGAGTGTGTGTGTAATATCGACATACAGCATTGGTGATTCCATGAACTTAAACTTTTCTTATTCTGTGAGTTTGGAAGGTAAATTAGAAATACTCTTTTCACATCTATGCAGGAAGTAGTTGGCTAGCATAGCTGTCCGCCTGAATTTTATTTGTGAACTCCTACTCATTATGTCAACAGACTGATCGAGGGAGGAAAAGATCTTATTTATTCAAATAACATTATTTTAAGAGTGGAATGAACCACTACATTTTTTTGTGAAATAGTTGTCTGCGCAAATACGCGTACCTCGGTAAATAAATAATCTGCAAATACGACTTTTCGTCAGAAAATATTTAAAAAAATAATTATCTACGTCCTATTTTTTTACTTTTGTCGTGTTAAGTGTAATCTTGGAGAGAAAAAAATTCGGTAAAATGGTCAAATATGACATTTTTAATGCTTGCCTATGCACTTTCCTGAAGCAGCAAGAGAAATGTACAAAGATACGGGCGTAGTTTAATCCGCGGTCTTTCATCGCGTGTAATAAAACATCCATGTTAAAGATCTAATTTGCACAATACATCGTTACGACGGAAACATTGCACACGTTGCGCGTAGGAGCGATGAGGCACTAGGCATGCGTGGTGAGTGTCGCCCGTATCGTTCCGCCGCTTCTTGACTTTAGACGTGGGGTTCCCACGGGAGTCCATCCCACTCTTAATTATTCCTGCCGCTCATGGCAGAGTATTATGGACTCACGCAACTCCAAAGGAGAGGAAACGTAAGTGTCTCCAACGCTTTTAAGGCAGGATCATACCCCACTGGTTTGCCATTGCCTTCCGCAACATGAGGTGTGAACGCCATAGGCTAAAGAGATTCACTTGAAAAATCCGAGGGCCGGAAACTGAACTCTGGTCCTCGTAGAGAAAATCCCGCCACCCACTTCAAAAATGCAATGAAAAAAAAAACATAAACTCACGTCTCAAAAAGACAACACCACCAATGGCTTACCCGGGATTGAAACCCGGCGATAGACATGTAACCATCACAAGACATCGCTTCAGGTATTTTCAGCTATTAGGGTTATATGCATATTTATATACAGTCATCTCTATGCTGGAGTTTAATACTAGCTACTTTAACATTTCTGTTCACGAAACATTAAATTGATGTTCAGCTATATACGCAGTTGTTAAATATGGAATTTTAAGTATTATTTTAGTTATTTTGATGATCTAGGTTTGAGATAACGAACATATATAATATGAGAGTATAAATTTGTTTAATTAACCTACAAACCCTAATTGAATGTTGTACGAATTATTTATTTGTTTTGACAAGGTATTTCATGCATGTAAGGATTTTATCAGCCAGCTGAATTTTCAGTCTCGTTTGTTTTGTTAAAATCAGAACTGGTAAAGAATTTAATTTCACCTTCAGAGATAAATTTGTTAACATTTTGTTATGTGCAAATATTTCATGTTATAACTATATGAGGCGATACTAGCTAGCCTATGAGAGAATTGGTTTATTTTAAAAAAAGATTGTTCAAAATTCTTTCTTTCTCTGCGAACGTTTTGAATTGTTTTAGTAAGTGTTAAGAGATATTGGATTCTTCGCTAGGGCTGTGGTGATTTGAGGTGACCACACAACTAGGAATTTGCATTAATTAATTGATACACGTGTCCGAACAACTATAAAACCAGGCAAGTACAATGGTGCGAAGACGTAATAATATTTTTAAGCCAGGAAAGGTCCTGAGTTCGGACGACAACTGCGTTAAATATTAGTTACGTTGTGCCTTCCGCGATCTTACAAATTAAATGTGCAAGGACTGTATTTAAGGATATATAAGCCCGTGAGCTTAATATTTAGGCAAGAGCTCGACGTATAAGAGGAACTACTACAGCTGCGAGGATGTCTACAATGAAATTTTTACATGACTTCTTCGGCTAGATGCTGTCTACGACTACCAACATTTTAATTCTCAGATAAGTCTGAACCATCTTATACAGCGTGCGGCTCTTGTTAATTTACATTTTATCCTGCAAAAAATTATATTTTATATTTTTTATTAAGTTTGCACATATTTTTAGCCACGAAGGCCCAGCACGAAAGAGACGTGCTCTTTAATATAGTTTCCATGCTCAGGCATAAATGTTGGCTAGCTAGTGTCGGCCGCAATTTCTATAATTATAGAGTTGTGAATTAGTAATTTTAATCATATTCAAAAACCTTGGTAATTGAAAGTATACATTTTAATACCCAGTTCTATTTTAATTCCTAATCTGCCCGCTCATCATAATATGTTCAAACTTTGGTTCTTACATCCTATTAAAATTTTGATAGAATCAGAGCTGCCACTGTTCTCATTTACCGTAGTTTGTCTGTAGTCAGGTGTTGTATTTTTTCTTCTGAGCATGTTATCTTGCTAATGGTGACACGTTGTTTAGTAAGTATCTACCTGGTAGAACTACAGAAATTAAATTTGGTAATTTTTATTGGTGGTCACATATCTGTTTTATGTTATGTTACACAGTATTTCCCAAAAAAAAAAATTGTTTTCAGCAAGAGTAAATATACTCTTACTTTACTACATTTATCAACGCAGTGGCCCTACGAGAGCGTAAATAACGAGACATTGTGGTCTGCCTGTGGAGAAGGGAACTGTGTTGGCCCTCATACAGAGAGAGAGAGAGAGTAGAGAGAGAGAAGAAGGAAAAGAGAGGGAAATCAAAGAAAAATAAAGAGAAAAAGAGATGGGAGAAACAGAGAAAGGGAAAAGGAATGTGTGTGTGAGAGAGGTTGTTTTGTTTTGGTTGTATGTGTTTTGTCATTACTTTTGTTTTTGTGGAAATAGGAGATTTTTATGAGTTTTGGTGCTTTTTAGTTGTTTTGGGTTGTTAGGACTGATGCGGTGATATATGGCCATATACTGTGGTGTTTGTTTGTGGTACCGTATTAAAAGGGGCATTTCCATAGGGTCAGTGGTCCTTAAACACCAGAGAGAGAAAGTAAACGGGAGAAAGAGATAAGGAGAAAAGAAGAAGAAAAATATCAAGAAATAGAAATGTGGAGAGAGAAAAAGAGAAAGGTGAGGGAGAAAGACCGCGAAATAGGGAGAAAGAGATAGAAAGGTAGACTGGAAAGAGAGAAAGAAAAATAAAGACAAAATGGGAGAAAGAAGAGAAATAAAGAAGCGAATGGTAGCGAGACAGGAAAAGGTAGGGGAGAATGAAAAAGGGAGAGATATATAGAGGGAGGCGAAAGGGAGAGGGACGGACAGAGGGAAAACGATAGATACGGAATGAGGGAGAGGATTAGAGGGAAATGTAGAGAAGGAAAGAAACAGAGAGAGAGAGAGAGAGAGAGAGAGATGTTTTGTGTTACATGTATTCGTGTACAAGGGTGAGGCGAGCATACATAGCGGATTACAGTGACAGGTTGTGTGATAACAGGAAACTAGAGGAGAATATTTGCCGACGGCTGTTTGTACAGTACGCTGTATAACAATATAGAGTATGGTTCGGTATTGGCAGGAGCAGCAGAACTCGAGCGCCAAGCTGGAGGCGGCCAACCACTTGTTCGTTTCGCGCAAGCAGAAAGTGCGCCCCAAGTTCTCGGAGCTGCTGCAGAATACCTTCCGGTCCGGCATCGAGAAGACGACGTTCGGCAAAGGCGACGGCGCCAAGGCCATCAACGACTGGGTGCGCAACGCGACGCACGGCGCCATAGAGGCCATCGTCGACCCAGGTAAGGCGCGCGCTACAGTAGCGTCTCGCTTCTTCCAGCGCTGCATACCAACATGCAATCTGGGACAGGTGAACTAGAAATAGATCTATCTGCTGCGCCCAGCACTTGGCTTGTCTATTAAAGGCTGTTCGCGATAAAGCGAGCACTTTTGAGGTCGTACTTACCTGTTCCTATCAGCAATGTTTTATCCTTCCAACATTTTGTATAATAAATATTGCCATGCAATTAATAAACACAGTGTAAATATTTCACCGAACTTGAAAGTTAATGTCTAAGGCTACAATAAAATATATTTGTTCACTATTATTCCAAATGAGAGGGCTTCAAAAAGTTCTCACTTTACCGTGAATAGCCTACACATACATACGCTATATACAGAGGACGTTTTCGAACACCGACAAACTTAGGCAGGTTATTCTTTACGAGAATATAACACGAACATATATGTACCACTCTTCCCCTAAGTGACTATAAGGTATCTGTGCGCCCCCAAAAATCGAGTATTTAAATGCTTTCGGTTACAAATTTCAGAAAGTGATCGTGATTAAATAATCAGTGATTTGCCATTTGTATAATAGAGCTCTTGCACCTCTGAAAATGCCGATGGTAGTATCAATCTCCATGTTTGCATGAAACTTAGCACCAAACTGTACACGATATCTTAAGACAAATGATGAATCAGCACGTTTAAATTAACAGATAAGGTCGTCTTAATGGAATACTCTCAGGTGAACCGTTTTGGAGAAATCCATGCACACCTTTCATAACTGATGAAACAGATTGTGAGTTATCCGACAGGCAGGCAACACACAATCAGAGGACTTGACTGTATTAAGGCACTATGAATACCGAGCATAAACGTTCGCAATTTTTTGTCAAATATGCGGCAGGCAGCGTGCTAGAAGTAGCCGATCAAATTCCAATTTCTCCTTCTCACTGTATCAATCGCAAGTAAAGATTAGGATACACAAGTATGGTTTGGTAATACTCTTAGATAAAATATAATTTTGTTCATTATAGTCAAACTATGCAAACGTCCCAACTGCGAGGTTTCTACTGTTTAAATTTTCTTCTGGCGATGAGATGTGCAATTTCGTTGAAGAATTGCAGGTGGGATAAATGGAAATAAGCGCCTAATTCAAGGCTTCGTAAGTAAATTACTGCGTTTTTAATTTTGAAGTTGCAAATTTATGCAGCATTTAATTAGTGGTAACAATACTTCAACCCTGGAAAATAAGTCCGTGACCACAGTATGTGGCATGCTTTACCTTTAAAATGTATGGTAACTAAATCGATGTTGTGGGTTTAAAACTCGTTAGTGCCGACTTTTTTTTTTTTTAATTTCAATATATAAAACAAAGCTACTACGGTTTTTTATATTAAAACCATAAAAAACAAACTTTCTGATTAATAAACAACATTATCTTTTCTTTATAAAAATATGTCGATAGGATTACTAGACACTCGAAATAAAAAGGCGGACATTCAATCTGAAAAAGGAGATAATTTCATTAAAAAGGACAGTGTAAATTCGCTCTTACTCACACACACACACACACACACACACAGGCACCTACACATACATGAACATACAGTAAAACGATCTCATAAGCCTTTTTTCCCCTGGGAAAAAAAGGCTAAAAACTGTGCTCTTGTTACAACTTCACATGACACACCGTTTTCGTGCAAAACGCATACAAAATTTTCGGCGGCAGCAATAAAGTTCCAGGCGCGTAGACAACAGAAATACTTCCTGCAGGTCACCAGAAACACAGGCAGCTTCAGCGATTTAAGCTTATTAACGTATTGTTACATGCTGCAGCTGGCGCCGACTCAGTTGCCCCGCGCCATAATCGGAGACCCACCTCGCCTCCTGAGTCCCCCTTCTGGGAATCCCGTGAATGCCAACAGCGGCGGGACTTGCTGGAGTCACAGACCTCCTCTCACCTGCTAAAGTTTCCTATACGTTTAGCGACGACGCAAGAATGTTCTGGCGAGACTGGCTGGCGCCCCAGACCTCCGCGACGCATCACGGGAGTTGGAAAAGATTCTAGGTGGCGGCCTCAAACACTATATATACTGCCACAACCCAGCGCTCGGTAGTCTTTGATGGAGGCCACCTAGCGAGAGTGCGCGAGCGAAGAGAGGTGTGGACGACGACTGGAGATTGCGGGACGACGGCGAGTGAGCTGTTCGTGGTATGAATGGACGAGAGGGTGTGAAACCGATGAGTGAAGCCTACTATGCGTGAGGGCGCTTGGAGGACTCTAGATCATTGCGACTGGCGGGACATGGACTGAACTGAGGTGGGGCTGAATGGAAGCGTAATACTGATTTTATTGTAAATATTCGAACTGTTAAATATGGATGCACAAATTATAAAATAATTGAATAGGTTGATACACTGTCTATTAGGACTGATCTTAAATTATTTAATTTCATCGATTTCTTTGTCCTAATTACAAATTTTATTAATAGGTATTAGTTGTGAGCAGTAAGTGATTTCAATTTATTGTGAGAATTTGAGTACAGAGGATTTTTCTTTAGTTATTGTAAATAAAATAAGGAAATTATAATTAATTATTTTATTCAAATAAGACCTCCATCCCTTAACGAAGTTGGTATAGCCCACTTAATTTCTAGAGAGAGAAATTGTAACACTGGTGTTAGAAGTGGGATGGAGGCATTTTATTAAAATAAAATATTCTTAATTAGTATTACAGTAGGTTATTAACTTGAAGGAAAAAATTTGTAAATGCTAACTAGAAAAATTTCGGCAGACATGGAAGCACTTCGTGCTTTAATTGTAGGACTGAGTAGCCAAATAAATAGTCTCAGAGAATTTGTAAATAGTCAAATTAGTGGTGTCAATGAAAATTTAAATAGTAAAATAGATAGTGTTAACGAATGTGTTAAAAGTGTTAGTGAATCTGTTAATAGTGTTAGTGAACTTGTAGATAAGAAAATAGACAGTGTTAATGCAAATGCAGATAGAAAAATATACAGTGTAAACGAAAAAGTAGATAGAAAAAAGACAATGTGAATGAGAATGTGGACAGAAATATAGAAGGCTTGAGCGAGATGGCGAACAATATAATTGACTGTGTGGACGAGAAGATCGACAGTGTGAGGGAGAGAATGGACAGTGAGAATGATAGGATGGACAGTGTGATTGATAGGATGGACAGTGTTGAACAAGAAATGAAACAGGGAGTGAGCACCCTCGAGAAGGAATGGCAGGAGTTCTTGCAGCAGCAGGGGAGATGACATGCAGGGGTGGAAGAGGAGCCGAGATTGGTGACCACCGAGACGACGAGTGCTGGCAGCGAGAAGAAGGTAGAGGTCCCCGCCAGTACAACCATAGCAGGGGAGGCGCCACTGTTTTGCAGTGTGGGTATGCCCCATTCAGGGGTGGGTAGAGGCGTCACAATTAAGCCCGCCCCCTTCGATGGACAGACACCTTGGCGTGAATACCAGCACCAGTTTGAGATCGTTGTCACCCTGAATGACTGGAAAGAAGAGCATCGGGTGTACTACCTGGCAGCGTTGAGCATACTGCAGTCGCTGCCAGAACGGCATCGTCTAGAATACTCTACATTGGTGTCGGCTTTGGGGCTGCGATTCAGTGACCGATACCTGCGGCACGTCCACCATGCCCAACTGCGAAGCTGCATCCAGTGACCCGGCGAATCACTGCAGGAGTTGTAGCAGGACATCGTAAGGCTGTCGCATCTGTATCTGGAGGGATGCTCGGAAGAGGCACGAGATGTCATCGCCGTCGTATTCTTCGTCGACGCTATCGCTGACACTGACGTGCGGCAAGCTGTGCGGTTAGCTGCGCCTCACACCATGCAGGATGCCTTGGCCAGAGCACTGGAAGTGAAGTCAACATGGCAGTCATCAGTGCCCCGACGTCCAATGCAGGCAGTGATGCTTGATGAAGGGGAGGACGACAGCGTCAAAAGGATGTTGAAGGACTTGCAGGTGACCATGAGGGACATCGCCTCCAGGGTGCGCATTACAGAGACTCGCCGCCCCCCACCCAAACGGCCGGATTACTGGATGTGTGGACAGACGGGGCACCTGAGAGCAAACTGTCCTTAGCAGCAGCAGTAGCAGCAACAACAGTAGCAGCAACAGCCAGGGAGCAGGTGCCAAGGGGCAGGTGAGAGTGCAATGTCTTCGGGAAACTTGTAAACACCGGTCTTCAGGGGCAAAGGTCGGTGATTGCTGGAGGGAAGGCCCCAGTGCTTTTGAAGGTGCATTCTATGAAACAGGACTTAGATGCCATATTGGTGGAGGGAGCCTTGATGATGTTTCTTATCAGATGATCGTTGACACAGGAGCGACTATAACAGTGGTAAGACACGACATTCTTGGGCCGTTCACCCAGCGATCATCCGATAAGAGCATGTATCACTGCTATTTAACTACAATAATGGGTGAGTCCACACCAGTCAAAGGCAAGAGAAGGGTACTCTTAGAGCTCGGTAACCTTGAAATAGAGCATGATATATACATAGCAGAAATAGAAGACGAATGCATTTTCGATCTTGATGTTTTACGTAAGCTGGGATGCTGTACTGATACTCGACTGGAGGTGTTACATGTAGGTAACACCGAGACGATAGTGTCAACACGACGAGATTTATCTTCGTCTATGAGCCGCCCAGTAGTGTGTAATCAGTCAATTGTGCTCCCTGCTTCTAGCGAAGTTGTTATTCCAGGCAGATGC